>CM061040.1:33391733-33801733 GCA_030762985.1 Adelphocoris suturalis
CGTCATGGAAAAAGACTCTCACTACAATACGCAAATTATTACACAATGGAGTTTTTTTTTTTTAATTGTTTTTATACCACGCCTCAAATCATTACACATTGACAAAATGAAAAACCTCCCACTGTAAGTTATTACACAACGGCTTAACGAGGCATCGTTTTGCAAATTATTACACAATGGCATAATGACAACTCCTCACTGCAAATTATTACACAATGGCTTAACACAGAAACCCCAGTGCAAATTATTACACTATGGCTTAACATAAATCCCCTGATTGCAAATTATTACACAATGGTTTAATGAGAACCTCATAGTGCAAATTATTACACAATTCCTTAACACGGAAACACTCACTGTAAATTATTACACAATGGCAAATCATGAAAATCCTCCCACTGTAAATTATTACCCAACGGTTCAATTTGGAAGCTTAATTTGGAGGCTTAATTTGGAAGGCCACGGTAATAGAAAATTCTTTAAATATCTCATAGGAAAGATTGTCAGCCCGGAGTGTGATTTTCGCCATGAAGATGCTTCCCATCAAAATATTTACCATATATTTCAAGAAAGTTCTGCAACAAGATCCGAATTGAATTAGTTTCTGAGAAGTCAACACATCGACGAAGCGAACTCAATACAGTAATTTTCGAAAATGAATATCCTTGAAATTAAAAAATTGAATGAAATGAACGAATGGATTCAATACCGAAAACGCTGCAAATTATTACACAAAGGTTTATTATTTCTGTATTAGATAGCCCTTCTACGTAAATCACTTATTTATGTTTATTAGACGTATTCTGTGGTACATTATCTGGGCCATTCTACAAAAAGGTGCCAACATTTGCAGAAAGGTGTGTGGAAATTTTTCCTGCAAGGAAATCATACAAATTTGGTATCATTCGACTCGTTACGATGTTTACTACTCGTTACTGGAAAGGGCGAGAAAGTTTGACCTTTTTTGGGGATGGTACACTGCTTTTTAGGTTAAAGAAACGTTGATGAAAAGAATGGTGCCGGCTCTACTTTCATAAATCCATTAAAATTAAGTAAATCGGTTTGAACACCAACTGTGGAAGTCAAAGCGTTTCTGTATCATGATCCGCGTCGGATAGAATTAGTTTCCCGGTGTTTACCTCACAATATGAATTTATAGGCCAAAAAATGTTGCAAATTTTGTGGTTTTTATAATTTGGATGGATTTATTCTTCTTCCCAGTCTTTTCCAGGTGCTAGTGGTTGTGAAAAATGTCTACTTTTCATCACCTCATGACGTATTCTTCGAGTTACAACAGTAAGCTTCTCAAAAAATGAACTCTTTTATTTATAAAAAGGCCGAGTTTTAAGTATTCTCGTTAGGGACGGTCATGGGTTGGTTAGATCATCTCACAGGGGCCTATGATGAAGCTGGGCCGTTTAATATAGGTTCAAGAGAAAAACCTAAAAAAAAAAAAAATCATCGGTCAGAATCTCAGCAGTTGACTCGGAAAATATGAACTCAGTAGGTAATTTTCAGTTTCGTTAAATTATAATTTATTGATCACAGGGTAGTATTTTGGTTTATTATTTTCAATTATTATTAACCCCCCTTAAAATTTTGTTGTTTTACGTTTCTAGATATTTAAAACCCGAAAATCAAATGCTAGTAAATAAAATCCGACCGATCATCAACAAGTGAGGTTAATAGGACTGTGATCCTTTTTAGCCGTCAGCGCACGATCTCTGATCTTTTTTTTTTTTTTCGCCACCTAAAATTTTTCTCTCTGTATTTTGACGCTAACCTTTATCATTCTTTCCCGAAGCGATACATGCGTTTCTTTAAGACCTGCAAGATGGCACCACTATCTCATTTCGGACCAAAAGTTGACTCTGATCGTTCTTTCCCGTGACCCTTCAAATCTTATGTTATATATTTGCGGACAAGTGAAGCGTAGGTAGGTGTTTATGGTATCTCATTAAATTTCAGTTGTTCTATCGGTGGATTTCCACGTCGTGTCGATATACAGTACATTGCACCATTGTAGGTATTTTGACATCAGCTTTTGTTTCGTACAGAGGGATTGATGTTCACGAAGTCATCACATACTACAAGGTATGGAGACACACTGATCAGCTGAAGGATCCTTGTGGGTAATTCCTTTCTAATCGATATACCGTGCTGAAATATAAGTAGTATACCTAGCTCTTTTTATGGCATTTAGAATACAATTACAAGTTAACAAAGCGCCGAAATAGGATAATGTACCAGAGACAACATCTTATGGACATAGATGAGTGATTTACGTAGAAGGGTTATCTAGTTCAGAAATAATAAACCTTGTGTTATAATTTGTAGCGTTTTTAAAAATAATGTTCAGTCTTCGTCCAACTTCATGTTCAGTCTTCTTCAACTTCAAGGTAAATAACATTTTTTGAAATGGCAAACTTAAGTAAAACTTAACTACCAGTTTTATAAAATAACCGGAAACTGAAATCGTGAACTAACTCGTAAGTGAGTCAGATTCTCAACAGTGCGTCAGGTTTTGAGGATATCATATCACTAAAGTATGTACCATTTTATCAAGGTAAATTTTCTCATGATCATCTTCTCCCGAGTAAAATGCGCAGGAGGGCTGTTGAGTTGCACTTTGTGTTCAATAACCACTAATCTACTCGTACACGTGCCCTTCAAAAATTGGAAGTGTCCTCCCAAGAAGGAGGAAGACGTATCCGTTTTATAAGCTGATTTTTTTAAAAATTTCTTCTTCATGTCCCTTTCTTCTTTTTCTCAACTTTTTCAGATTGAATCACTGCCTAGTTTTTCTTCAAGGCTTCTTGCATCAATTTTAGTTTGATTAGAAAGCTGATGTGGGAGGCTCTTTTATGATTGCCCACAGTCTAATTAACGAAAAAATAATAGATATCAAATTTGTAATTTTAGTGTTCAGCTTATTTTGGGTTCAATTTCAGTTGTAATAGCTATTGGGTACCTGCGGAACTGCTTCATAATGTCTAAATGAACTTCTATTATAAGATTTGATTAGAAAGCTGATGTGGGAGGCTCTTTTCTGATTGCGCAAAGTCTAATTAACGAAAACTCGGCGCTCCGCGCCTCGCCAGGGGGCAAGCCCCCTGGACCCCCGGTTACCTCTATTTACATACTTCGGACGAAATTATTGAAACACAGAATGTGTTTGCGTTGTCGCGCAACCAAGTGACAACCAAACAAGCGTCATTGTTTACTATTCATTAATAACATCAATTTATATAGTTATAGTATGAAACTACGAAAAAAAAATACGAAATAAATTCGTGATAAATCAAGAGCGATTTATCAAGTAAATGTCCTAAAGAGGCTACATACGAAATTACAGCTTCCTAGAGTGTAAAGCATAGAAATTAGCTTTAAGAGCCACACATCTGATCCGGACCCTGAGCATCGTCAAGTAAATGTCCTAAAGAGGCTACAAACGAAATTACAGCTTCCTAGTAAAGTATAGTAATTACCTATTCAAATTATTTAACCTCCGCTTCACAAATTGAACCCGTTTTCGTAATACTCAGATCACCTGCTATGAATCAAATCATCGAAACACAAGCTCAATGAAATCATCAGAAATTAACAAGCGGTTGCAATCATGTTCACAATATCAATTATTGAGAATGATCACCTGTGTGTAAACAATTATTTATATAACCATGCTCATAACTCAGTTTGTTGGACACGCACTTCGCAGTAGTTAACATAATATTGTTGGATAAATCGAGAGCTTTCGAACGAATGGTCAACGAATTTTGTGGGATGAAAAACGACGAAGTACCATATCCCTAGCAACGACTCGGTTGTACGTGAAAATCATCCGTCACACATTTCGTTACCATCCCGCGTTCCATTTTCGGCTAGTTAGTCCATGGCTAAAACACATTCTGTGTTAAAATAATTTATATCAAACTTGTAATTTTAGTGTTCAGCTTATTTTGGGTTCAATTTCAGTTGTAATAGCTATTGGGTACCTGCGTGACTGCTTCATAATGTCTAAATGAACTTCTATTATAAGATTGCAAGTAGGGCTGGTAAGAGTAATTTGGAAGTATTACTTCAGTAATATGGTATCGTCAGAACCTGACGCACTGTTGAGGTAATCACTCATTCACGAGAACGCTCAACAGCCCAAGGTCGGAAACGACTATAAGTACATGAACCAGAGCGCTATTGGTGAGGCTGAGTTCAACGAAAAAGAGTCAAGCGACGGTCATGAGAAAAATCAAATTATACAATTTCGAAATTTCCCCTCCATTCCCTGCGGCCAATAAAATTGAGAATTGAGAACTAGAATAGATGGAGAGCATGAAAAGTTTTCAGTTGGACCTGAAAAATACATTACCCCATGAAATTTTCATTTTTATTAGAAAGTTAGGGCTGAGTTACATAGACAGTCAAAAGGTGTTGGAACTTACAGTGTTTGAAAATAGTAATAATCGCATAGTGAGAGAAGAAATTGTTATAGGTGCTGATCCATTCGACATTCATTAGTAACTGTCGGGGCTGAAAAATCAACATTAAAAGATGAATTACATTGACTTGGCACCTTTTTCGTATAAATGCCCATCTAAACTCGGCTCCACGCGCCTCTATACCTTGTAATTGTATTCTAGATGGCATAAAAAGAGCTCCATTTATAATTCAGCACGGTAGATCGATTAGGAAAGAAATTAGCCACAAGAGTCCTTCTGCTGACCAATGTGCCTCCATACCTTGTAATTCACTTCTAGAGTGACTTCGTCTTGAATATAACTCCGTGAACACCAAACTTTACTAGTCCCTTTGTATGAATCAAAAGCTGATAAAGCAATAAAAGCTGAAACGACGTAGAAATCCACTGTTAGATCAACTGAAGTTAAACGGGATAAAATAGAACACCTACCTACGCTTCACTTGTCTGCAAACATTTAACGTAAGTCATGAACCATTGCTATTATATCAGCTGATTCTTTCGTCTTTTGACGCTTGGACGCTTGGACACTTGGACGTCTTTCGTCCACTTGACGCTATTCCCTCAGGGTGTTATTTTTTTATTTACTACTGTTATTTCCAAAGTTTTCGATATTCTGATTTTTCAATATATCAGCCCTTTGATTCCACCTTTTAAGACAAACAGACAGCGATGCCTCGAACTCTGTCTTAATTAGACCCCTAATGTGATTTTTGACCCATGTTTCATCAAGTGTGATCCAGTAGTTTCGGAGAAAAGCTCTGGACGGATTTTTTTTTTTTTTTTAATTTTGGGATTCTAATCTATAACGAACTTGGAGTCCCTAAAGGTGCAATGGGGGCCTAAATCCACACACATAGAGAGAGAGGTGGGTCAACAGTACCATAAGAGATACAACTCGTACTAATAGCATCTGTGCTATGTTCGGAGAAGATCATTTTCTGTTTCTCGGATCCTCATCTATTGCCAACCATAGCAATTCGACAACGTGAGAATGGGCCGCCTGGCTCCAAAGCGACAGACGTGCAGCGCATTCTCTTGGATATTGCGGGAACTGTCACAAATCATCTTGAAACCCGAAACATAAAATCTTGAGGGGGATTAAAATTATTTTTTGTCTTGTTCGATTACAAAGGTTCATTATTGAAAATAATAACCAATATACAACTGTAAGATCTACTTCAACACCAACCACGAAACGCCCTGTGCCCGACATTTAAAAGATAATAGAAGAAGAAAGAGAAGTGCCTACACCAAGTTTCAACTAGTTCACCTAGTTTCTTCTACTAACAAATAGGTTAAGGAGGGACCGGATAGGATGTAAAAAATTTGTAAGTATTTTTTCTCAGCCATTTTTAGGACAATTTTGATGGAGTTTGCGGCATTTTCCTATGGAAACAGTTCCATACTGCAACTCACCATTTAAAATCCAATTTTGGAAATTTCGCTAAACATTTTTTTTTTTTTTTTGCATGAATTTGAAATTTTAATTAAATAAAAAATACACATGGCTAAAAAAGTTGTGGTGTTCAGTAGTTAATATTATAAAGAAACGAATGTCATCTATCGCATCATCATATGGAATAAATTAGCTGAGAAATTTTTGTTATCAGGTAACGGGGAATTCCGAGATATTCATAGGCCATACGGGGGTGGGAGTGGATTGTCAAAGTCACGCAAGTTCAGCCGGCTGCTGGTAGATGGTATTATTGCGCTCACTGTTCACCCCGTGTCCACTACCTTCCCCCTCACAGGGGATTGTATCACCTGCCAGCCCATGACGGGTGCCTGATCCGTCCCCTCGCTACCTCTCTATCTACTCATCTTCGGTGCCTGGATTTATTGACAAGCTCGGTTCACTTCACTTTTCTTCAGAATAGACATGTATACATAATATCGGTACCTACCTACCATTTTACTACCTCACTACAGAACTCACACAAAAATAATCTTGTCTCCAAAATTACCAGTGCATTGTTCCCGCCAAAATGGCAGACCAACAGCAGACGTCACGGCAACACTCAACAGGGGGTCCTCTAAGATCATCCCTCCCCCTCCCCCTCTTGCAGACTGCAGATATGAAGGTTCCCTGTTTTGATTACGAGTACAAAGCTTGAAAACTGAACTCAAGGGTAGATGGGGGAGGGCGTGGAGAGTTTGGCGCGAGCTAGGGGGGTTAATGATCTTAGAAGACCCCCTGTTGAGTGGTGCTGTGAAGTCTGCTGTTGGTCTGCCGTTTTGGCGGGAACAATGCACTGGTAATTTTGGAGACAAGATAATTTTTGTGGGACTTCTGTAGTGACCAAGCGAAAGGTAGGTACCGATATTATGAACACATATCTATTCTGAGGAAAAGTGAAGTGAACCAAGCTCGTCATAAAATCCCGGCACCTAGGATGAGTCGATAGGGAGGTAGCGAAGGAACGGATCAGCCAGCCGTCTTGGGCGGGAGCATGCGTGACTTTGACAATCCACCCCCCCCCCCCCCCCCCCCGCGGCCTATGCATACCTCAGAATTCCCCGTTACCTGATAACAAATTTTTCTCAGCTAATTTATTCTCTATGTTGATGCGATAGATGGTATTAGTTTATTTTTAATATTACCTACTGAAAACCACAATGTTTTTAGCCATGGGCATTATTTATTTAATTCAAATTACAAATTCATGCAAAAAAAGATTTTTTTTTTTTTTTTTTTTTAGCAAAATTTTCAAAAATTGGATTTTAAATTGTGATTTGCAGTATGGTACTGTTTCCATAGGAAAATGCCACTAACTCCATCAAAATTGTCCTAAAAATGGCTGAGAAAAATACTTACCAATTTTTTACATCCTATCCGGTCTCCCCTTAACCTGTATGTTAGTAGAAGGAACTAAGTGTGACTTGGTGAACTAGGTGAAACAAGGTGTAGGCACTTCTCCTTCTTCTTCTATTATCTTTTAAATGTCGTAGGTCTTTAGAGACTTATGTCGGTCACAGGGCGTTTTGTGGTTGGTGTTGAAGTAGATCTTACAGTTGTATATGGTTTATTATTTTCAATAATGAACCTTTCTAATCGAACAAGGCAAAAAATAATTTTCATCCCCCCCCTCGCGATTTTATGATTTGTGTTTCAAGATGATTAGAATCCATAATTCGAAAGAAAAAAAATTCCGTCCAGAGCTTTTCTCCGAAACTACTGGATCACACTTGATGAAACATGGGTCATAAATCACATTTGGGGTCTAATTAAGACAGAGTTCGAGGCATCGCTGTCTGTTTATGTTAAAGGTGGAATCAAAGGGCTGATATATTGAAAAATCAGAATATCGAAAACTTTGGAAATAACAGTAATAAATAAAAAAATAACACCCTGAATTCCCTCAAGTGTCCAAGCGTCCAAGCGTCAAGTGACGAAAGAATCAGCTGATATAATAGCAATGGTTCATGACTTACGTTAAATGTTTGCAGACAAGTGAAGCGTAGGTAGGTGTTCTATTTTATCCCGTTTAACTTCAGTTGGTCTATCAGTGGATTTCTACGTCGTTTCAGCTTTTATTGCTTTATCAGCTTTTGATTCATACAAAGGTACTAGTAAAGTTTAGTGTTCACGGAGTTATATTCAAGATGAAGTCACTCTAGAAGTGAATTACAAGGTATGGAGGCACATTGGTCAGCAGAAGGACTCTTGTGGCTAATTTCTTTCCTAATCGATCTACCGTGCTGAATTATAAATGGAGCTCTTTTTATGGCATCTAGAATACAATTACAAGGTATAGAGGCGCGTGGAGCCGAGTTTAGATGGGCATTTATACGAAAAGGTGCCAAGTCAATGTAATTCATCTTTTAATGTCGATTTTTCAGCCCCGACAGTTACTAATGAATGTCGACTGGATCAGCACCTATAACAATTTCTTCACTCACTATGCGGTTATTACTATTTTCAAACACTGTAAGTTCCAACACCTCTTGACTGTCCCTGTAACTCAGCCCTAACTTTCTAATAAAAATGCATTAAAAAAAAAAAAAATAATGCATTAAAAAAAATTAAAAAATAAAAAAAAATGTAATGTATTTTTTAGGTCCATTTTTTTCTCATGCTCTCCATCTATTCAAGTTTCTATAAACCTCAGTTTCTCAATTTTATTGGCCGCAGGGAGTTGAGGGGAAATTTCGAAATTGTGTAACTCGATTTTTCTCATGACCTTCGCTTGACTCTTTTTCGTTGAACTCATCCTCACCAAGAGCGCTCTGGTTCATGTACTTATAGTCGCTTCCGACCTTGGGCTGTTGAGCGTTTGCCCCCGTGAGTGAGTGATGACCTCAACAGTGCGTCAGGTTCTGACGATACCATATTACTGAAGTAATACTTCCAAATTACTCTTACCAGCCCTACTTGCAATCTTATAATAGAAGTTCATTTAGACATTATGAAGCAGTCACGCAGGTACCCAATAGCTATTACAACTGAAATTGAACCCAAAATAAGGTGAACACTAGAATTACAAGCTTGGTATTAATAATTTTTTCTAACTACAGTACTAAAGTAATAACTTTTCAAAACCTGACGCACTGTTGAGAATCTGACTCACTTACGAGTTAGTTCACGATTTCAGTTACCGGTTATTTTATAAAACTGGTAGGTAGCTGATTTTTACTTAAGTTTGCCATTTCAAAAAATGTTATTTACCTTGAAGTTGAAAAAGACTGAACATGAAGTTGAATGAAGACTGGAAATTATTATTTCTGAACTAGATAACCCTCCCACGTAATTCATTCATCTATGTTCATAAGATGTTGTCTCTGATACATTATCTAAACTCGGCGCCTTGTTACCTTGTAATTGTATTCTAGATGCCATAAAAAGAGCTATACTACTTATATTTTAGCACAGTGTATCGATTAGAAAGGAATTACCCATGAGGATCCTTCAGCTGATCAATGTGTCGGTATACCTTGTAGTATGTGATGACTTCGTGAACATCAATCTTTCTTAGTCCCTCTGTACGAAAGAAAAGCTGATGTCAAAATACCTTCAATGGTGCAACATACTGTATATATACACGACGAGGAAATCCACCGATTGAACAACTGAAATTTAATCAGATACAGTAAAACACACACCTAAGTTTCACTTGTCCGCAAATATAAGACATAAGATATTTTGAAAACCTCGTTTCAAAAGGAACTCTTGTAAAGATAATGGCATTGTAAATTACATCAGTTGATTCGGCCGTCACAGTTTATTATGTTCAGGCTTACTTACAATGCTTACTATTATAGGCAATTTTTACTATGTTCAGAGATTTTTGCATTCATATTCGTGTTGAAGTTGTTTTTCTTTTTTTTTCTTTCATGTTCTAGCCCTTAGGGAAAGCGAATGGTTGAATGTTAAGCGATCCGAGTGGACTCATTCGATTCATTGAAGGGATGACTATCAATAACGAACATAAAAACAGTGGAAAGTTTTCGATATTCTGATTTTTGATATTTCGGCCCTTTGATTCTACCCTTTAGGATTGAAAGAAAGTGATGCCGAGAATTCAGTCCCAACTAGACTATAAAAAATTCGACTTTTGACACTAGTTTCATTTAGTTTGGTCCAGTATTTAGTTTCGGTGAAAAGCTACGTACGGTGGACGGTCGAATTTTATTTACTAGCATTTCATTTTCGGGTTTTAAATATCTAGAAACGTAAAACAAAAAATTTTTAAGGGGGGTAAATTTTTTTCTGGTTCGACTACAACATTCATTATTGAAAATAATATACCAAAATACTACCCTGTGATCAATAAATTATGATTTTCGAAACTGAAAATTACCTACTGAGTTCATATTTTCCGAGTCAACTGCTGAGATTCTGACCGATGATTTTTTTAAATAGATTTTTCTCTTGGACCTGTATTAAACTGCCCAGATTCATCATAGGCCCCTATGAGATGATCTACCCAACCCATTACCGTCCCTAACGAGAATACCCGGCCTTTTTATAAATAAAAGAGTTCATTTTTCGAGAAGCTTACTGTTGTAACTCGAAGAATACGTCACGAGGTTTTGAAAAGTATAAATTTGTCACAACCACTAGCCCCTGGAAAAGACTGAGAAGAAGAATAAATCCATCCAAATTATGAAAACCACAAAATTTGCAATATTTTTTGGCCTATCAATTCATATTGTGAGGTAAACACGGGGAAACGAATTCTGTCCGACGCGGATCATGATACAGAAACGCATTGACACCACAGTTGGTGTTCAAACCGATTTACTTTTTTTAATGGATTTATGAAAGTAGAGCCGGCACCATTTCTTTAACCTAAAAAGCAGTGTACCATTCCCAAAAAAAGATCAAACTTTCTCGCCCTTCCCAGTAACGAGTAGTAGACATCGTAACGAGTCGAATGATACCAAATTTGTATGAGTTCGTTGCAGAAAAAATTTCCACACACCTTTCTGCAAAGTTGGCACCAAAGTACCACAGAATACGTCTAATAAACATAGATACCTAAGTGATTTACGTAGAAGGGTTATCTAATAAAGAAATAATAAACCTTTGTGTAATAATTTGCAGCGTTTTCGGTGTTGAATCCATTCGTACATTTCATTCAATTTTTCTATTTCATGGATATTTATTTTCAAAAATGACTGTATTGAGTTTGCTTCGTCGATGTGTTGACTTCTCAGAAACTAATTCAATTCGGATCTTGTTGCAGAGCATTCTTGAAATATATGGTAAATATTTTGTTGGGAAGCATCTTCATGGCGAAAATCACACTCTGGCTGTCAATCTTTCCTATGAGATATTTAAAGAATTTTCTATTACCGTGGCCTTCCAAATTAAGCCTCCAAATTAAGCTTCCAAATTGAACCGTTGGGTAATAATTTACAGTGGGAGGATTTTCATGATTTGCCATTGTGTAATAATTTACAGTGAGGGTTTCCGTGTTAAGGAATTGTGTAATAATTTGCAGGGAGGTTTTCTCATTAAGCCATTGTGTAATAATTTGCAGAAGGATGCCTCATTAAGCCGCTGTGTAATAATTTGTAGTGGGAGGTTTTTCATTAGGTATGTCATTGTTTAATGGTTTGCAGCGGAGGTTTCTCTTCATGACATTTTGTAATAATTTGCACTTTGAAGTTCTCATTAAGCCGTTATGTAATAGTCTGTAGTGAGATTTCTCATTAAACCATTATGTAATAATTTGTAGTGGGGTTTCCGGGTTAAGCCATTGTGTAATAATTTGCATATGGAGCAATTTCGTAAGTATTGATCAAGCATAGCAAAAATTTCCAGAGATTTTGGGACATTTAGGAATAAAAGCTACTGTAATATCAAGTTCAATAACATTTGTTCGAAAAAACAATACGAGATGTTCCCAATGTTCTTAAACTTGCATATCATGTCTGAAAATTAAAACTTCCATAAATATTTTACTTTTTCCTTCATTTTTTCCATAATGTAACCTTTTCAACCTAAGATGTACATAAGTATGTGTTTTTATTGTTGTGTAACATTTTCAAACAGGTTAGAACAATGATTGATAAATGTTAACTTCTTTGAGGATATGAGCGGACATTTAAAAACTAAGGAGTTCATTTCCCTTCCACTGCCAGATGGTGTTTGTGACTGTGTGGATGTGTGCGAGTGAGAGAGCACATTGAGAGAAAGTAATTAATGGCATCGGTGGTATAATATATATATATACATATATATATATATATAACTCGGCCCTTCGGGCCTCGGAAGGGGCTCCGCCCCTTGGGCTTCGCCCCCCTGGACCCCCCTAATCTATACTCGGCGCTTCGCGCCTCGCCGGATCTTTTCTCTTTTCTACTGTGTAGAAAACGAGGATAATTTGCTATGCAATTCGTCTCACTAGAAAAAAAAAAAAAAAAATTGTCAGGCCTGGCCGGGATTCGAACCCACAACCTTCGTCTCACGAGAAAAAAAAAAAAATTCATTCCTGGCCGGGATTCGAACCCACAACCTTCGTCTCACGAGAAAAAAAAAAAAATTTTTTTCAGGCCTGGCCGGGATTCGCACCCACGACCTCTCGCTTCCCATCTCGGGACAAAAAACGTTACACAAAAAAAGTGGACATTTTAAAAAAATTATTGGGGGTCGGCCTAAGAATTGCATAGCAATTAATATATATATGTTGACGGGTCCATTGTAAAGAAAGGCGAATCAAGAACTTTAAGAACTTTTGTAATAATTAAGGAATGAAAAGAACAGTGTAAGTATAGACTTTAAACAAAGCACGAGCACACAGCCGCGTAAGCGTCATCCAATTTGAAGAAGTTCCCCAACCACCGGTAACCTTTCCGTCGTCTTCCCTCCTTCTTCTTCTCCTTCCCTTTCTATACCCGGCACATCAGATGACGGGCATTGTGTATTGGTGATGGGTTTAGTGTTGTCTCCCCGACACGGCCATTCCTGGCATGTCACCCGTCCCGGGTGCAAAATCTGGAATCAAAAAAAATTACCGCAGTACATCTGCTACGCTCGGCCAACCTGTCCAAAGTGATAATGTTTTTCTATATAAGGAGGAGATAATGATCGTCCATGAATGCCTTAGAAATCAAATAATTCGAGACATTATTTTCCTATTTGTGCTGTCAACTGTTCATGAAATGTACTATGACAATCTTTAGAACTCATATACGATCATGTGAAAGGATGATGCATCTGAACATTTAGTATTAAAAGCAATCAAATGCAAGTATTACAGTTGGTAAAATTTTTTAAATGATTTATAACAAGTCAGGTTCATACAACTCAATTGATTTTATAATCGATTTTAGACATTTGATGTATTAATTGACAGCTGAATGATAGGATGATGAAAACTTGGCATCCCACACTATCCTCAAGCTATAGAATTTCATTAGGTACATATTTATGCAGCTGAATGATAGGATGATGAAAACTTGGCATCCCACTATCCTCAAGCTATAGAATTTCATTAGGTACATATATGTGCAGCTGAATGATAGGATGATGCTACACTTGGCATCCCACACTATCCTCAAGCTAAGTTGGAAAACCTGATTGCTATTACAGCTGAATGATAGGATGATGCTACACTTAGCATCCCACACTATCTTCAAGCTTGGTTTTGAATGAAAAGAGAAGGCGCTCACTCAGCACCCCTGTATATTTCAAGGTTGAACATTGTTACAACTTTCATGGTTTTCATTTCATTTATTCCTTTTATTATTATTTTTATTCATTAATTTTATTTTTAGATTTATTAATTTATTCTTTTTTTTTCGATGGTTAGTTAATTTAAAATACGAGTTAGATAGGCTTACTGTGTGAAGCCAACTTTACAAAGAGTGAATACCTACTGTTTAAATTATTATAAGAAATCCTGTTGGTTCAAATCTTTTAAGAATGTAAATTCAATGGATGATTTTTTTTTCATTTACTGGGGTTTCATTTTATTGGGGATTAAAATCCATGGAAATCTTCGGATGTACCACTCCCAATGGAGGCATTGTCTTCAAGATCAATAGGGTTAATTTGTAAAGGTACTTTTCGGACCCTATCATGAGCATACTTATAAGTTCTATTAGAGTTGAGGGACTTTAATTAGTACCGGTCTCCATCCAGTACTTCAATAACCTTAAATGGGCCTCTAAATTTAGGTGCTAATTTAGTTTGATTCCTTTCTTCATTTTTTATTAATGCGAGGTCACCCACTGATAATTTTGATAATTTAGCCTTATTACTATCAAATCGTTTCTTTTCATAGGCAGCATTCTTATTTATTCTTCCAAGTGCCTGTTCTCGCACTTCAGATAAATTGACACGCTCATCATTCTCTACCACAGATACAAGGCCTAGAGGTTTGGCAATCTTCCCAAACATCATTTCCATTGGTGATACCTTGGTGACTCGGTTGACTGTACAATTCATAGCAAGCTGCACTTCACCCAAAGCTTCTTGCCAACAACTGTCTTGCTTCGCCTCAATAACAGTTAACATATTTTTTAAAGTACTCATGATACGCTCTACTTGACCATTGGCCCTACTTGAACCTGTTGCAACAAGATGCAGATCAATGTTGGAATCATTACAAAATTCTCTAAATTCTTTACTGGAAAAACAACGAGCTTGATCTGCTATGATTCGATTGGGTGCACCGAACAAGGAAACACATGATTTCAGTGCTTTAATAGTACTTTCTGAGTTTATATGAAATGAATGGTGTAAAAGGACGTATTTTGTGAAAGAATCAATAAAAACTAGAACATACTCCTTAACATCATTCTTGCCACTAAGTTTCCCAGTGGCATCAACATGAACCGTGTGCCAAGGTGTACCAACCCTAGGAATCGGATGTAGTTCTGCCTGAACCTTGCCCGAGTTGGACTTGGAAACTCGACAGGTAATGCAATTTTCTACAAATTTACGAACATATTTAGCCATCTTATCAAACCAATATTGCTCGTATACCTTTTCCAATGTCTTCTCCCATCCTATGTGAACTAATGACTCATGTATGTTGTTAATAACTGACCACCTTAAAGCCCTTGGTAAAATAGGCAAGCAGCGGCTCCTACCATTACGTTGAACCTTACGATAAAGAACCCCTGATCTAAGCTCATAAGTGTTGCGGATGTCTTCATTCATGGAGTCCTCATTGATTTTAGACACCAACATCAATATTTCCTCATCTCTTTGCTGTTCAGCATGTAACCAATCATCAGGTAATTGTGTAAAGTCAACACGTTTTTCAGAGCTTACATGGCATTGGTCTTTGAAGTCTGTGCCTATAGCTTCAGATTTAGAGTTATCCTGTATGGGAAGTGGGTTTCGAGAGAGAAAATCTACATGAGACATGCGACTCCCAGGCCGATAGATTATTTCAAAGTCAAAGGCTTGAAGATAAGCCCACCATCTGTGCACACGAGGGGACAAATCCACCTTTGTGCGTGATGCCTTGAGAGAATTGCAGTCTGTGACCACTGTAAACTTTCGACCTTGCAAGTACTGCTGAAAATGTTGGACAGAATTAACAACAGCTAGAGTTTCCAATTCATATGAATGGTACTTTGCTTCCTCTCGAGATGTTCGTTTACTAAAATATTCTACAACTCGAGCTTTTCCGTCGACTCTGTGTAGAAGCATGGCACCATAGCCCTCTGAACTCGCGTCTGTGTGGAGTTCGATGGGATACTTGGGATCAAAAATCATTAGAATGGGTTCACTGGTAAGACGTTCGATAATATATTTCCTAACTTTTTCATGCTCTGGCAACCATTCAATACTACCAGTTGAGCTTGTTAATCTGAATATGGGGGCCATAATTTCGGAAAACTTTCCGATGAATTGCCTGAAATAAGAGGCAAGACCAATGAACTGCCTCAATTGATTGACTGTGCGTGGGGGAGGAAGTAACGTTAAGGCCTCAATTTTACGAGAATTAGGTCTGATTTGACCAGCAAACACCTCATAACCTAGGAATTCAATTCTTCGCATGATGAATGAGCATTTGGAAATGTTTAAAGAAAAACCCTGCTTTGTTAGCACAGAAAGCACTGTGTGGAGTCTATTTAGTGCTTCCTCTATGGTGCTGGACACAATGACTAAATCATCCATGTATGTATAGGACACTACATACTCGTATGCTAAATTTCCTAAAGCACTGAGGACACAGCGTTGATAAACTGATGGCGCATTCCGGAGGCCAAAGGGGACTGTAAGGTACTCCCAATGACCATCCGGAGTGACAAAAGCGGTGCGCTCGATGGAATCGGGGTGAACAGGGATTTGGTGGAACCCACTAGCCATATCTAGGCATGTGAAGAAATTAGAACCACTTAACCTAGCAATTTGATCGGAGATTAATGGCAGAGGAAACCTGTCAGGAACTGTATTGGAATTCAACTCTCGGTAGTCAACACACATTCTGTAAGAGCCGTTTTTCTTTTGAACAAGCAGAACAGGACTTGCAAAAGGAGAGCAGCTTGGACGAATAATCCCTGCAGCCTCCAAATCTCCAACAATCCTCCGGACAACTTCGCGTTCAGCTGGCCCAAGACGGTATGGCCGTCGTTGAACTGTCTTGTTAGGGTCTATTAACCTAATTTCTAGCTGTCCTGTTTGCACACGAGTAGAGGGATATCCAATAGCAAACGAATTAGAAAATTCTCGAAGAATTGAAAAGAGCTTGTTCCTATCATTTCCCTCTAAGTCAGTTTTAACACTGTCGGATACAAATCCATAACTTGTGTGAGAAGCCTCACATTTATTCACCAACTTTGTGTCAGACATTCTACTGAAGGTACATTGATCTTCACTCAAAATCACTTTCACACCACCTGCTAGGACCTCTCTCCCTATCATTATGTTACTAACGAGATATTGGCTAGGTAGTATATGGAAAAGCACTTCTAAATCAACATTATCAATCACGAGTTTAGCTAAAAAATGAGCTTTACTTAAAACCTTAGACTTGCCAATACCAGTCATAGAAACTAAGTCATAGAAAGTAGGCCCAGTAAAATATTTAGAAATAGAATCTTTCATAAGAGAACATTCTGCGCCTGAATCAAATGTGAATTTGTAAGACTCACCATTATGTGTTAAAGTTCCTGTAGGGTTTATTTTGCAGAGGTCTACACGCCGCTCCAAGGTTCCAGGTCCTTGGGTTTCCTGGGATTTTTCATTCCTGCAGTAGGCTGCAATGTGCCCTGGCATTTTACATTTAAAACAAAAAGGCCTCTTGGAATTCATCGGTATGGTCTGGAGTGTAGGATCTGCAGTGGTCATCTTCAAAGGCGGCTTGTTAGGGCGAAAATGGCACTCGTCACTTTTGTGATTAGTTCTGTTGCACCTCTTACGGAATGAAACAGCCTTTAGTTCTCTGATTAATTCATCCCGAGAATCAATTTGGGATGTTATAGCTATCCTCTGGGCCCGAGAATCAAATTGAGCTATATGGGCCAAACTAACAGCTACGGCAATCTGCTCTTTCTCCAATTTTTGCCAATTATTTGAAAGAGTGGAAAAAATTCGCCCGGCATACGCACCTAGACATTCTCCGTCTCTTGGCTTTCCATTCAGAACATTTAGCATGATACCCGCTGGAGGTTCTACTACATCAAAACGAGCCAGAAATAATTCCCGGAATTGTGCCCAAGTCATACCAGCACACGAAACATGTGATAGGTATCTTGATGCACTACCTTTAAGGGCACGACTTAGAGCCATTATCAATGCACCACCTTCCAAGACTGTCTCAGACAAACAAACATCCACAGTACGACACCATGAACGTGTGTCACTATCCGACATATCTGGGTCAAATTCTGGGAGAACTATTTTTGGTGAAGTGTCTTTGGAGGGTTGAGAAATTTCGTTCAATATTCTCAAAAAATTACGATTTTGTAATTCGAGCAGGGCGCGAACCGATTCGGGTAACTGGCCTTCCAAACTTGACGCGTTTTTCTCTTCAGTTGTGAGCTTGGATTTCTCCGATCCCACTTCTGATGTTGACGGGTCCATTGTAAAGAAAGGCGAATCAAGAACTTTAAGAACTTTTGTAATAAATAAGGAATGAATAGAACAGTGTAAGTATAGACTTTAAACAAAGCACGAGCACACAGCCGCGTAAGCGTCATCCAACTTCAAGAAGCTCCCCAACCACCGGTAACCTTTCCGTCGTCTTCCCTTCTTCTTCTCCTCCTTCCCTTTCTATACCCGGCACATCAGATGACGGGCATTGTGTATTGGTGATGGGTTTAGTGTTGTCTCCCCGACATATATACAAAAAATAGAATAACTCACGTAGAAAAAGTTTTTAAAAACTGTTTTATTCGATTACAACACAATACGGACACGGTGAAAGAAGTTAGCAAGATGATGACGATTCGGATGGCGAAACAAGACTGAACTAGGAGCCACCTGCAGGCTGCTTATATAGGGTAGATATGCGGGGTCAGCAGGTTGTTATTACAATACGCCTAGTATGTACATAAGTTATATATATTCATATTAAATATTTCCGAGAATTTACAACTAATAACTGTTTCTGTTAAAAACGATTTAATAATCGATGACATCTTCATGTTACACATCAAGGACATAATTTAGGAATGTACCGTATATTACATTACTATTAGTTTTCTAGAAATCTTTCTCCACGGCTCGAACGAGTCTTCTATTGAAGTAGAATGTGCGTGCTACGTAAGTTAATAGCACTATACCAAGGAAGCAGAGAAGAAGAATAGCATCGATTTCGACAATGTTCGGTGGCATTTCAACGGGTATCACACTGACTATACCAGCTATTTTGTTGTTCTGATAACAGACATAGCGGTGGCCATCGGAGGGCAAGACCTGTTGAGAAGAAAGCATTCAGAAGAAATCATTTTAAAAATAAGAATCACTATACTTCATAATGGAACACTATTTTATAATACTTAGGTACAACAAATAATTTGTAAGTCTCTGAACAGGAAACAAAATATTATCTACTTATAACGAAATACTGAGAAGAGGGTATGAACTAATTGGCAAGAGAGCATTGCAGTGGCGTAATTTGTGAAGCGGTAGGGCGGGTAGAGACTCCCTGCCCTCCGACCTTTTCTTGAACTGCAGATTATGCAGAAGCTCACTTTGAAACGGATATGGATAGAAATTAATAACTATTCTAACGAAACAGTTTCAGTTATTACCCATCACCTTGAACTATTGTAGAATGCACTTTGCATTATGAAGTGGCTGCGGGTGCATCTTATAAACGATTTCATTTTCTTGAAGTTAGGTTTCTGATAGTGAAGTGTCTTAGATATTTTAGCAGCCCCATTGAGAGGAGTGAAACTACCCAGTTACAACATTTATATCTCTATAGGTACTAAAGGAATATAAATCGTTCACCATAGTGATGACAAAAGACCATGAACAAAACGTCTGCCAAGTTAGGTGGGCAGTACAGCTTCCTCACATATTGTAACAGGGACGTATAGAATTGGTAGAAGAACAAAGTACAAATCGAAATGATTGATAAGTCGACGTTATAAAAAATATATGTTTCGCATGCGCACAGACTACTAATAATCCAGCGGCAATGAAATCAATAGTGGAACATCCAGAAAACATCAAAGTTCTTTAAAAAAAGAAAGAAAAAAAGCGGTTCGTTAGACTTGGAGTTTTTTCTTTGTCGATAAATTATAGTTTTGCGCATGTGCTATAGTTATTACTTCATCAATCGCGATGTAATTCATAGAAAATTTTTTTGGAAAATATGTTCATCTACTCCCCAAGTTTGAACGAAATCGGACTTATAGGTAAGAAATCGACGTTATAATAAATTAACGCTTGCGCATTCGCACAGACTACTATCCTACTACTAATTACTAACAGCAATGAAAATTAAAGGGAACCGTCTAGAAGCTATCCCTCACAATCCCTGAAAATTTTATCAAAATCGTTCTATTGAGAGTTTTGCCAGTGTTGATCGATAATAGTTTGCGAAATTGTTATTACTCAACCAATCGTGATATAATTTATGTAGCATTTTTCTAGAACTTGTACCCAATTACCTACCGAGTTTAAACGAAATCGGACAAACAGATGATATATCGACGTTATGAAAAATTTACTTTTGCGCATGCGCATAGGCTACTGTTGATTCGACGGCATTGAAAATTATACGGGACCGTCTAGGAGCTAACCCGCTCGATCCCTGATAATTTTATTTAAATCGGGCGGGAAGATGGTATTGTTATGGGCGTGACAAGGACTTACCACAGAGAGACAGACGGACAGACAGAAAGACAGTTTTAGTTAAGATATTTCACTACTTGGGTATACTACATTAGTAACCGAGTGAAATGTTTAAATTACTGTCCGTACATTAACCCTCGGGAGAGCGCAATAAAAAAATCCAGTTGGAACGCGCAATAGACCTGAGAGGTCTTTCGTACAAAACTGCAATAAAATGCTATAATTCGGAACACCATCATTCATATCTATGGAACTTCAGTGATGCTAAACTAAAGAATTATAATTTTTTTATTTTTCAGAAAAAAACAGCGATTTGTGACAGTTCCCGCGAGATCCAAGGGAACGTGCTGCGTGTCCGTCGCTTTGGCGCCTATTGTTCCCTATTTCATAAGTCCCCAAAGTTGGCACCTTCCCACTGTAAGTCTCCAAAGTTGAGCAAGTTATTTCCCCAGGGCATAGTTCCCATTTTCATAAGTCCCCAAAGCGGGCAGCTCCCTACTGTAAGTCTCTTGGTTGAGCAAATTACCTATATTATCCCCGAATGTTCCAATCTTTGATTGGGGGTTAATTACCTAATGAATACTTCATATGAAGATTCATTGACAACCCATCCTGTTTTAATTTCTCTTTTTTATACTCAACCCCCAATGCAGCTATTTATTAGTGAGCATCAGTTCTCAACCAGTAAACTATTCCTCCTAGTTTACATACTTGCTCTTCAATCAAGTATGTTTTTTAAGGGGGGGAGTGTGACAGTTCCCGCGAGATCCAAGATAATGCGCTGTGCGTCCATCGCTTCGGCGCCAGGCGTTCATTCTCACGTTGTTGAATTGCTATGGTTGGCAATAGATGAGGATCCGGGAACTGGAAAATTATCTTCTCCGAACATAGTACATATGCTATTAGTACGAGTTGTATCTCTTATGGTACTGTCACACCCCCCCCCCCTCTCTCTCTATATATATATATATGAGTGCGGATTTAGGCCCCCATTGCATCTCTGGGGGCGATCTAAGTTCGTTACAAATTAGCCATAGAAGAAAAAGCCATAGTCGAAAAACTCATGAATAACATGATCAACGCTATTTTATAGGTATCACAGTATGTAGATGTAGTCATATGACATTGAATAGTTCTAACATAGCTACAAGTCTCAAAACTTCAGAAACTTGGTACAAGTTTCACAAATTACAACGGAATGATCAAGAAACAAATAGGTATAATAGTAGGGGCAGCTTAACCTAGTTGACTTTTCCTTTTGTTTGAGTATGCAGGGCTTGTGTTTCTTCCTCTTTTTACAGCTGTTTTTCTAGTCAGTTGGTAACATTCTTGAAGGGCAATGAAATTCAGTCCTTACTGTTTTCAGCGTCCCCACTATGCTGATCCTTTCCCCAATCAGTTATTCAGCCAGTGCCACGTCTATAAGCCAATTGACCACAGAAATTTTACGGCTAGTGTTGATCAATGGTGCGGATATCCTTCGAACTACGTCAACAGGGGAATTATTGCTGAATGCATAGGATGATTCTTCTAGTTGTTCATCTCCTGGTTCACAGTCCACCCAACAGTCCTCATCATCAGTCTCCAAACCATGTTCAGTGCCAGAACATCCTCTCATTCCTCGTTTATCCCTCTACTTCATCCACCTCACTACTTGGGTAATTACCATCGCAAGATCGTCTTCTTGTTCATCCAGTAGGGCTCGTCAGAATTCGTCAAAGGCCATCAGCATTTGCGAGATCATATATCCATCGCTTGGCGGCAATTTTGACTGGAAAAATAGGTTATGAGACTTATTTGGTAGAAACTACAATATTCCCAGAGCGATACCTTTTATTACGAGCATAAAAACATCGAACATTAGCCTAGAAGAACAAACAATTTGAATATTTTGATAAAACATGCAAATCACCTGTGAAGGCGGAACAGACCCAACAGGTCTCAGGAGCTGTCATCAGGACTGTGGTGTCAGTCGAACGCGGGGAGTAGACTGAAAGTGGCACGTGAAGGGCTGTGGAAGCATCGGTGATACCCCTATGCCCAAACATTAACGCGCGCAGTGGCCGGAAGCTAAAAATATGTAAGCAGAGGGGTTCACTCTCCCGGGGGTTTATTATGTAAAGCTAGCTTATTTTTTTACAAAATTATTTCATTAGGGAAACATAGCATTCATATTTCCAGCAGTTTTGATAGCTGTGGCTTATTTTCACCATTAACAAATGAATATTTGAATAAATTAAAAACTTAAAATAAAAAACTTGAATTAAAAAGGTGCAATAGGTAAAATTTTTGTGAAACTTGATTCTTACATACCAGAATATATAACAAATATGATATTTTAGAACAATGTAATTCATGATATAGGGATCGTTTGGTTAGCTAAACTATGCTTACCAACAATGCTCGTACTCAAGGAAGAATTCAGAATCCTATTACAGGATAACGTAGGTTTTGTCTTTTCGTGAAAGCATGATCTTGTTCAAAAACTCACAAACTGAAGAGGGGGTAAGAAATTCCTTCACAGTCAAAACTGAATTAGTGTGTGTTTGGGGGTGACTGAATGACTCTAAGGCTCGAAATGACCAGAACTTAATGATATTTTTGAAACTGGAGACACTTTTCTTGTCTCCTAATTACTTCACCTCTTTGAAAACAATGCGATCCCTCATGTCAATGTGCACTCTCCCTTTACTGGAGCTGTTGACGAAAAAGGCGGCCATTCGCTTTTGCCTGTTGATTTTCCATTCCGTGGGTGTGTCCGTAGTCATTGACCCCGGGCAAGTAACGATGAACGGCTGACCGACCAACGGCCATTTAATCTGCCTTACCACCATGGGTGGGAGCTTCGGGGGTATCTGAAGTGTGGAAAAAAGCCCTGAAAACGGAATCATATTTCATTTGGTGCGAAGAAATAGAAATATGTTTATTTCTTTCAAAATTATTCAGTTCACTTGAAGCCTAACAACAGAATTTTACCTACCAATCCAATTATGGTTTATTATTTTCAATAATTAACCTTTGTAACCGTCCAAGGATAAAAAAAGTTAACTCTCCCCCTTCAAAATTTGTTGCGTATATTTCAAGATGCTTAGAATCCAAAATTCGAATTAGAAAAAAAAATCCATCCGTCGGCTCTTCACGAAAACTACTGGCTCAAATTGTTAAATCTTGGGCTATAAATCACATTAATTTGGGGTATAATTAATCCTAGAATTTTTATCATCCCTATTAAGCAGCATTAGGGACTGAAGTATTCGAAAATCAAGATCTAGAAAACTTTTAAGGTAACAGGAAAATTGTTTTTGGTTGCCTTTGATATTATATTATCCTAAAGAATCTAATATAACCATTCGGAACGCTATAGGTGTGCCATCATCATTAGCGAGTCAATAATGGTCACTATATCACCGCTTGAGTTTATAGGATTGAGAACACAAAAACATGCCTCGTATGTTGAAAAAAAAAAAAGTATCAGCGGATATAATTCCAACATCGTTATCAACAGAAATTATTCCAATTGAATGCAGACTTCAAGAAATCAAATTACTAGCTCAGGCTTGCTTCGCTCGTCTCCACATCCAGCCGGGGGCTTCCCATTAAGTTGCTCGCTTCGATTGCTCGGTATGGCTGTACCTATATGTGTATGGAAAACCCCACTTATTATTCTGTTGAAATGTCTTTCCAACGGAAACGTTCCTTCTTAAAAGGATGATACGACGGGCTCAATTAACTTTTCGTTTTAATCGCTTCGCCCCCCTTCACCTCGCATTTTGTCCAACTTTCCCTCACTTTTTCCGATATCCGATTTCGGAGATTCAGATTTGCCGGAATCAAAACTGTATTTTGCCCGCAAACACCGTCCCAAAAAACGTCTCCTTATAGAGTATATTTTATTGAAAAAAAAAAGAAGTTTTTCGTCGGAATTTTTGAGAAAACGGGGGATTTTTTTGAGGCATTTCCCGATACTTTTTTCGCATCCAATCGCACCATCGTCTTCAAATTATCGCAAGAACACAAAGTTTCCTTACCTTCAGTATTCAGGAAGCAAAATCTAAGGCTGCAAGATTGAGCGGTCTAAATGACACTCGTAGGGTAAGAGGGAGCGGTCTAAATGAGCGTGAAAACGCGATTGGTCACGATTTTTTCTAGAAAGGGGTTGAGGAAGGGAACAATGACACTCACATATTGTTCCCCATCCCAAATGCGGAGGATACTGAAGACGCCGAGGTATAGACCACCTTTATTTACAACCCATACTCAATCAAAATTCGAGGAGCGGTCTAAACGTCATACCACCAGATTGTAAGCTGGGAGGGAAATGAGACTCTTAGGCTGAGTACACACGGTCAGCATTACTGCAGATTATTTCCCTTCCATGTCATGATTTCCGGCTGTCCCGAGCGTGGGAACCAGACTTTTCCTTCAGTGAATGCGATCTGTTTTCGAATTTCGAAAAGGACGCCAGAACTGACCCCCTTCACCCTCCTCCGTGTTGATCGCGGTGGTATTCCTCAAAGGATTGCTCATGTTGTGTGGAGGATGCTCCCGGCATGGGCGCTCCAGGAAACGTCAACAGGGTAGGAGCCTAAACTGGCGATCCGCTTTGCCAATTATGCCGAGAGGAGGAAGAGACAGCCTCCTACGTGCTCTTCAGGTGTCCAGCATTTTAAGCCAATCGATTCAGAATTGTTGGGATGCTCGGCCCTGAGCAGATAAAGCAGACCGCCGGCGCCGGCAGATAGGCCGGTGACAGAGGGAATGAGGATGAGTCTTTCGCTCGAACCCGCGTATCATGACTCTATTATACTTGCGTTCAACATGCGTTATAGTTCACAGTAAACTCAATCAGCTGAAGAGGTTTGCTTTATAATTTTTCTTCTTTGTACGACTATAATTGAAAAATACGTTTAAAAAGTAATTGAGGAGCCAATTTGAGTATATCAAACGGAATATTATCCGAAATTATTTCAAACGGAATCCGCTTGAAACATCCCATAAGACAGGGGCCAACAATAATAAAATGCCCAGCCAGGATCGCATTTCGGCCCATCTAGTTGCAGATGGGATTCTGACCCTGCTAGAACCCTAAAAATAATAATGGTAGTAATTCTGGTGGGTAGAAAATGACACGTTGTGGGACTACGTTGGCATTGGACTGCATTAGTAATGACATCTTAATTTCACTGTTATTCATCCTAAGATGCCGAAGAATCCATTTTTGAAGTGCATAGTAAAAATAACAAGCTGTGAGATCACTCTAATGATTATGGTGAATAATATATATATATATATATATATATATATATATATATATATATATATATATATATATATATATATATATATATATGTGTGTGTGTGTGTGTGTGTGTGTGTGTGTGTGTGTGTGTGTGTGTGTGTGTGTGTGTGTGATTTCCTTCCTACCCAACTCACGGCTTAGAAGAAGTAAGCCTCTTTCAAATTTTTGAATACCTATAAAAAGTAGTAATGCCCTATTTTTTCAGTTAAATGCTTTGTGGCTCACCCATGGTAAGTAGTAATACCCTATTTTTTCAGTTATAAATGCTTTGTGGCTCACTCTTTTGCCATTCAACTCAATAAACGTGATGCTGACAACTTTTGGGCTATTTCCATTTAACACACTGTTCACTAGAAATAAATGTTCTCAACAAATCCTATCGATTACTAAACAAAATTAGTAGGGCTTTCTTTATCAAAACACATATGAGACAAATTACATCTGAAACGGTGTAAATATTTCAAAATGGCTTATTATTTTTATATGGGATAGCCTGACAAATGGTTCATCATTCTTAACGAAATTATTTATTTGGTACTTCAATAACACATAAGTATATCTAATATTTTCCCCATAACACACAAATTATTTATGCCAGGAATAGCATTATATTTAGCTGGCTTATCCACTTTATTCGAAGAAAGCACAACTGATATTTTTCATTGTTATTGAATGAGCGGTTACCAAATGTTCCGTATTCAATGAAAACGTCAAAATTTGACTTAGAAATGTAGGGCATAAATTACAACTAGTGCACCACCATGGCCAATATCATTTAGCTTATGATAAATGAGCTATTTAGAACCTAATTCAGCTTAATTATTTCATTGCTATAGTCATCAGATCTATTGATTTATGACACAAAAATTATTACCTATCATACTCAATCAAATTCAAAGAATCAGGCATATGGACAACGTTATTCTTCCCCAATCCTTGCTGTCTTAAAAGATTCAATAATTTATATGACTTAATTTTCACTGCGAAATTAAACGAACCAAAGTTTCAATGCAATCAATTAATAAACTAATTATCTCTTTTAACTGTAGAATGGTATGGAGGGGAGTATCCTCAGAACAGTATTTTCAAAAACGACGGTCAATAAATAATCGCCTATGATCATAACATTTATATTAGGGAGAAGAGGTAACAGGGTGTGTCCAGAATCGTGCTACTGTTTGAAATTCATCGTGACCTCCGAATCAATAGCTATAAAATGGAGTAAACTGGGCGGAAGAGAGTTAGATTTCTAAGGTATTAAAGCACTCAGGGGAAGGAGATTGGAAATGAAGTAAATCGGATTTGCCTTTGCCGAAGGGGGTCGGGAGATATTCATTTTGTTGGAGGCTTTTCCTTCCCCATCTTTATCGTAACGTTACACTCTATTTGCTTCTGGTGATTAGGACTACTCTACTATTTCATAAAATCCCTTTCCTCTATCATCCCGAACTCCTTGAAGTTGGAAATATGTACATACCTACCTACACCCAAACATGGAATCTCTTCTGTACTCTTACGGTGTATCATTACGGCGAATCCAATAAAATTAAGCATGACATCAAAAAGGTTGAGTTTAGAGGACAACACCTTTCTTTCGTGCTCGTAAACGCGCTCATATCACAGATACCGTTCCTAGAAATCAATGAAAATGGCGGAGAATTACTGTAGGAATAGCAATATAGTTTGGTCGTCTGGCTGGTCCTAAGCTCGTTTTTGAATTTGGATTATTATTTACAATAATGAGCTTTGTAATCGACAAAGAAAAAAAGTTTAACCTCTTCAAAATTTGAAGGTTCTCGTTTCAAGATAAGTAGCAACCAAAAATATAATTTTAAGAGTCCGTTCGAAGCTTTTTACCAAAAATACTGGACAAACTTTATGAAATTCGGTCACAAAATTATACATCAGCCGGGGATGTGCCAGTAACATCGGCATCACTTTTGTTAAGTCTTATTGGATAGAAATTAGGGGTGGAAATATTGAAAAATCGAGATCTCGAAAACTTTCAAGGTAGCAGTAATGTTTCTATTTTTTGTTTTGATATTATCCCAAAGAATCGAATGAAATCACCCTCAACGCACCACGTTAATCCATCCGATCTCCCTAAGGGCAAGCTTGAGCAGAGACATCTTCATATCACTAAATGAATCGTTAAATCTCGATAATTACACATAGGAAGAGGTCGTAAAATCGAAATATAGTAAAAGTTGCCAAATAACTTCCAACTGTCGTTTCAGCTAATACGATTCCAATGGAATTCTTCTCATTTCGTGAAGTCGAGTACCTATATTTTACTTCATGCGCCTACGGATGGACTAGTGATTCGTTGGTTATTGTTTTATTGTATCTCTCAATATTGTTTTATTGTATGTGTAGATGTATTGATGACTAATTCAGCCTTTCGCCTGGCCACCTCGAAATTTTATCACGGAAATCGTTTACGAAGGTGCATCACGCTAAAGGGCCCGTAAATTTCTTTCCTGATCAACCTGCGGAGTTGAAAATTGAAATGAAGCTCCCTTGTAATACCCACAGTAAGAGTTCAGTGAAAGTAGGCACACTGATTTGCTGACAGACCTCAGAGTCATACTTGTTTCTTAATAGACTTATATTGATGTAAGCTGAAATGGAGCACCTTCGGGGCATGTAGATGTAGAATATAGTTATTACAAGGTAAGGAGAGACTCTGACCAGCTTTGAAACTTATGAAGCATAGGAGTATTATGTGTGTGCAAATAACTATTGCACAAATGACCTGCGGCAAGCGATTTCCGAGCTAGAAGGAGTGGCGACCAATAGCATCAAGATCATAGCTTCGACCGTGTCATGGCGCGGGGTGTGGTGCGGGACAAGTAACATGGAGTTACTCGAGTTGGGCACCACCCGTGTTCTGAGGGGTTCCTGCTTGAACTGGTAGTCATTTTTAAGGGGCACTACCCTTCATCCGACTCTTTCTCCTTCTGAAACTTCCCTTATCCTTATAGCTGGCGCCGGCGTCGGGTCTCCCCATTCTTTTATTTATTTTGCTTCCTCACTACCGAAGGGAAGCTTTGTATTCGTGATTGAAAAAAAAAGAAAAAAAAAAATTGTGTCCTCCAAAATCAAAATTTTCACTTGTTTTTTGCGTTTCAGAGCTTGCTGATCAATTTCGATTCCATGTATGTCTGTCTGTCTTTCTGTAGTAAATTTTTATCACGCCCGAAACTATACCAAGTTTCAGTCCGACTCCAATGAAATTTTCAGGGATTGAGCGAGTTAGCTCCTAGACGGTCCCGTATAATTTTCAATGCCGTCGAATCAACAGTAGCCTGTGCGCATGCGCAAACGTTAATTTATAATATCGTCGATTTCTTATCATCTATTGGTCGGATTCCATTCAATCATGGTGAGTAGATGGGTCATATGTTCCAGAAAAGTTCAATATGAATTATATTGCGATTGGAAGAGAAATAACTACAGCGCATGCACAAAACTGAAATTAACCGATTTCTATTAAGTTTTCAAGGATTGTGCGGCTTAGCTTTTGGACGTTCCCCTATAAATTTCATTGCCTTTGAAAAAATAGTAGTTAGTGCGCATGCGCAAACATTATTTTCTTATAGCGTTGACTTACCAATCATTTCGACTCGTACTTCGTTCTTAAACGCTATCTTATACTTCCATGTTACAATCAGTAAGGAAGCTAGACTGTCCACCCAACTTGGCAGACATTTTTCAAGTTAACGGTGTGTGATTTTAATCAAGTTGTGCAAAAAACTCAGGAAATGATGAATTTCACGATGGAAGAAAGGGAATTGAGGGGGTAAAGACGAAAAACACTTTTTTGTTTTACGAATTTCATTGGCGCCAGCCAGGCTACAATATTCTCAACCGATTTTCGTGATTTTTTTTTTTTTTTTCAATTCTAATTTTAGTCTAATTTTGCGTCTAACCTTGAGAATTTAAGATTCGAGGTCTTGGTGGTGGGTGAAGGGGCTAACTACAGATTGTTTCGAACGGTACCCAAGCTAGAAATCTTGACCGATTTTCGTGATGATTATATCGTTCCATCAAGAATTCTATCTAGTTTTCGAGCGTAGGAGTTCGAGCCAGGAGTTTCAAATTTCGTTTTTGATTATGGTGAATGGAAGGATGTATATTGATTAATCGTGATGTTTTAACTATTCTTTTTATATTCTTGTGCTTTTCTTTTCACTTACGAATACGAATTTTGTCTAGTTCTGGGACATATGACTGAGGTTTCAAATTTCATTATAGATGGGGGTGAGTGGAGGAGGCAATTTTAAAAAATCGAGAGGTTTAAAATGTTATTGTCTGATTTTTTTTTTTTTTTTTTTTACATTAATGAATTTGGTTGATTTGTACCATACCTATGTCAAGAGTTTCAAATTTCATGACCGATAGGGGCAAATAGAGAGGGTAATAGCAATAAATCGTATCTAATAATTTTACCATATCCATCTGACTTTTGTGACACTTTTTATAATTCATTTGATCCATATTTCAGTCCAGTTATGAAACTTTGGTTGTTTGCAATTTACATTGTTTATTGGTGGTGGTGTGGCGGGTGATTCCGAAAAAATCATGATTTTCGTTTTAACTTCTTTTTTAAATTGTCATCAGAAATAAATACAATCCATCAATAGGAACGTCCCTGTAATGCATGCATTACTCACCAATATGTTTCACAGCTAATTACAATGAAATTTACTTCCAAGTTTTGAGCTATTCCGGCAAGAAAAGTGACACATTGACGAAATCAGATCTTTGACACTGTTATTGATGGGAATTGGCTGAAAACAGCTGCGAGGAAAACTGACGCGTGATTTATCGCGACCAGTGTTGTAACCATTGCCAAAACATTACGTATCCTCTTGTAGATGATCACTATAGAGCACGCAATAAAAGCGCTAACCGAAAACCGGAATTTTTAAAATGTTTTTAACATTTTTTTCACTTATCTTGAAGGGGTGCGATATTTAGATAATTAATATATTTCAATAAACTTCGTTTAATATTTATAGACATGACTGTTCTCCGTAAAAAGGTTATCCTATACAGAAATAATAAACCGTTGTGTATTAATTTGCAACGACTTGCACTTGGAATTTTTTTCAAAAAGTACCTTGGTTGGTACTTGGTTCATAAATAAGGCGTTGATTTATTTTCAAATTATTAAGTTGTCAGTTTTATGTCAATTGTCAAACTGGTAGATTAAAATCAAATCTTGAGAGCGTTTGAATGACGTGTTGAAAAATCAATTCAATTCTCTCTCAGTAACCCGTATATGGGTGAATGGGTATGCCGTTGGATTATTTACGGTAACTGCAAAATTTACAAATATACACTTACAACTTAGTAGATAAAATAGGTACCCCAATTTATCAACAATATTTTTACTGAAATATACTTACCCGTTGTGCTAACAGGTCAGTAAGACTAAAAAAAAGTAAAAAAAAAGGGTTGTTTGAAAGAAAAAAGAAGCATTTTGAAACGAGAGAGATGTGGAGACACGAAGTTAACGAGAGCAAGGGATTATCCCATGGAGCGGATGGCGAAAGGATGAGAGGGTAAATGGGAACTGGGGGATGCTTCGGCATAAGGGATTCAACCCCATACTTTACATCTCATACCACTTTTTTTGGTGGGAAGGAAACGACTCGTTTCTGCACACGTATATATATATCACCCTTGGCTTCCTCTGCCCCTGAGGAAATTTCTCAACCTAGTAGTTACGAGCAATTTAAATTTAAAAATACAATTTTCTTAACTATAACAAATTTGTAAACGCATTGCCCCTTTTATAAGATTATTATTATTATTTTTTTTTTCAATTCCTAAGGATTGTCCATAGAAAGGCATTGTAAGTAATTTCCAAATTTTCCTCCCCCATCTTAACCATGGCATCGAGACCTACATCGATGGTCTAGGGACTATATCTAGTCGCATTTATACATCCCACACCGAGAGAGTGAGAAAATCTACTCCTAGCGAGTGAAGCGAGCGACATCCCTTACACACGTTGGATTCCAACGGGGCTTTTCCCTTGAACTTGGAATGGCTTGAACATCTACACATCCCACAGAGAGCGAGCGAAGCGAGCAACATCCCCTACACGCTTCAAATTACCCTAAGTGATCCATCGTTTTTAATCATTATACATGTCCCACTCAACAGTAAAGACCATCGGATCTATGCAGCCATACCGACCGAGCGAGCGAAGCGAGCTAGAAATGTAGGCTAGTGCACTGTAAAGGGAAACGAGCTGTCCCACTTCTTGTCCTGTTATTGATATCGAATTTGACTATGGCATTTTTTTCTAATTCGTTTCGCTATTAATGACATGAAATATACATTTAGTTGAACTCTAGCTTGTTTCTACTCTAGAAAACCATCTTACCTGCACTATTATTCACCATTAACACAAGGATGCCTTGATCGTCCCTCACTTCAAAGATTTCATCAACACAAGGTACTTTGCAGAGACCAGTCATGATTTCGTTGGGTCGTTTTTGAACGTCTTGCTTATCACGGATCATCCTGGGAAAATTCAATTATTCCGGAAAGGAAACACGAATATGACTGTCAATTTATTATGTGGATAAAAAGGATACACTTCAACCACATAGCCTGCATTGATCCTATAACTACATCTCTGAAATTCTTGATAATTAATCTAAGTTCATAGTTTAAATGTTATATTATAACTTAAATGAATTATAATGGAATGATACCTATAACAAACCATCCATAAAGCCAGTGTAATCTATACTATTTATAAGAATGAAACTCCGTCTGTCTGTCTGTCGTGTCTATGCACGGCCAAACGGCTGAGTGGGGGGAGTGTACGAGTGGGGGGATCTTCTTGAGATTTTCCGAAAGGGGGAACGAGGGAATTTAAAATTGTCTAATCCCACCCGAACCATGGGCCGTAGGGCGGGAGGGGGGTCGAAGTAAGAATTAATGTGCGCTTTTTGGACTTCCCCGCTTCCTCTACCCCTCTAAACGGCCGTCGAAAATTCCGGAAAAATACCGGTTTCGTAGGTTTTTGAACGAGGAAGACGACGGCGCGATCGGATCGCGAAAAAAGTAGCGGGAAATGCGTCAAAAAAATGCGAGAGTACGGACCGTGTTTTCTCGAAAAGTCCGACGAAAAACTACGTTTTTTCCCATTAAAATATACCCCGTAAAGGTATGTTTTTCGGAACGGTTTTCGCGGGCGAAATACAGCTTTGATCCCGCCGAATCTGAATCCGAAATCAGATATCGAAAAAAGTGACGAGAACTCGGTCAAATTGCGAGCGGAAGCGAGGCGAAACGATTAAAATGCGGAAGTTGATCGAGGCCGCCGGCGTTTCACAACGTTGCTCACCAGAAGGGACTCGCAGGGGGTTTCCCATTTGCACTTCTACGCAATACCTTGCGAGCGAAGCAAGCAACATTCCCAAATAAACTTTTTTGTGGTTCCACGTAGTTTTATAAGATTTAATTTGTTTGTAAGAATTTCCAACAGAAAAAAACGTCTGCCAAGTTGGGTGGGCAGTATAACTTCCTCAAGCGAGCGAAGCGAGCAGCATCCCCTACAGAAGATAAACCTACCCTTAGAGATCTACCGTTTGCGAGCGAAGCGAGCAACATCCCCTACATGTTTCAATTGTAATACATCGCATGTATACAGCCACACTTAGCGAGCGAAGCGAGCAACATTCCTTACATACCACACTTTGCGAGCGAAGCGAGCAACATTCCCTATCTGCCACACTTTGCGAGCGAAGCGAGCAATTTAATGGGGGGTCCGGGGGGCTTGCCCCCCGGCTGGACGTGGAGGCGAGCGTAGCGAGCCGGAGCGGCTAGTATTTTATAATTCTACTTCCCATTATTTTAACTCCTCGTTCTAAATATTTTGGCTCATTTCTCAAAGATTAATAATTGATCTATCTTAGAAATCTTCTTGATATAGATTCCATATTATGTGTTTTCGATCTGGAGGTTCAATCCTTTGTGACTACGAGTACATAACGGAAGTTCTTCCAGTTCACGACGGCCTTTAATTGTGGTACATATATTCTACTTAGATAATTAAAACTACTAATAATGTTCTAGAGAAACCCATAAGGGCGTACACATCATTGTTTATTCTTGCTTCATACTGCAATATACGGTATGTTATTTATCCACGGTTTATTATTTGTGAAAAAACCCCGTCAACAACAATTTTGGTCATTGTAGGTATTTAAGAAACACTGCATGTGAATTCGTTGCATAAATTGGTTCAAGTATAGGTTCAAAATTTCGAAAAAACGAATAAGTAAGTTAGTTTGTGATTGGATGAAAAGTTTATCCCCTTTCGCTCTTCAGGGATAGTGTAGGTACCTATGTTGTTTAATATGTTTGCGTGGCCATGATATAAATGATTCTACATTTATATCATTTTTTGTAGAAGCCTTCCTAATATTTATTTTCAGAATGAACAAAACATTCACAACAAAATCAAATAACGCAAAAATTTTTGTATAAGCGCTGAGGGGAGTGTTAAAGGTTTATGGAAAATTCCAAGCCAACCATTTCAAAGTTGCTTCTTACGCTATAGAGCGAGTTATTCATTGGAAATTTCGTATCGAACGCTGCTATCTGATTTTCTGGGTTTGTGATTAATTTATAATTGATTTTTAGGAATTGTTAGGGATGCGGTTCAGGGAAAATAAATGAAATTATTTCATTTATTGTTTTATTGAATGATGTTTTGTATCCATAATGTGTACATCTTCAGAACTATACACAGACAAACAAACATTGTTATGTTAAACAAAAAAACAAAAAATAATAAAGTAAAAAAATTTCAACAAATTACTTACTGGTGTGTCCCGGAAAAAAAAACAAACATCCGGATACAACGGATTTGTCAAATTAACAACAACAGTGATTTACCTAAGAAAAACAAACCCAACAAGCTATAAAAGAAGAGCAGAAACAGCATAAGTAAAAAAATTAAAATATACATAAAATATAACAATAAAAATGGACTATAAACACTCATCAGATAGTAATATAAAATGTTAAGGCTCCGGTGATTATAATGAGGATTCTTGGAGAAAAACATCGAAAACATAGGTAAATGAATGTACGATCGTTGGGGTAGATAATCAAGTACGATTTGTGGTTATAATGAAATGAGGGGGGACTTTCTAATGTAATTGATGAATTGCATTTTAAGAATTTCAATCAGCCAAAGCTAACTGTTCCACACTTGTTTGTACTTGACGAAGACGCGATTATTATATAACGAAGGATATAAGTTTTCGGATTGAATACAATAATATAGTACCAATGAGATCTACTTGAATAACGTTTCACAGAAAGATAAATAAATCTTCAGGAAATGAAGATTTCCTAAACACGCTGCTGGCAGTTCTTACTTGGGGAGAAGTACACTCCTGCAAGGCAGACCTGAGACGAAGTAAGATAGAATGACGTTGATGTCACTTGCAGCATCTAACGTCAACGGTAGGGCTGTTTTCACGAAACAGGAGCCCCACTTGGTCCTCCTTCCAACTATTCCACATGTCGTACACTGATTCCAATTCGTCCATCCTAGAAATGAACACTTGAAATGAAAAATGTTTACGAACTATAAAACGATATCAACAAAATAATAATATGCACTTGTTATGAGAGAAACTTCCAGTCATGCACCATGATTGTATGAGCGAATAGTCGTAAATTATCACATTCTATAATGTTACATCAAAATGAAATTTGTGCACTTTGTGACAATCTCATGATATTCGTGATTAACTTTTCTATGGTCTATACTATACTTTGATGTATTTAAATATTATTTTGGGATGAAGGGTGTGACAGAGCTTCCGTCAGAATCCCAGAGAAAGCGCTGCCGTCGCTCCGTTGGAAAACAACGGGCGTCGCACGCCTCTTCTCTGTTCTTGAGAGCCTGAGTTTGGCGTTGGATGGGTGATCACGGTCCTGGAAAACCAATCTTCCTGAACATAGTACCTTACGTGCTATTGGTAAGGGGATCCTTTTTGGGTCTGTCACACTCTCCTCGGTAGAGTGAGCGTGGTTAGGATTATAGACGGCTAACTCCTAGTAATCCAATCCACTATTTTGGGGCATTAATGTTTCAGAAGAAACATGGCCGGGGTTCCAGAAGGAATTCCCATTATCACCCTTTGGTATATAAATAATTTCATTGGTCTTTGACTTATAATTTTTCTTCTATTTCCCTTTTTATATTTTCAATTTCATACCTATGGTATACCTGCCCTTTGCCATTTTTATTATTATTATTTATACCCGGGCATTGTTCCCAAAAATTCAAGGGGATTATTCCCAATTATTCAAGGGCATTGTTCCCAATTTCCAGAGCTTAGTTCCCAATTTAAGTCCCCAATGTGGGCATATTAATTTATATCTATTTTATTATCCTTTAGGTATAAGTCTCCATAGTGGAGCCACCGTTTATTCCCGATTGTTCCAATCATTGAATGGGGGTTAATTACCTAAAGAATACTTCATATTTATGAAGATTATTATTATTATTATTATTATTTTTTTTTTTTTTTTTTGAAAAGTTTTATGCCGCCAAGTAATAACAACTTATAAGCAATATTCATGTGATAAATTATTATACATTTTCCTAAGATCTAATATACTTCACTTTAGACTTATTGTTCTGATTATTGAGTCACTAGTCTTGACGTTCATTCTATTTCACTTAGTTCATGCGGTTTAGTTCTTTTAAGTCTTCTAAGTACGAGTAGATCTTCGGCGTCAAGGTGCTGAACGACATCCTCGTTAACATGATCTCTGAGCCTCAAAAGGTGATTGACGGCTTGCTTGCGGATAACCTCATTGACAGATTCAACTTTCAACTCATAGTGTAATCTGTCGTTTCTGAAGTATCTGTATGCATCAACGCAGGTGCGCAGAACATTATTCTGAAAGCGCTGAATAATGTTGCGGTTACTTTGTCCAGTGCACCTCCACAGTTGCGCACCATATGTCCAGACAGGTTTGAGGACTTGGTTGTACAATATGAGCTTATTGTGGATAGACAGTTTTGAGTGTCTTCCCATAAGCCAGTACATTTTCCTGAATTTGATAACTAGTTCAGACTTTTTCTTTTTAACATGTGATTTCCACCTCAGTTTGGCATCGAGTGTCATCCCAAGATATTTAGCTTCATTGGCATAAGGAATCGCCTTGTTGTCAAGGAAGGCTGGCACGTAGTTGATTCTTTTATTTGTGAAATCAACATGTACAGACTTCGCTTCATTCAATCTAATTCTCCATCTTTTTGTCCATTCATGGATGCGGAGGATGGAGTGGTTTAATTTTGTAACTGATTCGATGTTGATTTCTCCTGTCGCCAAAATTGCGGTGTTTTCTGCAAACGTGGCAGTTGTATTTTCCTCAGTTTCTGGTAGATCGCGAGTGTAAAGCAGGTACAGTAGTGGGCCTAGTCACTGCCTTGTGGCACTCCAGCATGAATCTTCAAAGGCTTCGAGAAAGCGTCGTTTTGTTTGATTCGGAAGTATCGGTCGGTCAGATAAGACTCCAGAATTACTGCATAGCATGCTGGTAGAATTTTGCGAAGTTTGTGAATAAGCCCTTCATTCCACACTTTATCAAACGCCTGTGACACATCCAGAAAGGCTGCAGTGCACACTTTTTTCTCTTCGAATGCTTTTTCAATGAGACTTGTAATTCTGTGGACTTGGTCTATGGTGGAATGCTGTTTCCTGAAGCCAAATTGGTGCTTTGGAATAAGTTTTCGTTCCTCTACAACTACCAGTAGTCTCTTATGAAGGAGTTTTTCAAATAGTTTTGAAAGCAAAGGTAGGAGTGAAATAGGCCTGTAGGACTTTAACTCATTTGCCGGTTTGCCTGGCTTGGGAATCATGATTACTTCTGCTATTTTCCATAACTGAGGGACGTAACGAAATTTAATGGCACTATTAATGATTTTTGTTAACTTGAATATGGTCTTTCGGGGAAGATATTTCAGGATTAAACCAGTGATCAAGTCATATCCCGGTGCTTTTTTTGGGTTAATCTCCTTCTGAATATGAAGATTCATTGACAATCCATCCTATTTTAATTTATCTTTTCCCATCCTCAATCGCCAATGCAGCTATTTATTAATGAGCATCAGTTCTCAGCCAGTAAACTATTCCACCTGGTTAACATACTTGCTCTTCAATCAAGTATGTCCTTGAGTGGGGGAGTGTGACAGAGTTCCCGTCAGAATCCCAGAGAAAGCGCTGCCGTCACTCCGTTGGAAAACAACGGGAGTCGCACGCCTCGTCTCGTGTTCTTGAGAGGCTGAGTTTGGCGTTGGATGGGTGATCCAGGTCCTGGAAAACCAATCTACTCCGAACATAGCTCATTAAATGCTATTAGAAGGAGTGGTATCTCTGACGGGATACTGTCCTCCTCTACCTTTTTATCGAGGATTTAGGCCCCCATCGCAGCTCTGGGGGGGGGGGGGGTACCTAGATCCCTGATAAGGTATGACACAGAAATTAATCAGTGAGATTAATTTAATACCTATTTCTTTCATGATGACCCAATGAAAATGGTTTTATAAGGGAAGGTATCTGACTAAGCAGTGGGTGTATTATTGACTATAATCAAATGGGGGTAAATGAGATACCGCACTTGGGGTATGTGGGATGGGCAGGAGGGCAATTCTACCGTAAAAAGGAAAAACGCCTTATCTCACAAAATTACAAATTTTCAGGAGAGCGCTTCAAAGTTTTGCACTGTTACTCCGTCCTAACTTCATTCCTGTTTGAGATACTCGTAAATTCAAAGTTCCTCCGCAGCTCGGTTATTCGATTTTTAGTGATCACCTGAGTACTAAATTATCGATAAAATAATCGATTCAAGTTGTCAAGAACGGCCCATGAGGCGTTTCATTAGATTTCGACAATTTTTTCTTTACAGAAGTTCGAGAAAAAACGCCTTAAGGAATTTTTCCGTTAAACCAACTTTTTGAATACTATGCCAGTTGAGTCATGAACGCCTTCTGAACACCAAGTTTGAAGGTAAGTTTCAACTAGGTAATTTGTTAGTAATCAGGAATATTTATTACCTATGTATACTTTCATTCCATAGCATCCTATTTTCATTAGTCCATTTATCTAATTAATAAATATCTTTGTTTATTGTTGAAGCGAAGCTTTTATACGGACGCCCCCCCTCCCCCGTTAGGAACGCTCGCCGCTCGGGGAGTCTCCCCGTGAAAATCGTCATGGCCCGAGCGTCAGTCATAATCCGAACTGTCCCAAACGATCCCGGTTCCACCCGAGGCCTCCCCAGTCTTTCTTTCTCTACTCTACGACAACAATGGGAATAATGGTGTAGAAATCACTGAATGTACTTCTGATCTTGATGAACAGGCAGATAATTAAGCTTTGTAAATGATTTGGAACTTGTAAGTTATATATTGTATGTGAGAACTTGTATGCAATAAAACTGATTTTGCAAAAATTGAAGGATGCAAATTATTAAAATTATATGAAATTAATTCCAATTAGAAGAGATTGTTTATGGGTATGAAAATACTCACAATTCTATTCTACGCTTTATGATATAAAGGCGTCCCTAGACTGCCACATTTATTTCCAATACAAACTATTACGACCATAAGATTTTTCATTTAGATATTTATTAATTTTTTAAAATCTATTTACCTATTTGACAGATTTTAACTCGTAGGTTAGAACTTTTGAATATTGACACTACCACGAAATAAAGTCTTCTTAGATGAGCAAATTCAGTTATAATAACATCTAAATAACATCAAAATGCTAGTGCCAGTAATTTTGCGCCCTGTGAACACATATTTCTTTCAGCCCGTTGCACGTGTTGTAAACGTTGATTAGAGAAAACGAAATGGGTTATACCCGTAATCAACCTCACAAAACATAATTCCAGAGAAAATATTCGTAAGATGATTATATCGCTCATAAAAAATATAAACTAGCAGAAACAGACGAAACTGGTTCAGCTTCCACAAGAAGATGGCGAGAAGAACAGAAGAATAACGCCTCATGTGTGCTGAGTTATAACGATCCGAGGAAGAACGCCTTGTGCGATCGGATGAAAACTCCTCAACCCAATAATGAAGCCAGCGTCCCCAAGGATCGCTCTATCGTGATTTTCACAGAGTTGAGGTGTATATCCTAATAACGTAAAATATGATTGAATGAGATGAGTCGTTTTCAGAGCCGCGCATGAGGCGTTCATCTTTTGATCTGTATGAGATGAGGCGTTCTACCTTAGAACACAAAAATTTTTCATTTTCTCGATTGAAAATTTTACCATTTTTTAATTTCAATCTTCAGATTTTGACTTCACCATTGGAAAGAGCGTATGCGAATTAGGGGGAGGGGGGGGGGGTACGAAATACCCATGTTTTCGAAAAATTTCGAGATAAGGCGTTCTTCCTTTTTATGGAAGAATTGGGTTAGGCATGGGTATAAAGCAATATAATGTTAGTGTTGATTAATTGCTATTTGCACAAAATATAGAGAAACTATCAAATTTGTACAATATGTATAATTGTGAATGATTTTACCAAGATAGAACGGTACCTATACCTACTTCAAGATACATACGAGTGGCAAGGGTTATTGTTTCAAATATTATTTCTTCTTTCGACGCGAATGGGCCGACTCGGCTAGTGCTGGGATGGACTGATATTGTTGGATCGTTTTCACCAAGAATGTGCACGTACACATCTTGAGATTTGGCTGATCCAGACTGGCACCAATATATTCCAGTATTCTTCTTCTTCACCTGTTGAGTAAATACCACTAATATTAGATTCCTACATACTGATCACGTTTTGATTCATGACTTCAAGTACCAGATAACCAAAGTACATACAGAACTCGACACAGAACCATGGAGAGGAATCATCCCTTCTCATTTATCTCACGTCCCTCAGAAGCTAGGTCTATTCAAGTTTCATTTATCGTCTACTCAAGAGGAGTTCATTGAGTTATTAGAGAGTTTCTATAATTCTCGTATTATTTTTCTCGTATACAAAATCAGCCTCTCCTAAACAAGAAGTTTTCGTTACGTGGAAATGCTTTTCGGAACGGGAAGAGTCAGCTTTTTTCGTCCTCAGCTTTTTCGAAATCGTAATTATGAGAGCACAACATGACCTTTCACACACCTGACACACCTGACAAAATTCATTTTATCAATTCCCGACAAAAGCATTTCCAATATAACAGTTTCCATAGCAGGCAATCAGCCTCTTACAAATGTATGTACTTTTTGTGTGCGAGTAGATGTTTAAACATCACAGAAAGTAACGAGAAAAACAAGTTTCATGAATCATGATAGTCGAGTTGATTCCAGAGTGGAAATCACCATACTCAGTCTGGGTTACGGAAATCATGACGTCACTTACAAGTTCGCCGATAATAGAGTGTTCTCAGCGTCTTCCCGTTCTCTTAATTTTTAAATACGATTTTATTATGGATTTCTGTGTGTGTGTGTGTGTGTGTGTGTGTGTGTGTGTGTGTGTGTGTGTGTGTGGTGTGTGTGTGTGTGTGTGTGTGTGTGTGTGTGTGTGTGTGTGTGTGTGTTCGTGTGTGGGGTTGCTGGGGTAAGGTAACTGTTGGTGTTTTGATCTCTTCGGAGCTCCTTCAAATCCCTACCCAATTCAAGGTCATACGTCTCCGTCGTGCAACCCGGGCACCCTCCAGGTTACTGGAGGGTGGCAGAATGACCCAATGGAGATTAGGGGGCGAGGCTCGTGTCAACGGGTCTCCCGACCCTTTCTTACGTCTCCCCCGTTATGGAACAAAACACAGCCCGCGGGGTTCTAGGAGAGGTGATCCGGGGCACCCCAGGCAGGGGCGCTCTTCTTCATCCTCGTCTCCTATCATTCATCCTCTTCCACGACCCCTGTAAATGCCCTCCAGTGTACCCACTGTGAGAGAGCCTTCAGCTCCAAGCGTGGCCTCAGTGCCCCCGTTCTTGCAGAAGCATCCTGTACAGGCCAACGCTGCCATTCATATAGAGCGAGAGCGGCCGAGGTGAGCTTCTGATGATTTGCGGTGAATGGCAGCAGAGGAGGCAGAGGCTGTGCGAAATGGGGTACACAATATTAATGTATACCTGCAAGCACGTTTTCTCTTGGCCTGAGGCGCCACTATAAGATGCTTGTCTAGGATGCAATCCTGGCGAATGGCAGTGGGGCCTCCCCCGCATCTCCAACAGGCCTGGGACAACAGCCCGCCGTTCAGCAATCCTCCCCCAGGACCTCCGGTCTTCTTGAGGATTTGAAGACCGGAGTATTGAGGCTCCGGGAGCAGGTAGGCTGTATTGAAGGCTATGAGAGTGCCTACCTGCAGGAGCTGGCAGGGATGCGACCGTCGCGGGGCATCAGGGAGGACATCCTCCTGTGTTGGTGCCCCGTGGAGGTCGCAAAGCAGCTAAGCAAGCAAGGAGGCGGGAATACCAGCGGGTCCAGAAGCTGTGGAGGAAGCATCCGGCTCGTGTAGCTGCGGAGGTACTGGAGGGAGCTGGGGATGAACAAGTTGTGCCCCCACTCCAGGAGTTTGTGGAATTTTGGGAGCCACTATTGAGTGCTCCCAGCCACAACCCTGGTGTGCCGGTGGTGCCCCCAGCTTCCACCAGGGGTTCCTTATGTGGCATTATGTGCACGCCGGTGCTTCATGACGAGGCACATAAGTGCCGTGTCAAAAACTCCACGTCTGCTGCGCCTGATGGTATTTCTGCCCAACGCTGGAATAAAGCCCCAAAAAGTGTCAAGCTGCTCATCCTCAACCTGTTGCTACTATCTAGAAGACCCCCAAAAACGTTGACCCGTGCCCAAACCATCTTCATCCCAAAGAAAGGAGGAAGTGGGCCTAGAGGCTACCGTCCGATTTCAATATCATCGGTAGTTTTTCGCCACTTTCGAAAGATTCTGGCATCTCGCTTTCAAGTAGCTGGTGTCATAGGTGACGTCTAGATAGCATTTCGGCCAGCTGATGGCACAACGGAGAACCTAACAGTTCTCCAAACTGTCATTTCGCTGTCCCACATCAAGAAACGGCAGGTCCATCTTGCCGCTCTGGACGTCACTAAGGCTTTTGATACTGTAAGCCATTTTGCCCTGACCGATTGTCTTCATGGTGTCAGGGCACCTGCTCGTTTAATTGAGTATGTTGTCTGTCTGTACCATGAAGGCATGACGGTCCTCGAGGCAGATGGTGAGGTGTCGGGGGATGTTGTCATTGGGCGTGGGGTACGCCATGGGGATTCTCTGTCGCCACTCCTCTTCAATCTGGTCGTGGATACAGCCTTGGGTAAGCTGCCAGATGAAATAGGGTTTGATTTCGCCCCTTGGGTGCAAGTAGGTGCATTGGCATTTGCCGATGATGTCTTCCTACTCGCAGAAACCTGCGAGTGCTTGCAGGTCACCCTGAACGCCATTGCTGAGCAGCTAGCCAGGTGTGGTCTAGTGGTCAACCCTTATAAGTGTGGGTCCGTCTCCTTGGTCCCGTCGGGCTGCCAACATAAGGTGAAGGTGGTGGATGAGGACTGCTTTGTCATAGGACAGACACCCATCCCCACCCGATCCGTGTTGGAGGTCTGGTGGTACCTTGTGCCAACTTCATAGGTGTGGCCACGGTAGCCGCAAGCCGTGTGGACCTTGGTGGAGCATTAGCTCGTGTCACCAAGGCTCCATTGAAGCCACAGCAGAAGCTTTGCCTACTTCGCACGTACCTACTGCCAAAGCTAACCTATGTGTTAGTTTTTGGTACCCTTACTGGGGGGAGGCTGCTTGAGTTAGATCGTGATGTTCGCTCTGCTGTGGGCTCTTAACTTGGCTTTCCACTTGGTGTCCCAATTGCTTACATCCACGCTTTATAGGGGCACTTCCATTCATCCCATTCTTCCTCTTCGTCCTGCAACTTCCCTCATCCCTAGAGCCGGCGACAGGTAAACCTGGGCGTCCTCCCCACTTTATTTTATTTGTTTAGTTTTCAGTTTAATGACGTCTTTGAGGGGATGTTTAAAAGAAACAAGCTGTGGGAAGAAATCATATTATAAAGTTAAGTGTAAATCAAGCATTTTAATTTCTCCCTTGATGGGAAAAACAAAAGATCATGGATATGTCTAGTACCTACTGCTTACCAGTTGGTATACCTGCCTACTACTCAATTGTATACCAACCATGTAGTGCCTTCTCTTCACTATATTTAACTTAGAGTAATAAATCAGCATTCCTTGACACTACAATGGCTTAGAGGTCATGAAATGTCGTGGTAAAATGAGAGCATTCAAAAAAGTGGCGAACGATTTTCCTACTATGAAAACTATGGGAGTTACTCTTCCCTAGTAACGCCTTGGTTGTACGTGAAAATCAATAGAAAATGTGCCGGTCGTGAAAAAAAGTGTCGGTCGGGAAAAAAAGTGTCGGTCGGGAAAAAAAAGTGTCGCGAAAAATTCCTTGACCCCCAGCCAAAAGACATATCATGTAAAAAAAAAAAAGTGTGTGTGTGTGTTTCATCATATATTTGTGAATCGGAGGTGGTCTACAGTATAGTAAAAAATGTGGCTAAAATTCAGATGGGTGCAAGTTCCTCATTGTTATCTCTGCAACGGTCCTAGTTACCGATTCAAAAGTGATCTCAATGGATTCAGCGCTTCAAAATAAAAGTGCAGAGTAAGAAAAAATTAACAAATCGAAGTTCGACTGTTTTCACCCAGTAATGGAGTTTTTCTCTCAGAAAAATTACTCTTTCCCTTCGCTATGCCACCATGCAGCTCGCTGTACTGAGTTAACTGTAACAGTGAGGGTTCAAGGTTTGCAGGTATCAAAAATCAGGTCTTGAGAACCTTTTTGTTGAATTTAGTTGAGAATCAGTTCGATCAATCGAATGAGGCCACCCGGAAAATAGCATACAGGGTGTCTCCCAAACCCCTCCTCCCCCCCCCCCCCCCCCCCCCCACCTAAAATGGATATGGATTGGTCAAGAAATATTTTTAAAAATTTCAACCTTAATGTTTTTTGTAAGGATTTCGAAAAATACAAATTGCGCATTGTGCACGTGCGCAAACGTTCGCAATTAAAATCAACTTCATTATTTTAGATAGGAACCCCCTTTTTTATTGCATATTTGAACTCTACGTACAATTTCATGAAGAGACTCATCACTCGATTTTTTAACTGCGCGCAAATGGGCGCAATTACGCTTCAAACTGAAAAAACAGAAAAATCTCCATTAAAGTACGCTTTGTGCTTCGTGGAAATGTGTGAGAAAATTGATCAATTTTCGGTGTTTTCCCAATTGCGAATATCAGTAAATGAACAGCATTACGAATTCAGCAGAAAAAAATAAAAATAAACTCCAACATCATGTATTACAAGTGGCAATTGAGTACTTTCAAAAACTCAGTATTTCACATTATTGCACTTTTAGAGCGTGATTGCGCGCATTTGGAGCAGAATTGCGCCCGTTCGCCTGTAATTATAAAATCGAGTGATGGATCATTTCTTCATCAAATTTCACATAGAATTCAAATCTGCTATAAAAAATGGCGAGTCCCATTTAGAGTAGCGAAGTTAATGTCAACTACTGACGTCTGCGAACGTGCGCAATGAGCAACTTTTTTTATCTTTTATATCTTTACAAAAAACATTAAGAGTGAACATTTTTTTCACCCATAATTAACGATTTTAGCAGGGAAGGATCGTTTTTGGGGACACCCTGTATACGACCTGTGCGCTCCAAAAGTGTCTGAGTTTTGGACAACACAACTGTGAATCGCAAAGCGACTTTAATCTGCGGGAGTAGGTCAAACTTCAGCTAATCTGGCTCTATTGTATTTGGTTGTTCAGCTGCATAACTGTTTACGCACGACTGTGCCTGACACTCATATAAATGAGTGAGATGCGCAGAAAGAACTACAGAAAAAATTAACCTTTGTGTAACAATTTACAGTTTTTTTTTTTTTTTTTTTTGCTTGGTAACAAAATTTGAGTTCATTTTATTATTTTTATTTTTCAAACGTTAAACCAAAACCCTTATTATTATTCAACCATTCCAAATCCAAAAATAGCATTAAAGGGTAATTTCTAAATAGATCTGAAATCATTGCCAGAAAACTCAAATCTCAGATGCATCAATTTTAAATTCTGATATGACCACCGGGATACTGATAAAATGCAAAAAGTGATTAGCAACTAGTAACAATAATATCTCTGTGAGTCTATATTTTATTGGCGCAACTCACTTTGTATATGGAGAGGACGTTATCACTTGAAATTATTGTGAACTCATCTTCTACAATCTTTATAGTTACTCCTCCCAATCTATCAATCATAAACCAATCAGCCTTTTTATGTGCTAGCCTCGGTGACACACAAATCATACAATCTAAGTGGAGTACTGCATCTTCCAGTACGGCGGCTGAATCAGGAGAAATAAGTCTGAAATCGATCGAAAGTAATCTATAGAATACTAATTCTATGTGATGAACTAACCCAATAATAATCATTCTGTTGAAGTTTGGTTCAGATTACTAGAAGTATTGAAAAGCCGGGTCAAGCACAATCTTAAAAACACAGCAAAATCTTAAAACTTCAATGAAACGGGAGAAAAGTCAATAAGCGGTCACGGTCGGATTAAATTTATTGAATATAGCCAAGATGAATTTATGAGAGTGTGAGAATACTACAAACGCAGAACTGAACTGAACTCTCAAATGAAATTTAAAAAAGTCCAGTCATGCAGCATGACCCCATGAGCGAATTTTTGAAGAAATCTTCGACATTTCAGTCGCTATTGATCGTGTAGAGAAATTTTAGTTTATGATTTTGGTAGACAAACATGGAATCAAATTATTAAAAATAATTAGGAGGTACTCATACTTTATTATTATTAAACTAATCTTGTAGATTTAAAGACAAATGTAGGTAAATATTCATAGATTTCGATGTCCAATGTGGTCAGTATTGAAGGCAGTTGTTTCGATTTTTGACTGATTTTTCAACTTTGAAATTTTTGAAAAGTTGATACATATTCTTATAGGAAATTTTACGCTGATTCCGAATATACCACATGTTAGTATTCTGAAAAAATTATTTCGCACAACAAATCGCAAAAAACAGGCTATTTTGAAATTTTTGACTACATTTTTGAAAATTTCAACCCGAAGATGTGATCCGATCATGCTGGCCAACGAACTTGAACTTTCGTTTTGTGTACTTAACATTTTAAAATTTGTTTGAAGTTTCTAGCACAATTCTACGGACAGTTATCGTCTGGAATGACACATACATACATACATATATACATACATATATACATACATACATACAAAATGCGTTAAACTTCAGAATATGATTCAGAATAGCCTGAAACGGATTCCTGCATAAAAGTTTTTCAAAAATTCACATTCTACAAATTTTGAGGCGAGAGCAATAGCTCAATTTTCTTCAAAAATTCGCTAAAATAATAAAATTTAAAAAAAACCTGAGTGAGTGCAGGTACACCAGTTATATTTCTAATTCGATCCGGTTACGTTCTGTGTTAAAAATGCATTTTATATGCTTAGGGTATAACCATGTCTTGATAATTGTCTGTCTCGGTAATCAATCTACATTAGGAACGTGGTTTATGATAAAATCATACAAGAGGTATTCCGGTGAAAGACAGAAAAGATAGGGGATTTAAGTAGAGCTCCGCCTGGACGTTTGAGGTAGTATCTTAAGAGCAATTTACCTCTTTTATTTTTCCTACCTTTCCTAATCAGTACAATTGTTCGTTCCTTAATAAAATAAATTTAATCATCATTTTTTTATAAGCTAGGCTGAAGGGTTGTGCCTTTTAATTGCCTAATAGGATTAATCTAAAATCAAGAGGAGGTCATGCATAATTAAATAAGTTTTTAGTACCTAACTAAAATGGTCGTAAGGGAAAGGATTTTATGGACCCAGTTAATCGACTTTTATGCATGAAACGAACGAGAGACTCAAATTATTGGGACATTTATCAATGCTTCAAAAGAAAAATATACTAAGGGAGTATGAGTATTAATTTAGGAGTAAAACAAGGAACCCAGATGCATACCTGTATCGCCAAATGCCGGTGTGAAAGTAAGAGAGGTACCATAGAGTGAGAAAATACTGGTGGGCGTTCTGATTGGAGTGCATGGAGTGCCGGGTGCAGAAGGAATAGCTAAAAACGATCTGAGAAGGAAGAAAGAGTCGCGAGAAGGACTGACGGGTACCGAACAAATATTTATATTACTTTTCACCAATGAACGTGCAAAATTGTTTTAATACTGCCCTAGACGTCAAATTCAAAACTCTTCATCTTCATACTTAATATTATTTATGTACCTTGATACTCTCATTACTCACTTCAAAGGACCAAGTGCTAGAAACTGGTACCGAATACACGTGTAATAGATTTCCCATAATCTATCGATGAGTTCCAATTTGGTTCGATTGGATAAAGGGTATTCTGAAACGCAAAAAATTAATCATCTGAAGATTGATCTGTTTGAGATTACTACTACTAAATACTAGCTCCTCTAACATACATATTCATCGTTCAAAGGTTCATATTGATGTTGAATTATCGAATTTTTGTAAAAAATGGAACGATTGCAATGCTTCGAAAAAATTTCAAATCAAAATTAAGAAAAAGTCTTCTTAGAAATCCGTTTTGAGGCATTCTGAAACGATTCCTGAAGTTTGCGCTTTTTCATATATATATATATATATATATATATAAATTTGAGTTGTTACAGAAGGTTGGAAAAGATAGGAAACACTTAAATAAACTTACAAAATTGAGAGAGAATATTTCGCTGTGTCAGCGTCGTCAGCTCTAGTGAAGAAGACTTCTTCACTAGAGCTGACGACGCTGACACAGCGAAATATTCTCTCTCAATTTTGTAAGTTTATTTAAGTGTTTCCTATCTTTTCCAACCTTCTGTAACAACTCAAATTAATATTACACGCGAGTGTTTTCATCTTTCATCAAAACTATATATATATATATATATATATATATATATATATATATATGTGTGTGTGTGTGTGTGTGTGTGTGTGTGTGTGTGTGTGTGTGTGTGTGTGTGTGTGTGTGTGTGTGTGTGTGTGTGTGTGTGTGTGTGTGTGTGTGTGTGTGTGTGTGTGTGTGTGTGTGTGGTGTGTGTGTGTGTGTGTGTGTGTGTGTGTGTGTGTGTGTGTGTGTGTGTGTGTGTGTGTGTGTGTGTGTGTGTGTGTGTGTGTGTGTGTGTGTGTGTGTGTGTGTGTGTGTGTTAATTGAGCTGGGAGGTAGCCCGCACTGCTGCTGACCTTGACTTTGTCAGTCACCGCTTTCTTTGTCATCACTTAATTCTACGATTGCTTGAACTTGGGCTCGGAACTTTGCAGTAACTAAAACTATCACACCTGCACTGGCTTCACTCGCTTCGTAGCGAAATTATGTACCTACTACTTTCAAGTGGAGCAGAAACAAATTTTTCTTCACTATTTTTTTAAATTTTACATAAAGATTAATTTCAATAAAAAAAATTTTTTTTTCCGATACAGGGTCTTTAAAGATCAGCTACAAACTTTGAAATAGATTGGCAATATTTTTTGAAAATATTTAGAAAATAATGCTGTGAAATAACAACACTCTTTTTTGGAATCAACAATTTTTTGAACTCTCTTACTAAATGCTCATAATCTAATGATTTGAGAGGTTTATCTGGACCTAAGAACGCAGAAAGGCTGTTACAGTGATCCACGCCAATATACCTACGCACGGAGAAGTTGGGCTAACTTTGTTTAGTCAACCAAGCCTTTCATTGTAAAAAAAATTTCCGATACGCTCTAGATAAATGGAAAATTTTTCTTTTCTAGCGTCAAAACATTGAAAAGGTGTAGAATTCAACATTTTAATGTTAGGTAATAAGTCGCAGCTTTCTTCAACATCTCTTAATTCTACGATTGCTTGAACTTGGGCCTGGAACTGTGCAGTAACTCCTACTATGAGTTATTTTTGTTGTCCTTTGAAACAGCCAGAAGTGCAGTGAATTGTTTAACATACATTTTGAAAACAGTTCGTTTTGAAATCGAAGTTGACAGAATTGAATGAGTAAATAGGGAGGCGAATCTTACCTCGTCTGAAAACACAATCGTTGATCATAAGTCAGGATCGTTTCTTGATGTGTGACATATTCAAGTTAGAAAATGTTCGCTGCTATTTGGGCAACTACACACTGCTTTTTTCATCGTCGCCACTTAGAATGTCTTTGGAATAATAAAAATTCACCAATCTTGGAAGAACGTGTACTATGTATTATTTTCAAATTGTAAACAAGAAATCAATTAACTGAGAAAACACATTTGAATTTCACGTTATATGGTGGCCAGTAAGATTTACTGATAAAAATACGTAAAATTTGGGTGAACCCTCCCCCCCCCCCCCCTCCCTTCCTCTCTCAATGGCACAGCATTGATTGGAACTTGGATCACACTTCAGGAAGCGTTATCAAATTTGTAAAAACTAAATTCCTCTAGTAATATTAGTTTAATTTTTCAAATTCGTAAGCCATTGCAATGGTTTCGTTGTTCAAAATTTCGCTATAAGAAGCATATGAGTAATTTTGAAAAACCTTATACGGTATGGTCGGTACATATTATAAACAACTGATGGGCTGATTTACCTAGCGCGCTAACTACTGTCATTCGATCTGCATGTATGTCCGAATAAACTTTGGGTTCTTCATACATAGCGTCGTTGAGCTTGGCCACCCATTCGTGGAATGTGTCAACGATTGAAAGTTCAACAGATGCATTCAAAACCTCGGATATTACGGCTGCTGGACGGAAAATGAAAAAAATAATTACGAAGCCTTTGATTAACGATGCAGCTAATTTGCCAGTCATATTTGAAGAAATTTTCCAGAAATATTTGAAGTGTATTGCCTACGAAGTTTTTGATGATATTTGTAACCATGGTTAAAACCTATATGAGGTGAATCACTGGAGTTAATAACCAATATCGAAATAATGTGTTGTGTTAAGTATCATTTTATCGAAGAGGAAGTTCCCATAAAAAAAAGGCTTAAACAAGTTCCAGTCATGCTGCATGATTGTATGAGCGAATTTTTGTAAACTATATTATTTTATTATGTTACATTGTCAGCAATTTTATAGCCAAACACTCCATCAAAATCACAACCATCGATTCAATGAACGTTTTGAATTTCTAGCTATTTTATTTTTTTTTAATCGATTTTTCAGAAAATTTATGTAAGTACATTTTTCGGTATCACTTTCGACACTTTTTTTTTACGTTATAGTTTATCTTTGTGTTGTGATAATGAATAGGAAAATTACCCTCCACAATATTATGATGACGTTTCCATGTTCCCGTAACAGTTTCATATTTAGTTAAACAACTAATTAGCTTACTTTCTTGTTTGTGTTCTACAGAAAAATATAATAGTTCTTGAATGACAAAGAAGTTCAATTGTGTCCGATTAATGTGTCAGAATAGTCACAACAGTTGACGACGAGGATAGAAGAAAAGTTGGGTAAGTGTGTTGATACAATTAAAACATACATAATGAATGCTGACCAGGTTCAAGCACTCATTGAGGCAATGAATCAAAATAATGAACGCCTCATAATGTCCTTACGCCAACATGCTACAGAGACATCTCCCCAAGTTAGTACATCACAAAATATCAAACCTGTAACGACATTACCATTTTCTCATGTACCTCCGTTTGAAAATTATGATCCAAAAATAGAAAAATTTTCATATTACAAACAGAGATTTGAGAATTATCTAGATCTGAAGGGAGTCAGAAACGACAATAAAAAGTGTGCTCAACTCTTGCTTAATTCGATTGGAGCACATAGTTATAACATACTCGCCGCCTTGATGGCACCCAAGAAACCATGTGAATATGAATACGATTCACTAATAGGGGAATTAGAGAAACATTTAGATCCAAAAAAGAATATACTCGTTTCTCAACATTATTTTCTATCAAAATTTCAAAATGATAATGAAAAAGTTTCAGAATACGTAGCTGAACTTAGGAGAGACATAGGAGACTGTGACCTTCAGCAGAAATGTGAAACATGTGAGCAACCTGTTTCTGTGACTGAATTGTTTCTCAGAGCCCAATTTATCCGGGGTTTGAGGGATACATGGATAAAGGAACAAATTTTACAATCAGAGTTGACAGATTTCAAGGATATCGTAAATAAAGCGATAGCCCTTGAAGCGTCTAAAGTAGAAAGTAGGGAACTTTCCCAAGCTACACCTTCCTCAAGTACGACAATAAATTTAGCCGAAGATATAAATAAAATCCACGTTAAATCCACTCAACGAAATGCTCAAAAAACGGGATTTTCGAAATCAAATAGCACTTTCTACTCCAAATTAGGTTTAACAAATGTCTGCCTTCGTTGTGGTAGAGATAATCACTCCACTGGATCATGCCGTATTGACCCCTCGCGCCTCCACTGCTCATCTTGTGGTTTGAAGGGACACATACAAAAAGTGTGCATAAAAGCATTAACGAAATCGAAACTGCCAGCAGAGAAACGAGGTACCGAGTCGAACGCCAATCTTGTGGAACCTGAGGATAGTGCTTCCGCTGATGTTAGGTATTTAGAACAACTAGGAGTAAATCAGATACTAGATATTTATGATCAAAACTTTTCAGGATATCAGTCTAGAGATGCTACCAAGTACGTAACTACAGTGAAAATAGAAGACCAAGATCAGCAGTTTGAGGTAGACACGGGGGCAGGTTTTACATTATTGCCAGAGAAGTTGTTCAAAAAACTGAATTTGAAAAACCCATTAGAACCCACAAATGTTGCTTTTCGGTCTTATACTGAGAATGTATTTTTGCCTCTGGGAAAAATTGTTGTGTGGGTTCAATACAACGGAAATGTGTCGAAGGAGGATCTTTACATTGTTTCAAATGGCTTCACACCACTCTTGGGGAGAGTCTGGGTAAGACATCTTAAAATTAACCTTAACGAAATTGATCAAAACATGAAAAAAAACCTGCCAAATTCAGTATTTAAAATAGAAACAATTCAAGACGCTGAAAGAATTTTCCCAAACGTTTTTGAACAAAGAGTTGGATGTGTTCCAAATGTCCTTATAAAATTGCAGCTCAGGAAAGGAGTCAAACCTTCTTACAACCCACCTCGCAGTGTTCCATATGCTTTACGAGAAAAGGTAGAGAAAGAGCTTGATACTCTTGAAGCAGAAGGGATCATCTCTAAAGCGGAAGCGAGTGACTGGGGATCACCGCTTGTGGTTATTCCGAAAGCAGATGGAACTGTTAGATTGTGTGTCGACTATAAAGTCGGAGTTAATGATAAAATTGTCCAAGTGAACCATCCCATTAGAAAGATTGACGAAGTTTTGAATACCTTACGAAATTCCAAATATTTCTGTCGCCTTGATCTTTATAAAGCTTATTTACATTTAAAAACAGACGAAGAAAGCAGCATAATTCAATCAATGTCTACCCATCGAGGAACTTACAGAATGAATAGGTTGAGTTTTGGTATAAAAACTGCTCCGTCCGAATTCAACCGAGTTCTAGACAAAATATTGTTCGGGTTACCTAAAACTGTATCATATTTCGACGATATTTTGATCCACGGTGAAACACTTGAAGAGTGTCAAGAAAATCTTTACACGTGCCTTCAAAGATTGCAAGAACATGACCTACACGTTAACAAGACTAAATGTAGTTTTTATGATACCAAGACAGAGTACTTGGGCTATCTCGTCCAATACAACGAAATTAAAAAGACACCGAAACGAATAAAAGCTATCACAGATATGCCACGACCACGAAATGCTCAGGAGGTTCAGCGGTTTTTAGGGATGCTTACGTACTACGCCAGGTTCATCCCACACCTCTCATCAATGACCTATCCATTAAGAAATTTGATAAAAAAGGAAAACAAATTTGTATGGACAAAAGATTGTGAAACTGCGTTCATGAAACTCAAAGATGAAATCGCTAGTGATAGGGTTATAGTGCCTTTTGACCCAAATATTCCGCTAGTATTGGCCACTGACGCTAGTCCCAACGGAGTCGCAGCAGTACTTTCCCATAAAATTGAAGACATTGAACATCCAATTGCTTTTGCATCGCGGTCCCTCTCCGAGGCTGAACACAATTACTCACAAATTGACAGGGAAGCATTAGCAATTGTGTTCGGCGTCAACCATTTCTATAATTATCTTATTGGAAAACAGTTCACGCTCATAACTGATAATCAGGCATTGTCTAGAATTTTTCACGAAAAGGCAGGATTTCCAAAAATGACTTCGGCAAGACTACTTCGATATGCATCTTTTCTGGCTGGCTTCGACTACAAAGTTGTCTTCAAAAAGGGAAAGGACAATCAAAATGTAGATTGCTTATCACGAGCACCAATTCAGCAACACTTTTTGTCCACTGATATGTGCTTGAATGAAGAGGTTCACCTGGTTTGTACATCCTTAATTACTCACATTTCCAACGAGGAGTTATCATGTGAAATCATAAAACGAGAAACGGATAAAGACGAAAATCTGGCCACCATAAAAAAGCAAATACAACATTCTTTAGTGGAAAGTGATTATACCCTCGATAACGAAATTTTATTCAAGGAGGGACGAATAGTCATACCTAAAACTCTCCAGCCTGTAGTTCTTAGAGATCTCCATTCAACACACATAGGGATAACGAAAATGAAACAATTAGCTCGACGGTATTGCACATGGCGAAATATTGACAAGGATATAGAGAGATTAGTCAAATCATGTGAAGAATGTAGTCAAATAAAGCACAGTCCGAACAAAGTACCACTTCACCACTGGGATCCACCTACAAACAACTGGGATAGAATCCACGTGGATTACGCGGGACCATTTCAAAATTTCTATTATCTCATTGTTGTTGATGCGAAATCCCGATGGGTTGAGATTGAAACAATCCGGGAACCTCCGACATCCAAAAACACTCTTGACTTGCTGAACAAAATTTTTTGTTCCCATGGCTATCCCATGATACTGGTATCTGACAATGCCACAGTATTTACCAGTGAGGAATTCAAGGCATTCTGTAATTCCAATGGTATTCGACAACGATTCATCGCACCCGGGCATCCAGCGACGAATGGACTAGCTGAACGAAACGTCCAAACTCTAAAGTTTCGATTAAACACAATGAAAAATGAGAGGGCTCCTATCCACCAAAAAATTCAAAAGATTTTGTTACGCTATCGTGCAACGCCCTTGTCTTGTGGTTTATCTCCTGCTGAGTTATATCTAAACCGACGGATCAGAATAAAATTAGATGCCATGTTCCCGAATCATGAGCTACCATCTTCCCAGCGAATACAACCGAAAACAAGGCAATTGCAGGTAGGAGATCGAGTCAGGACTCGCTTTTTTGTCCAGAATCATGCTCTGTGGAAATTCGGAATTATTACTAGGAAATTTGGGAAATTACATTATTGGGTTCAGCTAGATGAAGGTAGGTCGTTGAAGCGGCATATAAACCAACTTCAGAAATCGTATGTTCCTCAGCAACAAGAAAGTGACCCTCATATCCAACCATCTCGAGCAGCCGATCAGGAACCGAATTATATTCAAATCTCATCACCGCCATCTGTTGGAATCCACAACGAAAGAGACAGAGACGAGGACGAAGATAATGGGGGTACTCAGATCGAAAGAGAAGTTAACAATGATCAAGTTGAAGTACGAAGATCAGAGCGACAGCGACGCCCCCCGGCATATTTACAAGACTATGTTTTTTGAAGTGTCTTGTAACTTCTGACTCAAATCAGTCGGTCTTGACAGTTGTTGGCGGGGAAGATTGTTGTGATAATGAATAGGAAAATTACCCTCCACAATATTATGATGACGTTTCCATGTTCCCATAACAGTTTCATATTTAGTTAAACAACTAATTAGCTTACTTTCTTGTTTGTGTTCTACAGAAAAATATAATAGTTCTTGAATGACAAAGAAGTTCAATTGTGTCCGATTAATGTGTCAGAATAGTCACAACACTTTGTTAAATTCTAACTGACTAAAGTTCTGATAAAAAACAAAAATTTAACCATTTTGATCCATTTTTAGTGATTTATTCAGAGATATTTTGCAAATTATACAATATAATGCGCTCGAAGTATAAGCCAAAAGAGCGATTTCGGAGATGGTAAAAACACGTTAGACATTCTGCGATGGTATGCTCACACACTAGTTACAAACAAAGCTAGACTCCTTTGATAAAGCATGGCTTTAATTACCGCCAGATAGAAAACATACCACAGATGTTACTGATTTTGGTTTATTATTTTCAATAATAGGTAACCTTTGTGATCGATCAAGAAAAAATAAAGACGCTGCAAATTATTACACAAAGGTTTATTATTTATGTATTAGACAGCCCTTCTACGTAGATCTCTGGTCCATAATTATTGAACACCGCTTATATTATATTTAGTATCGGAACTCGGAGCTTCGGACCTCACAAATGGGTTCAATCCATTACAGCAGCGGAATCTCACAATTTTACGCTTTTTAATATATTTGATAAACATAAAAATGTATTACCAAGTCATCTTTCCAACACATAAAAATGTTACCTAGGTATATTGTATATTGATATAATTTAATTTGTCAAATTTCAAAAAATGTGCTGACAAAATCACTGAAAATGGCTAAGAATTGTTAAATTGATATTTTTTAGCATAAGATTGGTCAAATAAAGTTTATCAACTATGAAATAGAACATTCAACAATTTATGTACGAAATTATGCTAAAAACTTGAACTTCATTAAATTATATTTTAAAAAATCTATAAAATTGCAAATATAGCCTAAAATCCAAAATCTCTTTTTTGATTAGAAGATTATCATTTAGAATACTTTTTTTTCCATAAAATTAATAGCTAACATTTTCTTTTTACTCATAAATCTTCAATTTCTATACAACTTGAAATATACAAAAGAAAGACACATTTTCACCTATTTTTGGCTCATAGCACCCATGGGTGTGGAGCGATCGAGCTGGCGAGAAGTTAGGACCAACTAGACCCCAAGTGGAGTCTATGTGCGAAAGAACAGATTTTTTAAGTCAATTCTAAGGCCTTTTATGGCCCGGACGGCGGACGGCGAACGGCGGACGGACTTTTCAAATTTGGATTCTACGCACCTTGAAACGTAAAGTGACAAAGTTTGAGGGTTTATAAAAATGTTTTGCTATACGATCACATAGGCTTATTATTGTATATAATAAACCAAAAGTTAATCTTCCCTGAAAATTTGTTGGTTTGCAATTCAAGATGCGTTGAATCCTAAAATCGTATAAGAAAAATCCGCCCGTCTCCCGTCATCCATCCGCGGCTTTCTCAGAAATTGATAAACCAAATTTCATGTAACTTGTGTTAAAAATCGCATCTGGAGGATGGTCCTAAATATTCGGTATCAATTCTTGTCAACCCCAAAGGGTAGCATTGAAGGGCTAAACATTCAACAATCGTGATCTCAAAAACATTCAGTAGTGATTTTTTGCTTGTCAATGATAAATGTAATCCCATACCTAGGACTGATTAAAACCATTCGCAAAACTGTGCGGTGGACGGTTTGCTTTCCCTAAGGGCTTAAACTTCGATAAAATACCTTCGCATTCGGAGGAAGATAAATTATGTGCTGCTAGCAAATCTATTGATTAACCAATCTATAATCCCATCAATGATCGCTAGATATTTGTACTAGAATACATAAAAATTGCCTTGTAAATATCAGCTGATATAATGACAATAATGGAATTATCTGGTGGTATAGTTCCAATGGGATTTATTTTAACGTGGCGAAATCGAGTTTGTCCGTTTGCGGAATCAATTGTCTTTGCGTATCTACCTACTATAGAAGCATTGGTACCCTAATGCTAAATTTCACCCCGAAAATTGCTCCCAGGTCTAACTGTAGTCAGCTGAAGCATTGTTTTCACATTTGAGAGATGGAAATGTTTTAGTCTCCACTCAAATCCAAGGTTGTTGTTTTTTACAGTGGTAAAATTTCCACTCGCATTTTACGTTTCAGACCATTCTGGACAACTTTCGTTCAGTGCCTTTCTGTTTTAGTGTGTGTGTGTGTGTGTCTGTGTGTTGCTGCAAGCCGTGTGGAACTTAGTGGAGCGCTAGCTCATACCTCCAAGACTCTATTGAAGCCACACCAGAAGTTGCGCCTTCTTGGCCTACTCGTACTTACTTCCGAAGCTAAATCTGATTTTATGTTCAAGCTTAAGCTTAATTTTCACAATATTCAACCGGCTCTTACGAAATATGTCTGGAATGTGCGGTTTAGGTTAAAGATGGTCCCCTTTCAGTTTCATTGTTCCCAAATCAAAACTTCACTCAGAAGAGATTAACTCAACCATTCCCTAGCGATTCCAACATGATCCTACTATTAGTAGGTACTGCACATGAGCGAATTCGAATTCTTTTTTGAACGAGCCTAATTACAAAAGTTTTCATCTGATTTTAATGAAATTTTCAGGGCATTTGCGAGTTAAGCTGACAATGGTCTTCTATCAATTCCAAACTTCTCAAGTCAATACTTTATTCCGCGCATGTAGAAACTTAAATTCCTTCAAGCATAATTTTCATGCATCAATCAGTCCAATCTCGCTCAAATCGGGTGCATAGCTGGGGACGATGGTTCTATTATTCCATGTTAATTTTACGATGATTTCATCATTATTAGCTCCTGCGCCTGCGCAAAATTGTACTCTCAGCAACAAGGTTAATTTACAGTTTTCATCGGATTTTGATTACCTACATTTTCTGGGAATTCGTGAGTTAGGCTGTAGATTGTTCATTACAGTCTACATTTTTCTAAACTCCATTCTGTGCAAATTGCTTCAAGCATAATTTTCCCGTTTCCTAGATGACCGTTTTCGATGTTTTACGTTAACTACATCTTGGTTAGCTATAATCTGCAATGGAGTTTTTAATGATAATTAAAACCATTCCAATGATCAATACATTCATATTATTTCTAATTGGTAGTTAGGTTTTAATTAATTGGATTAATTTTCCCTCTGCAGGTGCCTATATATTATCTATGTAGGAATATTGATATTGACTTTCGGATCTGAAATTTGAAACGGACTTGGCTTACTTCAATTAACTCCTTGAACTCCTCGTGGAGCATAGGGCATCCGTAAACAGCCTCCATCCATCCCTATATGCATGAATCTCTTCGTTTCTCCCCATGTACTGCCGGCGCGTTCGATGTCCTTCTGGACTGAGCGTCTCCACGTGTGCTTGGGTCTTCCTGGTCTGCGTACGCCCTAGGGGTTCCATTCGAGCGCGTCTTTTTTTATGGCATCGGCTTTCCTAAGGTTGTGGCCAATCCACTTCCATTTTCTACGGAGAATTTCGGTAGCAATTCCGTCCTGGCTAGTCGCTGCCCAGAGGTCCTCGTTTCTTATTGTCTCAGGCCACCAAATTTTCATGATGCGCCTGAGATACGTGTTCATGAAGACCTGCAGCCAGTTGGTAATGTCTAAGGTGACTTTACAGGTCTCATATCCATACAATAGGACAGATTTCACATTCGTATTAAAAATACGTAATTTTGTTTGCCTGGAAATGTTTCCGTTTTTCTGAACCGGGTACAATTGAATAAAGGCTCCATTGGCCTTCTTGATTCTTAGCTTGACATCCGCCGTGAATTTGAAACGGATCTCCTTTGTAATATCAATAATTCAATATGAGTGCACACTGATCAGCTGAGGGGCCTCTGAGCTGATTTTTTAAACTGACTTATGATGCTGGAACCTGGGGTGTTCTTCACTACTGCCCCCCATTTTCAATGTGGGATTTCTCCTGTTCCAGTACCGCTTTTTCGTTTTGAAAATACGATTCGGACTCTTCAGAACACCCTCTTTTTTACTGTTATCAATAGAAACATCCCAAATATGACTAAAATTAATAAATTATGGCTTTAAAAAATTGGGGGGCAGTAGTAAAGTTTTTTACTAGGCACAAACTTTACTATGCCCCCCTGGGCATAAATTTAAACAATATTTGGAAAAAGTTTCACTCATGCAGCATGATCATAAGAGCGAATTTTCATGAATTATCGTACGATAGTGTTAAATTGTTTTGGAAATCCAGGACTGTCCTAAGTAAAAAGGAATTGTTAACTACCAATTTTATGGCAAAAAACTTGTTCTAATAAATTTGCGGCAATTCAGGAAAATTTTTAGAGTAAGCTTTTTAGCAGTTTTTATTATTTTTTGACAAATATGATTGAATTTGAGGACATTTTCCAGCATACATTTCTGCCATATAAGTGTGCGGACCCAATGTTTGAGCACTTATGGGCGGACCGTGTCTGTCAGACACCTAGTACCAAAATCTCTCATACAATGCGGGGGTTTCCAGGATTTTGGTAACAGTGTGAACAGAAGACTGTTTAGTAGAATGTATTTATTCATTTTAAAATGTTTCGAGCATTGAAACTCTTGACTGAAACCATTATAAAATATGCAGCTGTGGTAGATACCTACCGACAATGCCAATTGTCACGATTCAATGTAAAATAATTTATGGATATAATCTCTCTAATATAAGCATGAACAAACTATTTTATATCAGAAACAAGTTTGAGAAAATTTGAAACAATCAAATTGTTGTAAAAAAAAAAAAAAAAAAGAAAAAAAAAAGCTATTTTTTCAGACATTGGATGCAAATTTTCAATATCGTCCAAATCCTCCCAGTCGAAATCAGGAGACTCGTCGGTTTCACCATCATTGTGAACTGGTGAATTTACAACTTCTTCATTTTCATCACATTTAGACTGGGATACATTATCAGAAGCAAAACTATCTTCTGAATTCTGAGTCAGAATTTTGCAATAGGAGGGATCTCATTCGCTCTTCAAAATCGGGATCAGCTGTTGAAAAGCTTTCCCCTCCCCTCCCACCATCACTAGTTCCTAGGCATTGAAGGAGATCACGGTGACTAAAAATAACGACTAAAAAAGTACTAAAAAATACGACTGAAAGGATTCGACTAGACATACTACTAGGCGTAACTGAAAGGATGGCGACTAAAATTCTGCTAAAAAGTACAAATTTAACAATTTTTAGCCGTTAGCAGTTTTTAGTGATTTCTTAGCATATTTTTTGAAACGGACGTTATTTATTTCACCAAACAGCCTGCGTATAGCCTGCAGTATAGTGGGTATCAAACCCCCACCTAATACTAACGAGTCGGCGGTTTACGTTTTAATTTGTGACGGATTGCAGAATAATATGATAATGTAAACACTATGGTTTTTACACTTGTTCTGAGTGTCATTGACATTTCATTTTTTGGTTGCAGGTGAGTTTTTCAAAAAAAAAAATCTGCTGCTTCGAATCTCAACCGTAAGTTTCCAAATGCTGTATCAGTAAATTTCGTGAGTGTGCTGTTTGTTTCACCGCTTGATATTTTCTTAATCTTACATAAATATGACACAGATTGTTCATATTTGAAACCTCCTAACGGTAACGTATTTGCTAACCCAATAATAAATTTCCCAAAAGCTATTACATCAACACATGTACCACCGTATTCAAGGAAGAAAAAAAAAAAAAAAAAAAGTTTTCAACCCATACTTCAACAAGCCACAAGGGTATAAAGAAAAGGATACTTGGGGACAAGGGCGTGATATCCCAGAGGGCTGGACCTGGTTTCAAGAGTCCAAAAAAGTAAAACCCTTACTATGCTCGTGAATGTGGTGAACACAGAGAAGCATCTCCCCAAAAAAATAAAGAAGGTTGTGCCTGCCTCGTACGGGAAATCTGGTTTTGTGACTGCAGGTGAATCTGACGCCTCATCGTCAACCCAAGAGGAGGACTGGAGCCTGCCTATCTCCGAGGAATAAAGTAAGCGAATTATAGAGGAGTGTGAAAAGGCCCACCACCCACCAGGCCTCTTTGCGGTTCTAACCTACTAACTTTATCTAAAGGACTCACTTCCATCAAAAGGTTTATCCCGCCCTTTGCGGTTCAGATGGCTTACCCCTTGGAGCTGCCACGAGAAGGTAGCGACAGAAACACCATGGACGTGCCCGATGGGCCAGCAAAGGCATGGCGTTGTGCTAACGAAGCTTTTACGAACTAAAAAACTAAATCACTCGCGACGAAGTTGTGGAAACCCATTTAAAAACGGAAGTTAGTGAAAAACGTTGTCTATTTCCACGAAAAATAAAGAGTTACACTGTTAAATCGATTTCGACGGTTAGGCCATCATCAGTAACAAACAATAAGTTATTGTTTGTTACTGATGATGGCCTAACCGTCGAAATCGATTTAACAGTGTAACTCTTTATTTTTCGTGGAAATAGACAACGTTTTTCACTAACTTCCGTTTTTAACGAAGCTTTTGCTGAATGGGGTACATGGAGCCTTGACACTAATAATGTAGCCAAATCAAGGCTTTAGTATACATCAAAATTTATAGAAAGGGTGTTCAGTGCAGCTGGTACGTTGTACACGGCTGTATGCGACCAAAATAAGGAACTTAAGTTCCTTAGAGACGTTGTGGCTTCCAAGCTTGATATGCAAGACCAGGCGGAAGTTGAGCTAGAAGAGACGGTATCTGCCAATCCTCAGGACCAATCATTTAGAAGGCAAAATGATGTCATAATCCAGGGTTTGCCACAAGGATTGTCAATGTTGGAGAGGATAGTAAGAAAGGAAATGACTAGGCTTTGGATCGAAATGAATCGAAGAATGGACAAGCTAGGAAGTGAAGTGTCATCCTTAAAGGGAGAGTTTGATAGTCTCAGTAGAGAAGACCTAATAGCTCTAGGCCGATAGGTTTTCACGAACCATCATGTAACAGAGTTTTCGACAGAGCGAGCAGAGACGGAAGCTGCCTGAAAAAATAGGCTCTTTGTCAAACTTCCACCATCTGATACAGTGGATGCTTGCAGAAAGGGTAGAAATAATGTGCTACTGGAGCCAAGCAACCAAGAAGATAAGGTGGTCCTCCCGAGAGCTCTAGAAAGCAAGGGTTTCAAGGCGAGAGATCCTGTCAAGCCCTGGAGACCCTTACTATAGAATTTTACAATAGAAAGTTTTTCTACTTAGAAGACGATAGGGACATCAAATACCATTGTAGTTATATTATTTAAGCATCGTGTTGATTACGTAAACGCATATGCGATGTTATGTCAACGTGCTATGTTTGAAATTGTGGGCGAATCGACTAGACCTCAACCAACAGCACGGGCCAAGCCTACCGTTGGAAAACTAAGCTAGGCAAGTAGCCTAGTTCTACTTGATAATCATATGTACGTGTCTTTATTGAAATGAATCTCTCTATCCTCGTTTCACCAGCTCAATGAAATCATCAGAAATTAACAAGCGGTTGCAATCATGTTCACAATATCAATTATTGAGAATGATCACCTGAGTGTACACAATTATTCAAATAACCATGCTCATAACTCAGCTTGTTGGCCACGCACTTCGCAGTTGTAAACATAATATGGTTGGATAAATTGAGAGCTTTCGAACGAATGGTCAACGGATTTTGTGGGGTGAAAAACGACGGTTCCATTTCCCTAGGTACGACTCGGTTGTAAGCGAAAATACACTGCCAAGGAAATGGCACATGAGCTTCCTCGTGACCTTCACAGTACGTCACCATTAAATTCCAGAAAACTAGAAACGACCGGTTCTGGCATCAGGGAATCAATAAGGTGGGAAATTGGAAGCAGAATGGTACATATAATAAATGAAATTAATAAGGAAAATTAACCTTAATTTAATTGGGAAAAGAAACCTTGCCCGCATCATCCCTGAAAATCTGACCGAAATCCGTTCACAATTGCCTGAGTTATGACCGAAACAAGAAAATTTTGTTTGCGCCTGCGCAGAGGCTACCGTTGATTCGATTATGACGGAACTGATAGGGGACCATGTATCGCTATACCCGCACGATCCCTAAAAATTTGAAGAAAATCGCATCAAAATTGTGGAAATTACGGCTGTTGCAAGGACCGTAACAATAATATTTCGTTCACGCATGCGCAGAGCGTACCGCTAATGCAATTATGATGATTGTCTTATGGGACCTCAAGGGACCTTACCCACATCATCCCTGAAAATCTGACCAAAATCCGTTCAATATTGACCGAGTTATGACAGTCACAAGGAATTCACGTTAGCGCCTGCGCAGAAGCTACCGTTGATTCGATCATGATGAAGTTGATAGGGGAACATCTAGAGCTTAACCCGCACGATCCCAGAAAATTTGGTTAAAATCGGATGAAAATTGAAGTTATGGCTGTTACAAGGAAATGTGGACGGACAGACACACAGACAGACAAACAGACAGACAGACAGACACGGAACCAAATTTGTTCAAGAGGCTCTGAAATGCAAAATGTGAGTGGAAATTTTGATTTTGGAGCAAAAAATTTTTTTTCATTTCGAAAGTGAAAACAAAGCTGCCGCAGTCTCGGAAGCAAAATCAGTAATTGTAGCAACACATTTCCGTGAAGTTTTCGATTGGAGGTGCCAAGGCTAAAACACATTCTGTGTTAAAAGTTACAAGCAACAATGAACTAGGTAAGCAACAAAGTAAAGAAATAAAGTTTGTGCACTTTGGTAATAAGCTGAAATGTTTCCTAAAATCTAAATTAAAACTGACAAAACCCAAACAAAAACTGATTAGATTATTCACGTCGAAACAAACATAATTCTCACCTTCTCGTGGGATGATACCAGCGCAGTCAATAGGATTGGAAAAAACACTTATAATTAAACGAATTATTTATTACAAAAACACTAGAACGTCTGCTAAGTTGGGTGTGGCACATTGCTTCCTCGTTTACGTAGGTATCATGAATGTATAGATCATTGAAAAGTTGTGAATGATCTTCGAAAATTCCATAACGGAAAAAAGTAAATCAAGAAGTAGCGTGAAACGTCATAATTGTTCAATTAAGAAACGAAAAATTTTCTGCCAAGTTGGGTGGGCAGTAAAGCTAACTCACAATTGTAACATGGACCTATAGAATAAATTAGTTGAACAACAACGTACGAGTCTAAATGGCCGATAAGTCGACGTTATAAGAAATCAATGTTAGCGAATAAGCATAGACTCCAGACACAACGGCAATGAAATTTATATGGGAACTTCTTGGAGCTAATCCACACAATCAGTGAAGATTTCATAAAAATCGGTCCATTAGTCTCGAAGTTTTTTCTACGTCGATCAATTTTAGTTTTGCGCATGCGCTATATTATTACTCCACCAATCTCGATATAATTCATAGGGAATATTCCCGGAATATCCGAATTTGAACGGAATTGGATCAGTAGATGATAAAAAATGGACGTTATAATAAATTAACGTTTGCGAATGCGCACAGACTACTATTTTTGCGATGGCAATGGAAGTTATAGGGGACCGTGTACAAGGTATCCCTCACAATCGCTAAAAATCTCATCAAAATGGTTCCGTGAGGCTCGGAGTTTTGCCTGTGTCAATCGATATTAGTTTCGCACTTGCGCTATGGTCATTACTCTACCAATCATAATTTAATTTATAGGGCATCTTTCTAGAACATTTACCCAATTACCTACCGAGTTTGAACGAAATCGGACAAAACAGATAATGAGAAATCGACGTTATGATAAATTCACATTCACGCATGGGCACAGGCTACTGTTGATTTGACGCTAATCACTGGAAATTTCATCGGAATCCGAATGAAACTTGGTATTTTGGTATAGTTTTGGGCGTGACCAGGGTTTACCACAGACAGATAGACGGACTGACATACATCATACAGACAGACGGACAGACTGACTGACAGACTGATACGGAACCAAAATTGATCAGTAAGCTCTGAAACGCAATAAACAAGTGGAAATTGTGATTTTGGAGACCAAAAATGTTTTTCTCCCAAAAGTGAAAGCAATGTTTCCGCTACCTTATAGGTAGACCCGGAAGCAAAATAATAAAATAATCGAAAATGGGAGGAGCACACGAATTGTCGGTCGAAGATCAAGTAAGTGGTACATTTTTTTCATCAAGTAGTTGGGAGTCTGGTACTTGTTCGCCCTCTTGACACTCCCTCCACGGACAGGAAGTAGCATCTTCAACTATTTGCTATTCAAATGTACTTCGCTCTTCGCGAATAAGCTACTCTTCGCCCGGTAAGATTAGATATTTATCTTAGTACCTTCTCCCTAAAAGAAAGGTGAAGCACTAAGGTATTCGAACGCCTAATTGAGTTCAAAATTCATCAAATTTTGAATATAGGAGAGCTTTTGTAAAAAGATCGCCCGAATCGTCATTGGTGTTTATCCATATTATTTTTACCATATCATTTCGCTTCCGCGTCTATCTATAGATATCATAAGCATTCTTTTCAATTTTGGGAGAAAAAAAAATTGTTGGGAACCAAAATCAAAATTTCCCCTCTCATTTCACGTTTTAGACCATTCTGAACTACTTTGGTTCTGTGTGTTTGTCTGTCGGTCTGTATGTGTGTGTGTGTCTGTCGTGCGTCCGCAAATCCTTGTGACAAGAATATTTTCCACAGTTTTCATCCGATTTTTATGAGGTTTCCCGGGAATGTGCGGGCCCCTAGTACTTCCAGTTTCCGGAATCAATACTTCACTAAGTGCACGCGCAAACGTAAATTCTACCAAGCATTATTATCGCACGCCCTAGTCGTTCAATATCGATCAAATTCGGTTGATAGCTAGGGAATGACGATTTGACCATCCCATATCAACTCCAACATGTTGTGTCGTTAATGGCTAAATACTGGGCATTCCAATGTGAAATTATTGTAACAACCTTTATTTACACTGTTTCCATCCGATTTAGATTAAATCGTCAGGGAATGCGCGGGTTAGGTTTTAGACGGTCCCTATCCGTTTCACTGTAGCCAAATCAATACTTTACTCTGTACATGCGCATACGTTAATTTTACTATACTCCATACCCTAGTCGTTGGTTGATAGCTAGGGAATGACGATTAGATCATCCCATATCGATTTCAACATGACTGTGTCGTTAATAACTACATACTGTGCATGCGCCAAGGTGAAATCCTTGTAACGACCTCAATTTCCACAGTTTTCATTCGTTTCTAATGACATTGACTTGAATGCGCGGTTTAGCTTGTAGATGGTTTTATACCTATTTTATCGTTCTCAACTCATCAGTTCATTCTGCGAATGCGCGACCTTGCATTACATTGAGTATATTTTTTTTCATTTATTAATAAATTGACCAATTATGACTTTTCACGCTACTTCTTGATTTACTTTTTTCCAATATGGAATTTTTCCGAACATTTACAACTTTTCATTGATCTATACAATCATTATACGTAAACGAGGATGCTATGCCCCACACCTAACTTGGCAGACGTTTTTTACTTAGCTTCTCAACGTTAGCATAGATATCTCGATGATAACATAGTTTTACTAAATGTTTCAAGGTTTGGAGATTCAATTGCAGCCTAATAATGTACCTTCATACAAAATTGGTGTGACATTAAAGGTAATAATTCTAGCACGCATTTTTCTGATATTTGCTAACTCTTTCCATGCTAGGCTTATAGCCACGAAGTTTCCTTTTGCTGAGGATAATTCTATAATGATTCTGCTTCTTAGTTCGACAGCGGATTGAGTCGCCAAATAATTTAATCGCATATTCACTCGTTTATTCCCAAAAAGCATTAGGGTAACCGGTAATTGTGTATTCACTCCGATACAATAAACAAAAATCTGTTGTTTCCATAAGGAAGGTAGATACCTCATTATTATCATAAAAATTATTACGATTAAAGTTGTTCTGCTTCCTACTCAGAACGTTAGCCCCATCTGGTCCCATTCTGTAACCATAATAAATTATGAACTGCTTTACATTGTGATATCAAACGACAAAGGATTTACGGAAATATATTGAAAATATCACAATATATAAATATAGAAATCCACCCCCCCCCCCTTCATCCGTATAAACTTACTGCGAATGGATCCAAGAATAGAACAAATACTTCGAGAAAATAGGATAAATAATGAAATCCAAGATTTTTCATATATGTTATGGAACCTATAAACTTATCATACCTACTATAGTCCTATAAACCAAAAAATTACGACTTATCGGGGCTCTATTTACCCCTATTGATCATAAATTTGAAACTCTCAAGGTTTGTTCCATTACCGGTCTAAATTTCAAATTTAACGAAAAAATTACAATCGGTCGAGAATTGAGTAGCTTGAGCAGAGACTAAAAGGATCGGTTGTAACCCCTTCCCTCATATCCCGATTGTAAATCCAATATTTCTACGGTATGTGCACAACTAGACGCTAATTGCGATCTAACAAAGAATGAATCACGAAAACCGGTTGAGAATATGAGCTTGGGCAGTTTTAAAAGTACAGATATTACCCCCGCTACTCCATCTCTGTCGGAAAATCCGAAATCTCAAAGGTTATTTGCACAAATAGACAAAAATTGGAATCGAATGAGGGAAGAATCTCGAAAAAAAAAAGTTTCAAAATGTGTCGCTTTTCTACATCCAGCATTGTATATAAGAAAAAAGGATGCTGCTAAATCTTCAGCCAATTTCTTCGAGTTTTATTTAGAGATCGCCCAAGCGCATTTTCCACTTTATTTTAGATTCATGTTTCTTCCTCCCTAAGAATTGAATTAAAAATAATAAACTAACTTCGGAAAATTAATTTTTACTCCACTTTCTCATTTGTTGATAAGTCAGCTTCTTGATGGCGCAAACATTTTGCTCCGATAATGTAGCCTACCCCTAAAAATGAGGGAAAATCGCAAACAAATCTCCAACATTTTTCGGAATTTCGGGTAAACCTCTTTTGAGACGGACTCGCCATTCGGCAATGAGTACTTAGTTACAAACATGTTATTTCATCATTTTTCCCCTTGAAATCACGTGGTACAATAATTTTGACGAAATAACTACTTCAAAATTCCCGAAACCACCCTAGATCCCGACAATGCATTTGGCAAAATCAAAATTGTTCGCGATACTTGAAATTAATCGTTATTTACATTGAAAACCTTTGTGTAAATTAGATAATTAGTAGGTGACAATATGTAGCAACTGTGAACAGCACTGAATTTTATACTAGTCGAAGGCCATATGCAGTGAAGAGGAATCCGAAAATCAAAAAAGTAGGTGCTTGATATCTGCCAGGGATGGGATAACGTTTAAATACAAACACATACTCACACACGCCTAAATATGGATATGCGTGTGTTTGGATGCGCTCTTGCGTCAACCTGGTCTTCTTGAACAACGAGTACTTTTCCACCACTCTGGATGTAATGCACTTTTGATTAGTGAAATTTCCATCCATCTATCCTCCAAGTTAAGTGCAATTTTCGATGCATTTTTTTGTGCAACTTTGAGACTTTGCACCGGGTACTGACCGCCAGACGATCAATTTTGTTAACAGTAAGTCAAAAAGAATATTTTGAGATATTCAAACCTTCTGTACCCTTCCGGATAAGTTTTTGATTGCTGTCTCTCGGTCCATCTAGAAGAAAAAAGATCATCAACATAAGTGACTATTGGATTATATGTAGACGGACTAAAAATCTTGACCACCTGATAGTGCAATCACATTGGAGTTGCTGAATCAAGAACCCTAACTGGATAAGGGCACTCTTTATAGTCAGGATACGTGATATGCCATTTTTAGGATGCCAAAGTCAAAATATCCATGAATTTGTTGGAAAATCCGGAGTAGGGGAATTCGTTCCTCAAATGGGAATGAACTGCTATCATAAGATAGATTGAAATTATATTATAAAATGTTGAGTGGAAATAGATTCAGAATTACGTATCATATTACCACATTTTTAACTAGTTGCTTTTATGTATTGATTCGCAATAATGATTATAATGAAGTCCATGTTTCTCGTGAAAAATTTACTGTCACTGCATTACCGATTCAAACATTAACGTGCTATAGTATGTGAGTTTGTAGGATGGTAGTTATCCTTGCAGGGCAAAAGAGACAAAGCTGCGCAAAGCGTTCAACAGAAGAAAAATATTTTCTGAATCCCTTTAAAGGTAAATAATGTGAGGAATGGAAGTTTTCGGTGGTGTAGGTATTGAAAAATATATTTGGGAAAGGTATAATATACGACAGGAATGGAGCGAACGAAAGGTGTGGGGTGGGAGGTCCCGTGTGGGGTAAGATATTGATTGGGAAGACAGTTGCGATGGGATGGATGTTTGAAGGTAGCAGTGGAGGAATCTCAGGCAAAATCCCTCCAGTATGTCACCGCGTCTACTATTCGTGAGTTCATTCTTATTTGAACTCATAGGACGTCGAACATGAATTTTCTTTTGGCTGTACCGAAATTTAGCATTGGCATATTCATTAGCTTATTTTACATGCTAAGACTCAATGGGTAGTATCATTTTGTCTACATATGTATAATACCGAACACATTTGCTACTCTTTCACTGATTGAACCCTATAACTAATATTCGTTCACCGTGGTATAGATATCTATCCGAAGTAAGTGCCTAGGTACCATAAATTTAACATACAAAAATTACTACACAAATGAGCTAATATTGTAACATGGGTATCTACTGTTCTGGGTTGCCAAGCCTTTTTGGTGCTTGGAAACATGTTTATGTCACCACAAAAATGTAGTTTCGTTGTAACTGTACACAAAATGGCCTTGTATATTTTAGCATGAACATGCTTTAGCCATGGATCCCCGCTCCGAGAACGACAGGAAAACCCTGCAAATTATTACTCGAAGGTTTATTGCTTCTGCATTAGATAGCCCTTCTACGCAGATCATTGGTCTATAATTATTATCAAGTCCCATATATATCTAGTAAACGATCAAAACTTGGCGCATCGCGCCTCCCAAAAGAGTTCACACCTTTACAGCTAAGGTTCCCACGATTTTACGGTTTATAGTAGGTGATTGTTGAAATTTTTTTAAAATTGTCAAAACCACAAAACAAAAAACTTGGTATAATGGCAGGTCGAAAAGGAAAGAAATTAGCCTCAGAGGCCCCATCAGCTATTCAGTGATCCTCCGAACCTCGTAATTGTTTTTGAGGTGTCCCGAACGAGCTCCATTACATATCAGCAACGTGAGTCGATTGGAAGAGAAATTAGCCTCGGAGGTTTCGAAGCTTTTCAGAATAACACGAGAACTGAGAATATTGCAGCAATATAAAATAGCCAGGTGACTAGAAAGAGTAACGCTGAGGCCACCGAAAAGTTTCAACGACCTGTGTTTTCTCGCGAATTGAAAAGAACCAGAACTTTTTGATCAAACTCTACGTATACACGTATCAAAAAGCGTTAAACTCAAGCAATTTCATAACGAATTTCTGTGAAGGAAATTTTGGACAGCTTTGAACTATACCTACCTACCTACGTTGATTTCTAAAGCTTAACTTTATTCCATTTACTCACTTGTTCATTGTCACTTTATCATCATGGTAACCCCAACGCTCCGTCATATTACATTTCTAGGTTGTTACTGTTAGCATCATCCTTGTCCAAACAACTGAAAATCAATGAGGTGATTACCTACTTACGCTTCACAAGCCCAACATGGATGAAGAAGTTACAATAAACCGTTTGTTTGTCTGTCTGTCCATGTTATGCACGGCCAAACGGCTGAGTGGAGGGGGTCTATGAGTGGGGAGATCTTCTTGAGTTTTACCTGAAGTTGTCCATGAAGGACCATCTAGACCCCAAATGTGATTTTTGACACAAGTTTCATGTAGTTTGGTGTAGATTTTCGAAAAAAAGTCGCGGACGGCGGACGGACGGATTTTTTTTAATTCGATTTTTGGATTCTACGCATCTTGAAACTTAACCAAAGTTTTACCTGCTTCATCAGAAATTTTTCCATAATATAGTAAGCTCATCCATTGTTATTCCTCCAAAGTTACATCTTCTCTAGTCGAATGCAGGACTTTGTTCCTAGGTACTCTGTTTCCTTAAAACAGTATCCTATCTGGTATGAACGAGATCTTTTCAGTTTCCATTACTTGGCGCTGTGCTTTCAATAATTGATTTTTCTATATTAATAAAATCCGTATTTCTGTCTGTACATTGATTAGAATCATGAAATTTTGCGTTTATTTTCCGTTTCATGCTATTTTTAGACGATCGATACCATTTTCTCAATTTTTCTCTGTCTATCCGTACGTTTGTCCGCTTCTCACGGTTACAGGGGTCATTGGACAACTGATATGAGTGGGGGGAAATGTATGTATCAGTCCAACTTAAACTACAGGCTATTTGAAGTTTTTAAAATTTGAGCCAGAGAGGGTTTTTTAGGGGTGGAGGAGAACCATTCTAGGGGTTTTCTAGGGGTAGAAATGGGGTATCTTGGACAACCATTGAACAAATTGGGGATCAGATTGGTTGAATATGTTTGGATTATTCTAACTTAAATGAAAATTTTCAAATCTGCCGCCATAGGGGGTGTTTCAGGGGAGGAGGGGGGTGAAATGGGGTATCATGGACATCAGTAAATAAACTGGAGACGTGATTGTTGAAATATGTTCGGGTTACTCCAACTTGAATCGCAGACTAGGTACTTGAAATTTTCAAACCCGACCATTAGGGTTTTTTGAAGTGGGGAGGTGATGAAATGGGGTTATCTTGGACATCATTAAATAAACTGGAGCTGATTATTAAGAAATGTTTGAAATACTCTTACTTGAATCGCAGACTACTTCAATTTTTCCAATCTAGCCCATAGGGGGTGTATTGTGGGAGGGGGGTTGGGGGTATGCATGGGCATCACAGAATAAACTGGGGACCTGATTCCTAAAATATGTTTGAATTACGCTAACGCAAACAGGCTACTTGAAAATTTTCAAATCTGACCCAAAGAGGGTGTTTTCTTAGAGGAGGGTACGGTAAATTAGGTATCTTGAATATCCCTGAATGAACTGAGGATTTGATTGATTAAATATGTTTGGAATACTCTAACTTGAATTACAAACTATATGAAATTTTCAAATCTGAACGATAACGTGTATTTTGAAGGTGAGGATGGAATGGGGGTACCTTTAATATCACTGTATAAACTGAGGACTTGATTGATAAAATATCGGATAACAAAAAAAAAAAAAAAAACCACCCCTGGAAAGGGGTATTTTTGGCATCACTGAACAAACTGGGGATCTGATTGGGCGAATCTGTTTTGATTTACGTCAACCTCAATCACAGGCTATTGAAATATTTTATAGCCTAACCTAAACCATAGGGAGGTGAATGCACTAGCTCAGGAGTGAATGGAGAATCCATGGCAACTCCTGAGCCATACCACTGAGTATAACAGCTGTGTATAACACTTTTCCTCAAATAATAAATAATTCAGTGCAAACAGACATCAAATTACGCAATTCATATTTTTCAAAAATATCAAGTTCTGATGCGTGAGTCAGCTTGCAAACTACATCTTTGCAGCTAACTATATTGGTGAACAAGCTAACCACGTAGAAAGATGCATTAGAAGGTATTTCAATGTCCTCAAATTTTGAAACCGAATCATAAAAATTCAATACAGTATGTTGAGGCCAAAAATTAATTTTGTTTCTGAATAAAATATTATGTTTCCCAAGGCCACTTCCACCAACAAAATAAACGAGTATAAGCAAGAAAAGATTGGAAATTAGCGGAGATTCCATCTCATCGTCTTTCACTAGTGTACTTACGAGTTTAAACTCCTGATGAGGTGGCTTGAGGTTAATCTCTCATCGTTTAACCATGATAACAATGATATCGAGCAATATGTCCGCGTACCAACAGCTGATACCTACAGTTTGATTCACAGTTGAAGTTGATAGTTTGATTGAAATTCAAGTTTTTCAACCTACCTATACCTATATATCGTCCCACAACAGTGCAGAAACGTGCTTCTACTTCAGAAAGATATTCTACTGGGTGTGTATATTAATGGTAGGTATTCCTATGCTTACCTTGAAACTGAGCGACAGTCAAATCAAGAACTCAATACAACTCACGAACTCAATACATTTCATGAACTACGAAATCAACAAATACTAACGATATTAAACAAACAATAAAAAGCAATAGGTGTTGTTGACATTCGAAGCCCGTTCATGATCAAGAAACTAAATGGAAACGGCGCTGGGAACAACTATTGGTGGTGGTGGTGATTCACTGTTTTATTGTCTTGATTTGTCGGAAACTGGCGTATTTTATGTCCGGCGTTTCAAATTGTCCAACTTTTCATTGGACAGTTTGCCGGAATCTCCGTTAAGGAAACTCAATTATTCCAAACTGGGCTGAACCAAGTTTTGGGTTGGTGAAAGACGTCAAGGTTTGATCCTCGATATTACATTTAATGGTGCACCTCGTACGATTTAGAGGATCTGGCTTTCCACTTACTTTGGAGTGAGTTTATAGCCCTAATTATCACCATTTAACTTCGAACGGGAATAACAAATTATTTTCTGCTCAGTGAAGGTAATCAAATCACTGTTGAACCATTTGGGAAAAGTCGTCGAAAAATCAACTAGGCTCGGAACATATTTATCGATGGCCTTCATCAAACCATTATAGTAAGCATCCACTATAATACCGGTTGAACCATACATGACACCTTTACACGGATAGGAGACGTCTACAAATAGGCATTCATAGAAGTGTAGGTAGTTGCCCTCCTTTAAGTTATAAAAGAGCTTCGGTAAGGGAAAAACTTAGTACTTATAAGCCCTGAATTAATAGTAACATCAAATGGGAGTAGATGGAAACATGAGAATAGCGGAAATAAGAATTCTCTACATTGGACATTAGAAACACCAAAAAACTTCCGAAAGAGTTCCCAAACGTATTAAACTGTTGGAGATCGAGAAGGCTCATCGACTCCCACTAATAAAATTTAAGCTAAGGGAATCACCAAATCCGACCATGTTATATTTTTCCAGCGTCCTGGCAGATTATGATCACCCAATAAATCTTGGATGTGCTGTTTGCTCCATGTCCAGTTTACATGAGTGTAGTTCTAGTACATATTCAGGTTAATAACCGGGTGGATAAATACACCCAACAATTAATTTAAGGGCTGGGAGTAAAACGAAGACGTGCTCCTCAATATCCGAAGGTAATTCCCGCTTGAATGCACCAAACCTCACCGAAACCGTCATATAATAACCAATTACACGTCAAATATAAAACTTGGTTTGGTTGAAGAATGTATTCGAGGTCTTGTGACCCTCTCGCGGACTTTTGATATGAGACGAGAGGCGGCTCATTTATCGTTGTAGACGCCCCTCTACTTCTCCCTCAAGACGAAATAAGATTTATAACCAAGACGCCCTCAGGCTTAACAAGAATTCGTTGAATAAACAATTTTCGTAAACACCGATTCATGGGGCCCAAGATTAGCCATCGCGTATCATCTTCTCCGGGAGAAGGGAAATACCTTTTTGAAATTCATCGCTCGCGTATCAGGGTGGGGGTTTATAAAAGCCAAAGATGAGAAAACGCCGTTTTAAGTAGCCCTGACATAGTTAGGAGTGCCGGTCGGAGAGAGATAGAGAGAGAGAAAGAGAGAGAGAGAGAGAGAGACAGAGAGAAAGAGAGAGGGTAAAGGAACAGAGTGAGGGTTAGCTAACACGAAAAATCTCTCTTCTCTCGCCTTTTATTAGCACTTCTCCAACCCCTCTTTTATTAACATTACTCCTCCTTAGAAGAAGGTAATTCATTAGAATACGAAGATTTCTCTAGCGTTTATTCTCACACGGTAATGAGCGATGGAATGATTAGTGGAAAAGGCAGGTGACACAAAAATGTCAGTTCCTTCCAGCTATTATCTGGACTGAAAGAAAATAAAGTATTTTATTTTTAATAATTAATATGCTGTCATAGCCAATTTTTTTTTTTTTTGTAATATATTGTTCTTATTGTTTTGCAAATCACAATAATTTGGACTTAGGATTGTTACAAGAGGAGAGAGAGAGAGAGAGAGAGAGAGAGAGAGAGGGAGAGAGAGAGATGATTACTTTTTCAATATGAATTTCCATACATATTCGGTATCAATGGTAGCTTCTGCGAATGCACGAATACAAAATTTTCCAAAATCTAATAAGTATTCCCGATATTGAAATGGACAAGTTTTGGTATTTTGGTACTTATACCCCCCCCCCCCCCCCCCCCCAGTCAATTTGCAGTCAATTTGTCTTCAACACGCCCGCCCGATGTTTCTAGGCATTACTTCTTACTTAGATTATGTAATGTTATGTTTTGTATTCTTGAGATGCGAGCTTGCGTGTATCCAGTCCGCTAAAGTATACACAGCATTCTGACCTACCTACATGTCCAACTAATCTGTATTTTTACTAAGGGATTGACTCCTTGATGTTATGTAATTTTGAGATGAGAGCTTGCGAGCATCCAGACCACCAACCTATACACAGCATTCTGATCTATTTGTGCGAATTCATTCATGTGCATTCTACGTGTGCAAGTTCATGTGGAGGCAATCAAACCACCACCACGTTAATTTGTTTCAACAAATCCTCACCGACATCGGCAACTTCTGAATACACGGTAATTTTTTTTTTTTTTTTTTTTTTTTAATAATATAATTTTTTCCCACAGCTTGAAATTGTCACCAATTCTACGTAAATATTTAATCTAAGTAAGAAGGAATGCCTAGAAACATCGGGCGGGCGTGTTGAAGACAAATTACCGGGGGGGGGGGGGGGGGGGGGGGGTATAACGGAAAAGTACCCAAGTTTTAGCTTTGAAGTCACTTAAAAAAAAAAATTGTTCTTTGAAACCTTATATCGCATCAAGTAAATTCATTAATATTATTAATTTGACTTATTTTACTAACTGACCGCTTACCCGTGTGTTGCACGGACCCACATGTAAGGGTTAGCCGGTGCTTAGCCTGCTGAATTAACCATATCCAGACTGTACCATGTTATCTCATCGTCCTAGGAAATACAGTTTCTCAATTCAATACTAGCAGAAAAATGAACCATTTATAATAATTACTATATTATTACCCAGCCGTCTACAAAAGGCTTCAATTCGAATAAAAGTAATCAAGTTTCAACCTGTACCTCATTAATTTATAAACAAAGCGTCACGTCAATGTAACGAACTCAATCCAACCTCAGTTACGTTAAAACTATTCCCGGCACTTAATAAGGCGTTTTGAATATCAACTTTTGAATATCTATCTTTACGAATGATAACTACTCGGCTCAACCCACCAAAAGCGTTTTGGTATCAATGAATTTGTTATTGAAAGTTATTTAAGTGTGAACCGACCCCATCCACATTCGACGTAAAAAGTTCGACACACTCCCAGGTTTTGCATAATTACGAAGTAGTTTTTGCGGGTGACGTCGTTTGGGAAAGCCGAGTTCTCAACAAAGGAGTAAGTCCAGAGGCTTTATTATTGCCTATGTTCTATTCTATAACTTGCTCGTCTATTTGCGCCTACCCTCGTGAAAATCGGTGCAACCGTTTGGTCCTGATGTTCGGACAAACAAACAAACCTACAAACAGACAGTGGATTTTATATATTAACAAGCCGCTCCGGCTCGCTTCGCTCGCCTCCATGTTAAGCCGGGGGGGCGAACCCCCGAACCCCCCATTAAGTTGCTCGCTTCGCTCGCCAGGTGTGGCTGTGTAAATTCGATGGTCTTTTACCCCCCCACTTTGGTGTATTACAATTGAAACATGTAGGGGATTTTGCTCGCTTCGCTCTCAAACGGTAGATCCCTAAGGGAATGTTTATCGTGTGTAGGTGCTGCTTGTGTACGGAATTGAAACCTCATAGTCGTGGACTTTCGTTTGAGCCCACACACGGATTTTCCAGTTTTTCGACCCCTTAAAACCACCCTTACTGAGCAGGGGTTACGCAATTTTGATGTTGCCTATATTTTGCGCCGGAAGTGGCTGGTCATATTAAAAGAAGAATCGCGCAAATCGGTCAATCCGTTTAAAAGTGATGGAGGTACCCACATACAGACACTTTACTTTATTAATATAAAAGAAGAAGAAGACTAGCCGGTTACCCGTGTGTTGCACGGACCCATGGGTATGGGTTAGTCGGTGTTTAGACTGCTGGAATAACTATATCCGAACTGTGTTCATTACTACGGAGGCTACATGACAAATTACAGTATGGACAGTAGCGAAATTAAGAGCTTCTCAGCTGATTCTGGCCCTTGCCATCATAATGTAGAAGTTCTACGGTGGATACATGCCAAAATTCAGCCTCATAGGATGAAAAGCTTGGAAATTAGGTGCAGGAGCTCCCTCAGCTGTAATATAACATAAGTTCTGTTCCGGAACTTGCTCGGAAATTTGCGCCCACCTTTATGTTGGCTCTGATGCTTGGAAAAACAAACGGACATTGGATTTTACATGGGCAATTCATGGTAATTTCATAGCACCTTGTGCTGTGAGAGGTAGCCCCGTACCTTCTCATTTTGACCAATCAGTCCCAAACAGGCATCAGTTCAAATTCCAGCAATCAAGTTTCAACTTGTACCTGATTATAGTGATATCTCAGATTGGAATACCCAGAGTCCACTCCGCGTGTTTCAGAACGGTTTATAAATTGTAATATTTACATCTACCACACCTAAAGACGCCCGGTTCCAATTTTCAGCATCATGAATTCGATTGGAACCAAATTAGGTACCTATAGAGATCACTCTGCTGATTTGACAGAGTTCACTCGTCAAGTTTAGATTATACTATATCACACAAAGAGAGATCCCATTCAGAAGTTCAGCTTCTTGAATTGAACACAAACATAGTCAGTTATTTATGTAGGCTGTATAGGAGAAGCAGTACCCTCTTGCACATCCTGTTGCAGGCCCACTATTATTCTCATACTTTTTTCCAAAGTACTTCCAGGAGAATATACAAATTGGAATCATTATATGAAGGTTATCCAGACTGTGTTCTTTCTACGGAGGCTGCATTCCAAATTACAGCATTAAAGTAGAAAATCAGGCTCGGACTGATCGGGAAAGAGCCCATCATTTCCATCAGCTCTAATTGTCCCAAAGAGTCACCCTATCGAATTTCAAATTCTTAGGGTGAACAGGAGAGAATTTAGCTCACCCAGCAGATTAGGAATGATATCATCTCTCTTCAGATACCATTCTAACTTTCAATCGTTTCTCTTTGGGAGACCCAAAGAGTCTCCCTATCAAATTTAAACTTCCTATAGTGAACATGAGAGAACTTAGCTCACTCAGCTTATCATGAAAGAGCCCATCATTTCGATCGTCTTTTAATGCCCCAAAGAGTCTTCCTCTTAAATTTCAACTTCCTAGGGTTAACAGGATGATATTTTGCTCACAAAAACAGACATTGGATTTTATATATTAACTAGCCGGTTACCCGTGCTTGCACGGACCCATATGTACGGGTTAGTCGGTGCATAGACTGTTGAAATAACCACATCCACACTACGTTCGTAACTACAGAGGCTGCATGCCACATTACGGCATAAAAGTAGCAAAATCGCGCTGGGACTGATCAGGAACGAGCCCATAATTTCAATCAGCTCTTATTGTCCCAAAGTGTCACCCTATCAAAGTTCAACTTCCTAGTGCGAACAGGAGAGAATTGAGGTCACTCAACTGATCAGAAAAGAGACCACCATTTCAATAGTCCCTTAATGACCCAGAGAGTCTCCAAGTATAATTTTAATTTCCTAGGGTACAAAGGGGAGAATTTAGGTCACGCAGCTGATCATGAAAAAGCCCATCATTTCAATCGTCTCTTAATGACCCAGAGAGTCTCCCTATCAAATTTCAACTACCTAGGGGCAGCAGAAGATAATTTAGCTCACTCAGCCAATCAGGGAAGATACCATCATTTCAATCGTCTCTTTATGTCTTAAAGGGTCTCCCTATTGAATTTCAACTTTCTTGCATGGACAGGATAGAATTTAGCTCACTCAGCCGATCGAAATCGTTAAAACCAATCACGCGCGAAGTAATGGCCCAAACTGCGTGTTGGCAGCCATAATAAGATTTCTGGAGCTAAACAAATTGGTTTTCTGTCCCGCTCTTCGCACGGAATATCATCGCCAATCAATAATGCAGCCCATGCTCCACTCGCAACAACCGTAGCGACCCGTCAAGACTTCTCCACTTGTAAAATACATATAACTTCGAACTTTGATCACCGCTGAACACTTCCCAGACCTGATTGCGTATTAGTGGATTCTACTATTATGAGCTCTTTGATTTTTATTCATCATTCTTACTTCATTGCGACGTCGTGTTATTATTCCTCCAGTTATGCAACCTAGGGCCCGGTCTAGGGATAATTTACGACAACCACATCCATCACATGAAGCCGGCATATCAACTGGGGTTCTTCTATAACACGCATCTAATGCATTGCAAAATCCTAGTGGTGATAGATCAAAATTTTGTTTTTTGAATGGAAGTGTAGAGACCAATCCCGATATTTTTGACTTCGTGACGGCACACTCAATTGCGCACCTTTTTCCCTCATTGAACCAGACCAACACCAACTCTAGCAAACGTTCTGCGACTAATTCCCGTTCTCGTACTGCTTCAAACTTTGCTGATCTCAGAAGTGTCATATGCTCATCGACATTCAAGGGATGTCCTGATCGAAAGGAATTGCTTAAAATTTTGCTTAACAATTGCTCAAGAATACCCATCACAATAATGTTCCTAATAAATTGTGACAATACACTTGCACACTTGGAAACCGTATAACCGTATAGACCGTTGAGCCCAAGATTGAGCCTGTTAAGGGGACCCCTCTTGAAGGAAGGAGTCTCCACCGAGGTGGGGGGGGGGGGGGTCTGCAGCCTGCCAAGGCTCCGCTTCCTAGCCGCTGTCGCATGGGAAACAAGGGGAACTATAAGCGGGCGTGAAACCACTACCCCCACGAATCCAGCCTCAACTTGGTGGCAGCCAAAGCCTGGAGCACCCGCCCCCAGTAACATTATGGGAAAACTCATTGAAGACCTAGAATGGTTGAGGGTGAGATAGTAGGCTTATCGTGGTTACGGTGTCTATTTTCAGCTGAGTACTTTCGCCATAAATGGCCTCATCAGAGCTTTAACTATTGGTTTTCATAGGTGTGTTTTAATAAATCCAAGTTTTAAGGGTAGCCTTCAATGGGTAGCAGCAATCAGTTGTATTTGATTGTTGGAGGATGAATCAATTTATTCTTAAGTAGTTCTCTGGAGCAGAAGAAAGAGAATGTCAGCGCAAAAGTTCAAACGTAAGTAGAACTAAAATCGTAAACGAGTTCCACTATCTGCTTTACAAGCAGATACCATGTTACATGGATATGTCTTCGATTGGGGATTTCATTACGGTTGTCCTCGAGAGTTGTTAACAAATCCTGTTGGACGGTAGGCGACGAAATGTAGGATAAAGAATTTATTTTATTATTCTTGAAGGCAAAAAATGCATACTATAAATAATTTTAAAGTTATTTCTCCAATACTGACGCTATTTACCTAGTTTCCGCCAAACGTAAATTGTTTATAGTCCAATGAACTTAGTTTAGGAATGTAGCCAGGTTGGTAAGGAGGGGGAAATTGGTAGCTTGAGATGTGAACATTTATCACATAAATCAAGCACTTTCCAATGAGTGGCGAACGATTTCTGTGCGATGAAAACTGCGGAAGTTCCATTCCCCTAGCAACGGCTGGGTTGTACGTGAACATCATTGGAAATTGTGACGAAAATTTCTGGTTGACCCCCCAGAGCAATGACATACCCATGTCAATATACTGCACAATTTGCTGAAGCCAATATGAACCAGAGCGTCCTCTCCATTGTCTTATTTATTCTGTCGTTTCTTTTCAATGTGTCATTCTCAAACTACACGCAAATTTGAGTCCAACGGCTATAAGAAATCAACTACCTAATGTCATGATTTTTAATGTTTTTAATGTAAGTTTTGTTGAGATTTATCGGTGTCAAACGATTTTTACACGAATTGTATCACTTTTGACATTTTACTTTAGGCCACTACAAGAGAATTCACAATGTCGAGGGCTGTATATTTTAAAATGTTACGTTTGACTATTCTTTTCAAGTTGAAAACAAATTTTTTTGGAATCGATTTTTTTTCCTGCTTCTTAACTTCAAGTTAAGAGTCTACGGATCAGGACGAGTAATTTCAAACTTCTCAGTGACACCATTAGGACCAAATAATATCCTGAATCATGTCCATGACTTGTTGTCGCATTGTCATGGCTCCAGGGGAATCGCCAAGGAATGTGCAGTGGTTACGGTGAATCGTGATTTTTTTTTAATGGTAGCAGTGAACGCCACCACTGCGGGGCGGGAACAACACAATCTTCAATGTGTTAGTTGGTCCCGAGGCTCGTAGTTGAGCAAGGAGGCTCAAAACAGGTGCGTATGTCTACGACATAACGTTGTAGTGGATGCTCCAGTTTCCCTAGCTAGTATTTTACATAAAACTGCATGCTCTAGTTGCTATAGTCACTGTCTTTTCGTAAAAAAAGAGTGCCAAACCAAGTTGGAGGAGTGAATAATTCCATTGTAGCAGCTGTTTTTAGGTTAGATTAACATGGGCGTATTTGACAATGTTAAACCTCTACGACAATATTGATGGGAAATTTGTCAAATCCGATACATGTAACTGAATGAGTTTTTAGGACGTCCCTCAGAAGTATTGCTTCGTCAATAGAGGAACACCTATTAGAATTGATCCAGGGGGGGGGGGGGGGGCAACCCGAACATGAGAAAAAATAACTGAATATAAATCCGTTTCAGACCATTCTAAGACCAAACCCGTGAAAAAAGCTATAGATGCATGTCTGTGTGTGTGTATGTGTGTGTGAAAATTTTTTTCAAAGCTGCTCAGCCTGCAATTCTCTGCAGATTTTCGTGACTATTCTTTCGTTCGATCCCAATTTTACTCTAGTTATGCAACAGACCTCAGGAATTTTGAATTTCATGACAGAAGAGAGAAATTGGAGGATAATGCCGAAAAAACGTGTTTCTTCGAAAAAATTTGGCGACGCTACTTAGGCTATAATTCAAAATCGAATTTCGCGATTCTTATTTTGTTCAAACCTGACTTTAGTCTAGTTGTTCAACAAATCTCGAAAATTTGGCTTTTGTTGGCAAGAATAATGGGGGGGGGGGGGTAATAGCCAATTAGTATCTTCAGTATTTTCAATTTCTGTTTTTTTGTTCGACCCCAACCATCGTGAACTTGCCCCAAATAACAGAAGAATGTCGCATCACCGATTCTTTTAAATCTTGAGCCAGGCGATTTTTTTTCTGTCACCCAAGAAAATGAGTGGCTAATTGCCCTCGTTGAGAAATTCTTGATGGATACGTTCACAGTCAACTTTCTTGCTTCTTCAAGAAGCTTCTATGCGTGGCCACTAATTCCAAACCGCTAGGAGAACCTTTCAGACGCGATATTATGACGATGGAAGGGAAAGCCAACTTCGATCTCCAGCACATATATGACAACTGAACAGCTTGAGTCGAAACACATGAACTTCTCATTCAAGCAGGCAATACAGTGACTGAACGAGTGTCAGAAAATTGGACAAGCATTGGTGTGACTATTTCAACCTTTCTTTTCTAAAATTTCAATGAGTTCCTGGTGTTGGGGTGGCCTTTCAATGTTCAATTTTCCAAGTTTTGAGTTAATTGTCAACTCTTACGTGACCTATTTGGAATTCGTTCCTAAAGCGTGCTGGTTGACTGGAATTTCCAGTCAATTTGAATTTTTGTGATTAACAATAATTAAGTGACAGTCCAGTAAAATGTGTAAATACGTATTGATTGAGCTGCAAATTATATCCTAAATTTTTTTTTTTCAAGTTTATCATTACTTTCTTTTATGCACTGCCTGGAGAGATATTATACACCATCTCTACTACTATTATACATATTATATGCAGTTAGGAAGCGTATCTGAGAACATGTCGTCGATCTGAATTTCGCACACTTGGAGAGGCAACAGAACAATAAGGTAAAAATTTCACAAATTTTCGGCAACTTTCAGTTTTTAATTTATTAATTCGTCAAAATGTCTTGCAATTTGATAATTACCCTAATAGAATTTTATACTTTAAAGAAGTTTATTGTTTTTAAAAATAGGAAGTTAAATCCTTTAACATGAAAACTCATTTTGTCACATATTGTACAAATCCCCTTGATAACTTCATGAATCAATGAAACCGACGATAAATCGTTGTTATAACTACGGTTGATAATTTGCCAAGTATCGTGTTTAAGACTCGTATGACCAAACAGCAACATAGAAAACTAGTGCCGTAGAACATGGATTACAGAGAAATTTAAACTGCTCACGTCATAACGACCACTAGGAGCTCGGGAAAGGACGGAACCTCACCGTTACTTTCAAGTGTTGGATGGAGAGCTCAAGCAGAAAGACGGCCAATGATACTCGCATGCCCTTTCCAACTTCTCCCTTTTAGATGCAAATATTCGATTGCTTTATGGGCACTGAGTTTCTCGCAGGGTATCTACTCGAGAAACTACGGCAAACAATGCCTAAAGGGTTCTAACTTCATGAGGCAATTACATGCAAAGTAGCTTAGTTTAGTCAGTTTCGGGAGTCATGGAAAGAAGTAAAACGTCGTCTTACGATTCATGCAAGTCTGTTATATACATTTGAAACATTAATGCCCAATATCATACTGTGAGAAAAATGAACAGACTGTGTGTCGCCTAGGTGGGAATTTCCTACTTCCAAGTTGTCCTGCGTTGTTGCCAGCAACATCGTCAGGTTACCGGGTAAGCTTCTCGACTCCAAATATTGCTTCAGCGTTGAAAAAAAGTGGAAGAGCTAAGTATCCGGTTCATCATGTGGTTTTAATATCAGATTGACAAAAGTGATGCAAAATTTAAATACCAATCTGATTCCGAGTTCGCTATAAAATTGAAGCCTAGCCATTTTGCTTTTATATTAAACTAATGACACTTAAGCACACTCATGCATATATAAATATGGGCTTACAGTTTCGTCAACCGCAGTTGTTGTTCAACCGCGTTTTCTGATCGCTCATTAAATCGCGTATATTTGGATTTTGAGAACGTAGTTTTGAATCTGCTCATACTTCTTTGCCTTGCTTGCATTGGTAAGTACTACATCGACTTCAAATCAAGTGGGTACATTATAATCGGGTTATTTATTTTACAGATTTTGCCTCGCTCGGTCTTGTCGCCGCGCAGGCGCCTTCGCTTCACTCTCCGTTTAGCGAGCGATTTGCGCAGTCGCAGTTCCGATTGATCGTGATCTTTCTACTACGCTTTTTTCCATTCACAGCGTTTAGCTCCCACCTTCATCATACTCCATCCATGAGTTCATTTTATTAACCATCCTTCAATATCAATATTATCAGTAGGTGCAGTGGGCCACCTTTAGCTTGTTGATGCGCTCACTTGCGCACATGCTCTATACTCCTTCATTTTACAGAGAAAACATGCTTGAACAAAACTTCCATAAATTCAACAAATCTGTTATAGCACACTGAAAATGTTTCGAATCTAAGTCGGCAGATAAGCCACCAGAAGATACAATAGAGGCTCTGCGTGAAACGAAGGAAAATCCCAGGGTACTAGAAATTAAATAGATACAGAAAATGGGGGATTAGGCTTCCGCGACACGGATGGAGTTTGGCAATCCAGTCGGAAATATTGACACTTTTTAGACAAGTATTAGGCCTCAAATGCGCAGGTTAATGATATAAAAATTGATACGCATTCCAAAAATGAATCATTCGAAAGGCGGCTGTGAGATTTGGAGAATTCCGTCTCTAGGGGAACGCCTGTAGGTGCTTGTGGTGGTCTGGAGGTTACAGCTATTGCTATTGCTCAGAAATTGATATTGCGGATTTTGTGGAGACACGGCGTAGATCTTTTAAAATTACCATGTAAGATGTAAAGGAGTCGTGATGCAATGCAGGCCACTGAATCAGAAATGACTTGAACGTACCAAAGACCCGAGTTTTTGGTCTGGTTAAGCGACTTGAAAGGCTGGTTGAGGGCAAGAATCGACCTGTAAAGTTGATTTTTTATGATTCATCACTGCTATGAACGTGATTATTGACAATCTCTCTCCTCAATGTCATGTTTTGTCAACCTCTTTTGATAGCACACTTATAGTGCCTAGTTTTCTTGGTAATCTCCATCGTGTTCCAAACCGTGGACTTGAAGCAGTCGCATAGTCGCACCATTCGATATTTCTCCAGAGTGCCCACAACTATAGTAAAACAAAACCCAATGCCGAATTTTATTCTCTCTTGGCCAGAAACCACTAAAAGGGAAGCCCTTTTACAGGAAGGGTTCAAACCGGCACGCGAGTCAAAAGATGAGTCCTAGCATGAAGGAATTGGACTAGACTCGCAGAGAGGTATACTATTTCACAACATTTTACCAATGGAGCGCTGTCGTTTCCAGCCTATATTTATGCCTTTATTTTCGTAAAATATAATCCAGTGTATAATATCATCCATGATTAACATCCATAATCTAATGGTCATTTCTAATGCAGTGTCCTCACGCCCACTGATTTCATTTAAGAAAACAGACTCAGTTTTCCCCCTCCAAAACGAGAGAACCACTGGTTAACGAATGTCAGAAAGGAAAAATGGAACATAACGAAGAGGAGATATACCGTTGAAAGTTTCAGGGATTAAGATTGGAGTGACTTTTTTCTGTGTGAAAACACGGGGCGAGGAAGAAGGGGAAGTGGTTAGAGGGATGTTGAGGTTGGATAGAGTGGGGGGGACTGGTAGATGTATTGAGGAGCAAAGAGAAGAAGGAGTGATAGGGTGAGTGAGTGAAGAGGAGAGGGAATGGTGAGGCGACCTTAGAAAAAGGTTTCATTTCGACAGCATTTCGTATCGTGTTTAAGCGAAAAAGGTGGCACACCGTTGGCAATGGATGGAGAAGTACAGCGTGGCACAGGAAAAAGAGAAGTAGGGTTGAGAAGAGAGCAAGAAAGATTTTATATTGCACGTTCTCCTCTTCCTCTTTCTTCTTTTCTTCTTCTTATCGTCATCTCAGAATATTAAAAACCCAACAAGGAGGAAAAACCATCGGGCTTGTTCTGGAAGGGGCTTTTGGAGATTTTATGTTCTGAAGTCATTTCCAACTTCTTGTGAATACTTGGGTTCCATTGGAGTAGTTTTTTGTAACATCAAGGGAAATAAGAAACCATTCTGGATATCAAATCACGAACTTCCAAATCATTATCTGCCTTCAAAATATAACATTTTATTGAGATACGTAAATACCTGAAGATCGAGGCTGCAGTTATATGAATTCATTGACACTTATATTATAACCTCAAAGTCTACGGAAGCCAGTGACAATCCACCATTTGAAAAATGCTGCAAATTATTACAGAAGAGGTTATTATTATTTCCTTTTTTAAGTTCATGCTTATTAATTTATTTTATTACTCTTTTGAATTAAATACGAATCTTCACAGAAAGGGCCATTACACGCTACAAGGGGAACGATTCCACAGGGAGTCATATTGACCCTCCGTCCGTAAACGGATTGCCATAATGGAGTCCACAGGCAGATCGGAGAAAGAGAAAGAATAAAAATATCCTGCAGAGCAAGGCATCACCTCATTCAGCCACCAGGTATACAGTGAAATAACCGTTTACAACCCCTACAGTAGATGATAACAATAACCCGAAGCGCTGTAAATCATTACATAAAGGTTTGTTATTTCTCTACTGGATAGCTCTTCCACGCAACTCATTTGACAAAAATGAATTGTTAAACACCGTAAATAGTATATCATAGAAACTTGGCGGTTCGCACCTCGGAAGAGTTTGAACCTTTAAAGCTCCTGGACTCCACAATTTTACGCGTTTTAATAAATTTCTTAAAATTCGAAGAAAAAAAATTGTAAAAAGAACGATTGGTCGAGAACGGAAGGAATTAGCCCCACAGGCCTCTCACCTGGTCTGTAGGCCTTCGGACCTCCCAATTGTTTTCGGGATGTCCCAAAGGAGCTCCAACTAAATTTCAGCACCGTAAGTCTATTATTAAAAACATTAGCCTCAGAGGTTCCAAAGATGATCAGTGTCCTTCCAAACTTTGTTTTCAGGTTCATTTCAGGCTTTAGCACCTCTTGTCAATTATGAAACAAATTAGGCTCAGAGGTCCTTTAGCTGATCAGTGTGCCTATGTCCGCAACACTGTACGTTAATCCGTTTCCTTTTCCTAAGGGCTAAAACATTAGCAAATATAAAATACATCAACACAGGAGTAAATAGCAATCAGTAAAACATAGCGAAAATCACTCTAAATACGACGACGATTGAAGCAGCTAATATACTTCCAATGGAATTCTGACTTCTAGAAATCAAGTTTATTATGGAGTTTATTTTGGTGTATCCTATGGATAGACCTGTGAAGCGTTACACGCATCGTGATATGTAAATCAACTACAACAATTCTCATCTACTATAAAATTAAAAATTATGGAGGGACTTTGATCAGCTGTGAGGCTCTAAGGCTAATTCCTTTTCTAATCCACAGACGGTGCTGCATTTGCTCCTTTAAAAGACTTCGGGAATAATTAGGTACGAGGTATGGAGGCGCACTGGTCAGTTTAGGGGCCTGAGCTACCTAAATTCTTTCCGCATTTCTTTCTTACATTGATGAAATTTTAAATTGAGCGTTTCTGGAACACGTAGAATACACGTAATTTACAAGTTATTGTGGCAGAGTGTTCAGCTGAGGGACCCTATAGGTTAAATGATGTCCTAGTCAACCTACGGTAATGAAATGTGGAGCACCTTAGGAACGGCATGAAAACGATGTTATAAGATATGGAAGACTACTTCTCAGCTGAGGTTTTCAAGACTGATTTTATTTCTAATCAACCAACTGGAATACATTTGTTGCAATGATTATAAAAAAAACCCCGATGATGATTGCCGTTTTAATGTCAGAAGGAAGAAAATGCGAGAAAAAAATTTCAGAAATTAAATAAGGTATACCTACTCGAGAACAAAGTGTAAAAAAAAAATGTATAAATAAATGTTCAAAAGGAACTTTCATTCAGCAATGAGCTCTAAAATGAACCCTTGAGATGTGTACCTACAAATTGAAGTTTTTCTTGCATGTCTATTTCAATCAATTGTGAATACAGCTTCACTGTGTTTGGTTATACGTTTTGAGTGACTCGTTGCTAGAACCCACTTAGAGAGTACTAGACGTCAGACCTGTAGAATCATTATGGTCCTAATCACGGTTACCCAGGTATAGGATAGAGGAAGCTAAATCGCCTGCACTAAGGGAAAAAGTGAACGCAGAAGGATTTTTGGATTGAGAGGTATCTTACATTTCCGCACAACCGTGACATCGACAGCGCTGGGGTAGTTTTGACGTTTTCGAGGCTTTGCAGGTTGACTGGTTACCAACGTAGTGGGAAGAAACAAGGGTGTGCCGACGCGCAGGTCGGCTGTGGGGGATTTCCCGAAAGCCGAAGGGTTTCCGTCAGGTACCGTAAAACGCCTATTGCTTCAAATAGAAAATTAATTAGTTTTGTTCGTTCATCATGCTTCACGACCATTAATAGTTGAATTCCTACTCCAGTTTTAGTTGTTTAATTATTGTTGTGAAGTTACCTGTTTAATGTATTGACGCGTTTGTTTTTTCTGTTTTGTGTGCTACGTGAATATAGTTTTTGACAAACGGAATTGCGCCTTATTTTCATCCTAAAAGTTAACAAGTTTCATATTGTATGTTCGGCTAATAAAGCCTAATTATGCAGTTTTTGTGTGCAATAGATACAATAGAAATTCTAAAGACATTAAATTTTACAGTTTTCCCAAGAATATGTGCCTCAGCAAGCAATGGGAAAACCCTCTCAAAAGAAAATATTACATTAATGTAGAAACTGCAAATATTCGTTCAGTTCATTTTTCAAAGGAGAGCTTCGAACTAACACACAGAAAACATTATAAAACATATTGTAACTTACAATACAACATATTATAACAAAAAAAGTTCCAGTTTCGCAGCATGATCGTATGAGACAATTTCTGTAAGTTATCGTACTACAATGTTTCATGGTTTTGAAATTTGAGTACTTTGAATGAAAAGAAATTGTTAACTAGGTACCAACAAATTTTAAAGCGAAAACCTGTTCTAACAAATATTCTGCGTCTCAAAATAAAACTCGGCGCTCCGCGCCTCGCCAGGGGGCAAGCCCCCTGGACCCCCGGTTACCTCTATTTACATACTTCGGACGAAATTATTGAAACACAGAATGTGTTTGCGTTGTCGCGCAACCAAGTGACAACCAAACAAGCGTCATTGTTTACTATTCATTTATAACATCAATTTACATAGTTATAGTATGAAACTACGAAAAAAAATACGAAATAAATTCGTGATAAATCAAGAGCGATTTATCAAGTAAATGTCCTAAAGAGGCTACATACTAAATTACAGCTTCCTAGAGTGTAAAGTATAGAAATTAGCTTTAAAAGCCACTCATCTGATCCGGACCCTGGACATCGTCAAGTAAATGTCCTAAAGAGGCTACATACGAAATTACAGCTTCCTAGAGTGAAAAGCATAGAAATTAGCTTTAAGAGCCACACATCTGATCCGGACCCTGAGCATCGTCAAGTAAATGTCCTAAAGAGGCTACAAACGAAATTACAGCTTCCTAGAGTGTAAAGTATAGAAATTACCTATTCAAATTATTTAACCTCCGCTTCACAAATCAAACCGTTTTCGTAATACTCAGATCACCTGCTATGAATCAAATCATCGAAACACAAGCTCAATGAAATCATCAGAAATTAACAAGCGGTTGCAATCATGTTCACAATATCAATTATTGAGAATGATCACCTGTGTGTAAACAATTATTTATATAACCGTGCTCATAACTCAGTTTGTTGGACACGCACTTCGCAGTAGTTAACATAATATTGTTGGATAAATCGAGAGCTTTCGAACGAATGGTCAACAAATTTTGTGGGATGAAAAACGACGAAGTACCATTTCCCTAGCAACGACTCGGTTGTACGTGAAAATCATCCGTCACACATTTCGTTACCATCCCTCGTTCCATTTTCGGCTAGTTAGTCCATGGCTAAAACACATTCTGTGTTAAAATTAATTGTTAGCTCTTTATAAAATAACCGGTTTTTAACCATTTTTTAGTGTTTTTTAGGCACGCTTTTCAAAATTTGATGAATTTATTGTGCTCAAAAATTTGCTGGTGAACGCACTTATCCTTCTTTTGGATAGCTGGGTTTACCTCTCGACTCTTGAGTACTAATCTGTAGGTACATTTAATTTCCTTTACTGTTCAGCTTTGGGAATAGATGACATTATAGGGAAACTAAAGCCCAAGTATTTTAGAAGAGACAGATTTCTTAGCGAGATAGTTAGCTTTCATTGTGCTCTTCTAACAGTTTGTTTTCTTGTTTACGAGAAATATAAATACGAGAAGTACAAAAACTCTCTATACTGTCCATTTCCTCTCCAAAATCGAATTCTGAATCCAAATAAATCAAGGAGCAAAGCATCTGCCAAATCCAAAGCCAAAGTATCTGCGTGTAAGGAGCATTCTCTGCACTTCAACTGCAATAAACTGGCACTGCACTACAACGTGCACCCAAAATGGAGATGGTGGCTTCGTCAAGTCCGGTGGTAGTGTCACATCCCCTCAGGTCCAGTGAATATCAAGGCAGTTCAAATCAAATACGGTCGCAGTCTCGCTGCAACATTAGTGGAGCGCAGCAATCTCTTTTGCGGCTAAATATACCTACATCTACTTAGTATGGGAGTAGAGGTAAAGTTATTCAAAATTTGGTCTTAAGCGTTGTCATATGAGCGGCTGCAAACACCATGTCACGTTGAATAAATCATAATTTTGGATGACCTTTGTAGAACTATTGTAGATGTGTCCGATCAACGAGATGAAGCCAGTGTCTGGTATGAAGCGAAGCTTTGTGCTTTATCCTTGAGTGAGTAAGGTAGGTTAAGATAGGATCAGACCGTCAACAGAGACCATTACTGTAGACCGAGATGGGGGATAGTACTCCAGAGGCTAGAAAACTACCTTTTGATGTCAGTACCAAATATAGGTAGGCAAGGTTCGTCAACTAGGTACTTCACCATACCATACGTCTTGCTGGAAATGTTTACAGACTTCAGCGACTGCTAGAAATCACCTGATTGTGTATACGGTAAAAGAATACTCAATGTTAAGAGACTGCAAATCAATCACCATGCACTTAGATCAAAAAGGTGTAACAAGTACAAGCGTTTAGATGTGAAGTGAATAATATGAGTGTGAGAGTCTGAAGTATTATCTTATACCTGTCTTATGGCTTGTTCCAACTAGCAAAGGTTAAGAAAATATTCGTTACGAGAATTCACAACTATGGCAATTGTCGGGTGTTGGTGAGCCCAAGGAAATAATAATTCTATGGTAGGACGTTTATGCATTGTAAGGACTTCACATTTTGTCTGATAAATAATCTGAATGTATGAGGTTGTGGACTGGAAGAACTCTAGTGAAATTGATCTTGTTCAGAATAAAAACCAATCCATTCTTTCCGAGCACGATTTTTCACCGCAGGACTCGTAGACATCATTCGAACAGTTCAAAGACGAAAAAAAGAGTTCTTGACTAGAAAAACTTGGAAAAGGAGCTATAGTTGGAAAAAAAGAAAGGGATGAAGAGAGACCTCATTTCAGAAATATGAAAATAATTAGAAGGGAAGAAAACGATGGGTCTGTGAACGAAACCAGAAGTCAATCCCGGCTTAAAAATGGGAGGATGGGAAACTTCACTTCGCCTCCGGAGTCGCTATCCTATTCTCAGTCCTTTCCTTATTCCCATCGTTTTCAGATGTCAAGTGCCTCCCATCCCGGAGTTTTGTCCTCCTACTACCATTTCTGAAGACTTCTCTCCTTCCCAACTTTTTAGACTTCCTTTGCTAATCGATGGGGAAGGCCCGTTGAACATGACCAACTCTTTAATGAGGCAATCATGCCCCTTCGGTTCAAGCGTCCAGGATTTCGATGATTGGAGCTTCATTAGGCAATGGTGTCCAAAATCGAGGTTGTTTCTATTTGATCCTTAATTAGTTCCCGCTAAAAAAGTGATTTAATCTAGAAATTGATGAAATAACTCAGCCTCATTCTATTCGCCGGTAATATTTGTAGTATTGAGATCTCTATGGAGACAATCTAAAAGTAATAATTTTACCCCCCATTTCGCAATAATTTCTTGTAGAACTGAATGGTGGAGGATTCGTGTCAGACAGTAACAGACACGACTATTACATTACACATCAAGCGAGATGTTAGTCTCGCGTTACTAATCTTTCTATAAACCATTGCAACCGCATGGCCAAGCATTCAATAAACAATTGCAACGAGACGCGCCGAGATAAGTAACAAAGTAGATCTTCGGCCCATCTTTGACCCCCTCCTATGCTCACCCTGTCGGCTCAAACTTAATTTTCTTTGCAGGTATAGTCTCGGAGGGGCATACCTCCTAATTCACCTGATGCCAAATATGTAACGGTAGATTGATTCTATATAAGCTAATGACAGGCGAAAAAATGCATGTTTTGGGGGATTCTTATTTTTGTTTCTCGTCTCACCTCGTTTTATTTTCTCACCCACTTTCTTACTTCTACCAGTAGTTGACTTTAGCAAATTTTAATGAAATTTAAAACATAGGCTACATTTTACCTAGCAAATTGCCTTTTAGGGTTTGGAGCCGACCAAGTCCTGATCAGCTGAGTGAATTAAATTCCCTCCCGTACACCCGCCTTAATGTGAAAATTGATAGTGAGACCCTCTGGGGCATCGAAACAGGAATAAACTCAGGGGATTTTTCCTGATCAGCTGAGTGAGCTAAATTATTATCTGTTTACTCAAGGAAGTAAGCCCATAGTTTAACTTTGGCAGTAAATACTTGCAAGGAGGCTCAGCTTCAATAGAGCCTTGGTGATACGAGCTCCACCAAGGTCCACACGGCTTGCAACAACACTTAGACACATACACACACACACACACACACACACACACACACACACACACACACACACACACACACACACACACACACACACACACACACACACACACACACACACACACTCGCGGAACGAAAGTGGTTCAGAATGATCGAAAACTTGAAATGCGGGCGGAAATTTTGATTTTGAGGACAACAAATATGTCAACTCCCAAGTGTGAAAACAATGCTTCCGCTACCTATTAGTAGACTCGAAAGCAATTTGATTGTGAGTTAAAATAAAGCATCTACCAATGCTTCACTAATCCATCCGCACGGACATTAGTTAATAAACTCGATTTCGCTAAGTTAGTATTCCATTTGAACTATATATCAGCTGATAATTCCGTTAGAATTGCAATGCAAGTTTTGTGTCTCCCAGTCCCACTCTCTAGCGTTATTTAATGGAATTTCGCGATTGATTCGCTACTTCACAGATTCGCTAGCATGATTTCTCTGTGTTCCCGCACCTAGAAATCCAAGGGGTTTTTTCTTTTTTTCTCAAATTTCTAGTCCTTAGAGCAAACGGATTAGTTCCGGCAAACGTTCCGGTTGGTATCACTCCATTTTTTGGGATGATATTTATCAATGACAACCAAAAAGTCACTTCTGTTACCTACCATGAACGTTTTCGAGTTTTCGAGCTTTGAATACGTGAATCAAGGGATGCTACCCTTAGGTTTGATAAAAATTAATGCCAAGCTTCTAAAACCTTAGTTTCATAAACATCGGTCCCTTAGTTTAGGGAAACAGATCTGTAAGTCAGACTTTTATCATTATTTTTTTCTAACGCATTTTGAAACAGAAACCGACAACTTTTTAGGGGCAGTAAAATTGTATTCTCTTGGTTGATTAGAAATGATCATAATTGAAAATCATAAACCGAAATCGTTGGATTATCCCATCCATAGATATTTTGGGAAACAATGAAATGCAAAGATATTATCATTCATGGGACCAATCGTAAGTCCAAATGTAGGAACACATAGCAGAGATCGCACTTCAATCCATCTTGACTGAGCACCCACACATATAAGAGAACGGTGGTCTTCGTATGGGCCCGCATAGTCGAGATGCGCACGGTCCCAGTTCTCGAGTGACTCATCCATTGGTGTGTACTCCAATCCTCACTTTCCTTTCTGTTTAAGGGAATTACAGACAAAGGAAGTTGAAATAGGGTGGCTATTATTGTTTTAGCACGGGCTACCTACTGCTCAACTTTCTTCTATTCTCCAATATTTAGGTGCATGGTCTGCTGTTGCATTATTTTGTAATTTTATTAGTTTTAATACCCGGACTTTATGGAAGGTCTTAGAATGATCATACATATTTTTGTTAGGTAGGAGCTCATGAACCAGGAAGAAGCGCGATTTTTCCTGAACCGCCTAACTTTAGAAAAAATCGCTACCCTTTGGGTAGTCCAAAAACTTTGGGATCTTTTTCCTGATTTTAATTTGCTCAAAACTTAGTCAGGCACCCCAAAAACCCTCAAACCCTATATCAGACCCATTGCCATCAAACTTTTTACCCAGCGTTTTAATGTAGTCCAGTGTTATTTAAAAAATGCGCTGAAAGTTACGTGTTCGTGAAAGGAGTCTGTAGGATGGGGTCGCGCGTTGTCGCAGGAAATTTTTCAGTTGAATATGTTAGGAATGCATCCTTTTGATCCGTTTTGCGAAGAGTTTTTCAGTAGAAGTGGTATGCTCCGTTTACTTAAAACGCCCGGAAATTTTTCATTCAACGGAGAGTTCTTTTATCAATATCTAGAAATGAGACTATGATCGCCGAAAAAATATGAAACATTTCCAGAAGAATCGCTGAAAAACTGTCTTTTTACCTTGTTTGTTTGGTGATCTTTACAAATAACTGTGGTAACGAAGTGGTTTAAAAAATTTTCACTTCTCCTCCAGATTCTTCAGTCTATATCTAAAAAATATGCGGGCCGAACCCTTCTATTTTTATTTATTTTATGTATTTATTTATTTATTTTTAAGCAATGTTCCTCAAAAAGGCCGTTTCGCCCCACGGTTCGCCGTTACTTCACACACCGCCTCAAGATCCTTCATTGGCCGTTGCCTTCACTTTGGCATACAATCGCGAAAATTGTTACTTATGAGATATGACACTTTTTAGGGTTGACGAAATTTTCTGATTATTCTTGCTTACAACCAAAAATTTTACTTTGGAACTATTTCTTTGCCATTTTTCCTCGTACAAAACCTCAAAACGGAAGATAGTAAAACACGTTGTCTATTTTCTCGAGAAAAAAAAATAGTTACAATGTTAATTCGGTTTTCACGGTTAGGTCATCATCATTAACAAACAATAACTGAACACACATTAGAAAGGACCGGATTTTGAATCCCATTAGTCGAGAGAAAGGAAAGGGCGGGGAGGTACAACCAATTAAGTGCAAGCGAAGTGATAGGGATTAACGCTGATCAGATGAAGTGAAAGGAGGGGAAGAATTACTCCTTCTGGTTTAAACAGCGTGAAGGGATAATTCCAAGCTTCGTAGAAATGTACCTATCAGGGGAGATATTCTCATTGAAACATTTACCAGATCTGTCACTTTTGCTCATTTCAAATTTTTCAGCTGGGACATTCAACATACCTCCATTTGGACAAAAATGAAGAAATCCTTCAAACTGTTTACCTGGCAAACCAAATTCGTAACCATGATTGGATTCCTTAAGATGTTTTGCAAATATAGGCTTAACACTATTTTCCCTGAAATGCTTTAATGCTTGTCTATTCTTTCCCTTAATTCGCTACCAGTTTGACCGAAATATTTGTAGACACGAGAACATTTTAGTTTCTAAGCCCTATTTCATCCATAATTTTGATTTTGTCTTTAATGGAATCTAGTGATGCTCTAAGACTATTTTTAATTTGAAAACCCACTTTTTAACCCCTCGATGATAGAATTTCGCTGATTTTATCGGAAATTTTCCTATAATAAGGTATACTTGTCCATTGTTCTTTCTTTCCTACACAGATTGGAAACTTCATCTCCACTCATTTTTCTAAGAAATCATATCCCAAATGGTGTCGATGAGATCTCCTCCATATCCATCACTAGCCACTATGGTTTTGATAATGGATTTTTTCTTTTGGTAAATATTGTTCTCTCATCGGAATATATATGTACTACTGCTCGGTTGATCATACTTTGGAAGGCTGTATGCTAATGGATTTGAACTGCTATGGATAGTTATATCGCTTCATGCATCTTCTCCATAAATTGGAAAATCATGCTTACCGTTTACCAAAGAGTTGAACTGATCAAGAAAATTGAGTTTATTCCCACCGGATTCGAAGGTGAATTTGATAGAGGGATGTAAATCATTGATTTTTTTCGGGAAACTGTTCTGAACCTATACTTTTTCCTTACCTATTGACCTTTTTTTGCAAATTTATTGTGAAGCGTTAAATTGCGGGGTCTTGAACTGCAAAGGTGTTAACCCTTTTGAGAGGTACACCGCGCCATGTTTTGATCATATATTACACTCGGGGTTTAATAATTATTTCCAATGATCTGCGTAGAAGGGCTATCTAACACAGACATAATAAACCATTGCGTAATAATTTGCATTGTTTTTTCTACAAACATTAGCTGAAAAAATACGCATGATTATTTTAAGACTTTCCAAGAAAATCAGGTACCGAAACTACGACTAACACAAATGCACCACCAGTCCACGCACCTGTATAATGGAGTATAGAATAGAGTTGAGCTGTGAGTAGCCCGTGCTAAAAACAATAATTGCCACCCTATAATAACTTAATTTATTTGCAGTTCTCTTTCACCGGAAGATGGTAGGAGGGAAAAAAGTTGATAGCGGTCACAATTCTTTATTCTCGACCTTCCGAAAGTCATTCGTCTCAATCGCTGGGCTACATCAATCTTATTTGGTTTTTATTTCTTTCCTCAACTAGCTATTTATAACAAGAAACTTCCAATTGGTCCCAGGGGTGGGAGTGAGAAATTGCTGGTCCGATAAATTTGATTTATACTTTTCGGAAACAAGAAATTCCGAACAGTTTTCTTCTGTTGGGTCTGACAGTTTGAAACCAACATTCCTCATTAAAGGGTGCGTTTTGTGGGAGTTATCACGGCGTAATACTACATATCTACCATGAAGATGGACACAAAGTTATTGTATATATATATATATATATATATATATATATAAATATATATATATATATATATATATATATATATATATATAAACACCTGAACACCTTTTGGGTTTTTCTTAGGCTATTAAGTTCTGTGTGCTTACAGCTGTAGAGCTGTGTTCATGTAATCAACTGGGATTCAAGGATCAATCAACGAATGAATAAAAATTGCAATTCGAAAATTTTGGGGTCAAAGAAGTGACATGAGCTCATAGCTCACCTGTGCAGTTGTAATTTCTACATATAAAAAATAATTGTCTGTTATGAGACTTTTCAAATGAGGACGATTCTAAAGCAAGAGAGTACGATGTTGGATATGACATTTGTGGTACCTATAACATAATTGAAGAGCTGACATGGAAAAGCAGTTAAGTCCAAAAATCAATTTCATAGGACCTCCCTCTGAACTCTTATCAGATTTGTTGGACATAATCTCTTCTCCAAGCAAAGGTCACACATTTATTCACGGTGCGATCTAGCAAGAACGGGAGGACCTAAGGCTTTTCCCTCGCCGTTGGCGTGACTGTTTTCTTGCACTTCGACGAGTGCTTTTCTATGTCAGCTCCTCATATTGTTGAAAAATCTAAGTGAGTACACGATTATCTAATTTTTTGTAGTAGCTTTAGTGACCTCCTCAGTCCGTGAACAACAGCCATTCTGTAGTCCACGCTCGAATAAGTTTCTTGGGGGTAAGTTACATACAAAGCAGAAGAAGGTTATTACAGTATTACATCTCCAGTCGAGGGCCAAACATTATGAGACGAGTTTAAGGATTTTGTTACTGTATGTATGATATTTCAAGCGAATTAGTTGAACCCATTTCGATCTTAATTGGTATTTGGGGTTCTTCACACCATGCTTTCTCTTCATAAAATGTTTCAGAACCGGAAAATTGTTTTGATTTCATGGTTTAATAGTGCGTTCAGAATACACTAGTCTGACTGGAGACGTATTTTTGCATGATTAAGTTATAATCAAGAACCTTTTTACGCGAATTTTAACAATTTACGAACTATATCATATTGATGTACCTTCCTATATATTTGAGAGTTGCATATTAAATTTTGAATAGGTACCAAATGACTTTGGACTTCCATAAATTTGTAACCCTAAATCCCACAATCCTTGGTAAGACCTAGATGCTACCATTGCCCGAGAGCCCTCCTAAGATCATATTACTTCAGGTCATAGACATTTCTCGAATCGAACGGTTTATCAGCCTGTTTATTGAAAATTTCCTTGAAACCGAGGATGAATAGATGCGACAGGATAAACTAAATTATTCGATTGAATAGTTGTTAGTATTTTTACGGTCAGGAAATTTTTTTGTTCGTAAAGTGGCAAACGGCTCTTTTTCAACATTGGCCATTCCTATTATTTCTGTGAAATGAATCTAAATTCCTTATATAACCTCGATTCCTGAATAGATTTTGAAACGCTTGGGGCCGGAAAAACGAAACAAGTGGATCAGTGCTCACGAAGTGAGTCACATGATAGCGTATTTTCTTCTCAGTAGATCCGCGTGAAATTGACGCCTCCTGTGTTGAATAGGAGACAAAGTGGCTTTGGAGCTCACTCAGCTGATCGATGACGTTTCATGCGTCTTCAGTATTTTCCCTTGAGCCTCCCTCTCAAATTGCAGCTTCCTATGTTAAATAGTAGACAAAACGGCTTTGAACCTCACTCAGCTCATTGATTACCTCTCAATCGTCTTCAGCATTCTTCTTTGAGCGTCCTTCTCAAATGTCAGCTTCTTGCGTTCAATGGGAGACAAAATGGCTTAGGATTTCACGCCGCTGATCAATTACATTTCATGCGTCAGAGGCCCCTGATACATCTTCATACGCGCCATGTTACAGAATATATCCATACCAAGTTTCATCAAAATCGGACGTCGGGAAGTGGCATTTAAAACGATTTTAGGAGGACATACACACATCAACGGACAAAGTGATCACAATAGCTCATTTTGTTCTTAAAGAAAATGCGGTAAGAAGACTGAATAAGGTGCTCGGAAATATATTTATGAAGTTGAAACATCTACTCCTTAATCTTTCAGACTGTGGATAGGTCACCCTATTTCATGGTAGTAAGTACTTCTCCCAAAAGATTGTAAATATTCAAAACGATCCCTGGAATTTTCGTTTAGCATAACGAGAAGCGAATCTCTTTGTAATAAAATAATGCTTTGTAATAATAACTAGCTCTGGATCGAAGTAAAAATAGCCTCATCATTGCTCACTCTGTAGTTAATAGTGAGCCCACAGACATTCACACTCAACAGCAATGAACATACACAACGAAGAAAATTATCTGTTTAATCGATTATGATAGTGATGATAACACTTTACAGTATGTTGAATAGTATACCCTTAACACGATACAAACCTGCTCAACTTGGTGAACACTGAGGGGTGGTTGATGCAGTTACGGTTTTACTGTCCCGACTTGTAATTGTCCAACTCATGTTTGGACAGTTTGCCTCCGTTAGATGGATGTCGTTATTCTACTTGGTTTAAACGAGATTTGGGTTGGTTAAAGACGTCTGATGCCTTTCAAGATTTATCCATCATTATTAATTTCAACGGAGTTTGTCTCAACCCCGTTAAATATATTATAGTGGAAGTGATCCCGAATCACATTAAACTAACAATTTATACCTTCATTAGGTAATAGCTGTTCCCGCTCACTTCGCTCACTCACGCTAGTCATGAAGGTAGATCACAGTATACCATCACATACATTTCTAATCATTTGTCAGTACAGCCAAGGAAACACATGTCCACCACCCCCCCAATTCGTCACCAACATGTCCCCCAGGGTAGCCCAATTCCAAATTTTAGGAGCTCTAGTTATATGGGAACAAAATTTGCTACTGAACTCACTGTGCTGATTAGAGTGATTCTTCGTTCTAATTCCTCTACCACACCCAAAGAAGACCCGTTCAAAATTTCAGAAGCATAAGCAAAATACTAACAAAATAAAAAGAGACTCCTCTCAACCGATTAGAAAAGTTTATCAAATAGTAATATTAAGCAGTACCAAATCTGGAGAGGCAGACTTGGCTTGAAGAATCCTTTGCCCCTTTGTTTGATAAATTTAAATTTGGCTCTTTCACAAAGGATATTTTTTCAGACAATAATTTATTGAAATAATCAATTACTCCATCAGACGCTAAAAAGTTCTCATTTCATTATCATTAGTTCAATTAATATTTCCTCTTTCTTGCCCCATGGTGTATAGAAGTGTATAGAAGCATACTGACTAGTTGAAGGTCAGGTTTGAGCTACAATCCGGAAGCTAAACAATATCTTTCAAATCTACTAATCCAACGACTCCAATTTTCAGAATATTAGAAATCAAATCTTTCTGAGGGAGGCACACTAACAATACTTCCATGATAATGTCCTGCAGGTATAAGACACGGGGTACGTTCTAGATAGCAAGAAGCATCAGCGAACTGAATCCTCTTTTTTAAACAACGTTGGATGATTGAACATGCGAGAAGATTGCATGTTTGTGTGTATCGGGCGTAGAATTTCGCTCCCCTTCGGGTGTACGGCTTGTGCTTCTTCGTTGCCCCTCTATAAATCCTATACAATTTCAACATGATTGCCTCATTAGTAGCTCCTGCGCAAGCGCGAAAATGTAATCCTAGGAACTAGGTTTAATTTATAGTTTTGATCAGATTTTGATTACGCATTCCGGGATTGTGCCGTTTAGGCTGTAGGTTGTCCCCTACTATTTCATTATTCTCAAACCGTTACTCCGTTCTGCGCATGCGCTAACGTAAATTACTTCAAGCATAATTTTTTTCGTTTCCTAGATGACCGATTTTGACATTTTTCGTGATCTACGTCGTGATTTACTATATTCCGCTAAGGAGTTTTTAATGATTATAAAAACGTTGCAATGAACTCGACATTTATATTATATTCAGTCGGTAGGTACCTACTTACTTAGTATCGTGATATTGAGATCAGGGAAACTAGATATTTTATTATTTTAGATGTTTAATTAATTGAAATAATGTTCCCTCTGCAGGTGCCGATATCTACGCAGGTATATTGATGTCAACCTATGGATCTGCAATTCGAAATGAACATCATTTGTAGTATCAAGAATTCAATATCATTGATCACTGATCAGCTGAGCCCAATTCCTATCTCAATCGAGTGATGATGCTGAAACCTGAAATGTAGCTTCTTTTTGGAGATCTGCAATACAATTACAAAGTATGGAGAGATTCAGATCAGCTTCGGAACCTCTGAAGCTGATTTCTTTCCTAATCGACTCAGGATTCTGTAATTTAGACGGAGATCCTTTGGGACACCTCGGAAACAATTACGGGGTACGGAGGCGCAATAATAAGCTAAGAGGCCTCTGAGGCTAAATTCATCCCTCGCCTATTGACCTGTTTTCCCCCCTCTCTTTCTCTCTTTTTCACATATACTGTAAAGCATAAAATTGTTTAGTCTTGGAACTGTAAAGGTGTGAACCCTTTAGAGAGGTACGATCTGCCATGTTCTGGTCTTAAGTATATTATAACTATACGGGGTTTGATAATTATAGACCAATGATCTGCGTAGATGGGTCACATAACCCATAAATAATAATCATTTGTGTAATAACTTGCATCATCTATATAATAGTTGGAATATATTATTCAAACTAACACCGAGCTACCTAGGTTACTGCATATGATATTAATAAAATGTGTTTAACTACATACTGTTTCCAGTCCAACACCACAGTTTATGTTAATCATGCATCCGTCGAATTAACGTTTTTTTTAATATTTCTAATTTTTCAAGTTTGTTGAGTTCACGTCCTTCCTGTTGTGGGTGTAAAAGTTCCACATGTCCTTTCATTTCGGTTCGTTCATGTTCGTGGTCGTGTGAGTAGTTGGCATAATCCGATCGACTAGTGTTCAGCCTGTATGATCGCATGTGTTCAGAGAATTTAATTGTAATGTTGCGTCCTGTTTGTCCAAACAAGTCCTGTTTAAAGTCCATGACAGTTTGGAAACTTCGCTTCTGTCATATGTGTTGAGTTTGTCAAATATAGTACTTAATGGTTCCCAAAAGTATTTTCCCTAAAGTATTAAAGTATGGATTCCCAAAAGTATTAAATAAAATAATAAAACTAAGACTAGATGGAAGATAGGGAAATAACTACATACATGCTATTATATACAATCAGCGAAGTGAAATAAAACTATGACTAGATGCATATAAATATACCACTGATCAGATATCAGTAAATACTAGTATAGCTCAGCGGCTCTCAGGTACAATTTTAACAGGAATCGGACCTTGTCTGTTCCAGATTAAACGTCAACCCACAGAGGGGGCTGATGCTGGACTCGGAGATCCACTCACAGAGTATAATTTTCAATAATTAGCTATACAAAATTATAACGTACCCTCAAAATACGTTGGTCGCCGTTTCATGATGCGTCAAATTCAAGAAATGAATTTAAAAAAAAAAAAAAAATACTCGGCGCTCCGTGCCTCACCAGAGAGCAAGCCCCCTGACCCCAGGTTACCTTTATTTACAAACTTTGAATGAAATGATTGAAACAGAGAATGTGTTTTAGCTCACGCGTTTCACATGAACCCGTGAAACCCGCATATAACAGTGAGTCAAATTTTGCGGTGTATCTTATTAATACTATGTCAAGTTGTTATATTTATTTATCACCAGTGCAACGACTCACCGCCAGCTTAATGAAATCATCGGAAATTAACAAGCGATTGAAATCATGTTCACAATATCAATTATTGAGCATGATCACCTGTGTGTAAACATTTATTCAAATGACCATGCTCATAACTCAGCTTGTTGGTGACGCACTTCGCAATATTTAACATAATATGTTAGCAAAAATTGAGAGCTCTCAAAAAAATGATCAACGAATTTTGTGGGATGAAGAATGGCGAAGTAAAATTTCCCTAGCAACGACTCGATTGTATGCAGGAATCATCAGAAATTGTTGCAACATCATCTTCCTAGGGTTAACTGGAGAGAATTTCGCTGACTCAGCTGATCAGGAAAGCACCTATCATTTCAATCGTCTCCTAATGTCCCAGATAGTCTCTATAAATGTCAACTTCCTAGGGTGAACATGAGAGACTTCAGCTACTACCCACGTATAGCATTTTAACTATGTACCCACCGCCATAAATAATAACGATCTCTAAGAAATTAAATGACTGTTTGTACGCAACCTTGATTTTTACGAAACGCTGCTGTTATAGGTACTGAGTTTTCACTGTCACGAATTTCAGACTGACCCTATCCCAAAAACATATCCATGTAACACACAGTGACCATAAAATCACTGATTAAATATGAAAATTTAGGACTTGAATGATATAAATTCACATGGAAATTTCATGAAACCATCCAATCAATATTTGAACGAATTCAACACACACGTTTTTCTGATAGGTAAATATATCTGGAGATACACAGTTGCTGCCGTCTCACAGATTTGTGGTGAGCTTTTCCTCTCGAATCGTCCATAGCGGGGGGCTGGCGAGAACCACACGAATCCCGAAGTTTGGGAGTTTGGGGCCGAGTTAACGAGAATAGTTTTCTCTTATAATCCTCTTTGGATCAGTTGAGTTGAAAACTAATCTAAAGGCTCTTTGCTGCTCTGAATTTGATGACAATAAAGCATGTGGTTTAACTTTCCAAAACGGAGGATTCTATCGAAATGCTAAGGACCGGCAGATGGTTACTCCATGGGGCTATAGAAACAAGAAAGTTAAGATTGAAATATTATAAAATAAATACGTGTCAGTAACTTTGAAAGTTTCAGAAGTTCCGATTTTTCAATATTTTAACTCTTTTAATTTTACTATACAGGGCTGGTCAAAAGTAATGCCGAGCTTTCTTGCCAAACAAAGGCCTATATGTGAATTTTGTGGACTATTTTCAATAATGAACCTTTGTGAACGACCAAGTAAAGATCCTACGCTTTCAAGGGACTTTCCAATTGAAACAACCGGTTGGGGATAAGCATTAAGCAGTCAAAAAATGTTTGCGGCTTTCTTCCAGCGAAAGGCAAAAATACCATCGGGTCCAGTAGAAATTAAACGGCACTTATCTGTGTCTCGTCATGAAGCACCGGAGTGCACATAATGCCACGTAAGGAACCCCTGGGGTTACCACTGGCTCACCAGGGCTAGGGTTGGAAGTATTTGAGCGGAGCTCCCAAAATTCCAAAAACTCTTGAAGAGAGGGCAAATCTTGTACGTTCCAGGCTTCTTTCATTACCTTCGCAACTACACCAACCTTCCTCCACGACTTCTGATTCTGGTAGTATTCCCACCTCCTTTAGTGCTAAGCTGGTCTTCATCCCCCCACGAGGCCCCAAAGCAAGAGGCACTCCTCCCAGATACCCATATATATATATATATATATATATATATATATATATATATATATATATATATATATATATATATATATATATATATATATATATATATATATATATAATTGAATGTTTAACTACGGATATTTGCTCCGATCGACCGCTCTGAGTTATTTCCAGGCTGCGGCTGCTCCGAGGCGTTGAAAGGCAAATGTGACTCTTCAGCTTATGTTAACATATTATGAATCGCTGACTATAAACCAATTTTTGAGAGCCATCAAAGTAAATTCCTTCATTCAATTTATTGGAATTCTCATGGTACTTTAATGGTTCATCATTATCTAGGTTATTTTGAAGTTTTCAATATTGTTAGAAGGTCAACAACAACTATCAAAACCAAGTTAAATTACAGAATGAAATCTCAAATATTTGTTTCAAAATAACAATTCTCTTATTCAAGATTGAGGTTCAGAAAATATATGAGTTTATATTTTACACTGATAGCCTCGGCCTGATTTACCTCTAGGTACTCTAAATAAACATGAACATGTCATGATAATAACAGACTAACAACATGATAAATTATTAGTAATAAAATAATCAGATGAAGCAGGAGCTAACATGAATAATTATTAGTATTCCTTATTCCTATTAATATCGCAGTTTGGGAGAATCAATACAATTCAGATCCTACGTACCTTGTCAACAATATATATCATATTTTTGCAATATCTTCTGTTCTAGTCTTCTGTTTTATATGCTTGCATTGGTATAATATGATTCTTGTCAATCAAAGTCTGTTTCAATCCAAGGTTTTAATAGGCACAAATGGTCCTAATGTTTCTCTCAACAATAGCATACTGTTTTTATAGTATTAACTCTAAATGGTTATTTTTGCTAGTAGTAATACTAAATTTATCATCTACCTACATACCTTCCGGAAGAGTCGAGTTCCAAAGAACAGTACTGGAGTCAGTAGGTCTGTCTGTCGCTCTATATAGAGTGGTCAGTGAATGGAACGTCTGGTGTAAAAAAATTTCTCAACGGTATTATATATGTTTTTTGTGGCACGCAGTTGGTGGCAGGCATTATATTCCATTTTCGGTCATTTCACGCATTTTTTTAAGTAAAACATCTAACGGAGCGGCGAGCAACACCGATTCCTGGCATGGGACGTGATCACCATGCTCCCACGCACCTAATCCTCTTCGGCTTAGCGACCCTATTTGTTCCTCGCCTCGTTACGACGTAGTAACTAACAACATTCTTCATGATTCTTCCATGATTTTCCAAAGTTTCAAATAATCACTCTATCTGCTTTATCTGACGACAAAACCTTGAAAAATCATTACAAAAATAAATGAATAAATAAATAAAAATAAAAAACTACTCACCGTAGAAAATTGCGGCTAATGTTCAAATTCTCAGGATAAGGCTTGTATGCCTACTATGGGAGCTCAGTTCACTCATTTCCCAACACGGGTTCGTGCCCATAAGGGGAATTTAATTTCCAACAGATATTATTATTTCGTATTTATGCTTCCTGAAGTATATTTTTTCTTTATGTCCATGTAATATATTATGTCATTTATATGGAAATAAATATTAATAAAAAAAAAGAAAAAAAAGGCCACATTAAATCAAAAGTATAATAAGGTACAGGCACATAACCCATTAATCACGCAAATGAGTGAATAAGTTAGAGGAATAGAAAGAGCAATACATATATTGAAAATACAATAGTATTTATAAGGTAATGAGTATTAATCTTTATTAAATATCATAATGAGTGCATTATTTTCAAATACAACGTCCGGTTTTAGTGAATTTTCGTAGAAATTTAAGGTATTGCAATGACTCAGAAATTTTTTAAATCGAAATTTTTGACAATTTTCTCAATTAAAATCCGTTTTGAGATATTCTGAATCGAATACTAGAGATTAATACTTTTTTCATATATATATTTATTCATTTATTTATCTACATATGTGTCATTCCAGACGATAACTCTCCTTAGGATTGAGATAAAAATTCCGTTCTTGCGGAAAAACAAAATCAAGCTTCCCAAACGTGCTTTGTTGGCCAGACTTCTTGAGCACATTAAATTGGTAAAATTTCAAAAAATTGCCTCCACCATGGTTACCAAAAACGGCTAAAAACGCAAGAATCGATAAATTCATATTTTTAGCAGACTATATTGATGAAATAAAGTTTATCAACTATAAATAGAACATTTAAAAATTTATGTATAAAATTGTGCCAAAAAAGTAATCAAGTATCATTAAAATAGACTAAAAAATCAATTAAAGCTGCAAAAAAAATATAAAAATCCAAAACCTCTTTCGAATAACAGATAACTATTTAGAATACGTTTTTTGCCATAAAATCAATAGTGAACAATTTCTTTGCGCTCAAAATTTTTAAAAATCTAAAAATTGAACATTATACAATATTATAAATTTACGAAAATTCGCTCATACGACCATGCTGTATGACTGGAACTTTTGTGGTTGTTGATCATGAATAAAACATACAATACGGGTCCAAAATGATAATAGGTATGCTAAAAAAAGGCATCATTCTTCTTAATATGTACATTGCGATTGATTGATGAGATGTAAGAAATGATTTACATTCAATACGAACATCAATGCATGTAGGAGCCAGGAGGCTCCGAGTTCTACTGTTGTTTTTTTCTCCTTTTTTTTCTTTGATAAGCGCTTGTTATTATTATGTATTTTTATTAATCCGCCCTCGACCTTTCGACGCTCTGCCTTCGCTTCTACGTTCCGCTCAGATTACTCGTCGCTACCATCCCCGCTATCAGTCAGTAACAACCGAATTCCCGTGCCACCAAGACCGATTCGATATTTCCGTCCTCTGGTCAACTTAGATCCAGGCTTTTACGGATCATCATCAATGTTGAGACGTCTTCACTGTCATTTGTCGAAATACCCTGTGTATATTTCGCTGCAAGCTTATGCAGTGATATACTTTTCATACTAGTCAAGATTCACTCGCGGAATATTGAAGCAAGGAGTCGCCGTCGTCTTCAGAATGTGCGTTCTGGTGGACTGCAGGAAATCGCCATCTTTGCGGAATCAAGATCGGATCGTTTCTATTTATTAAAGACTATTAAAATCTTCAGCTTCCACTGCATAATAAGTAAAGAACTAATAGCTATAAGAGCCTTTACGAAATTCAAGCGTGTAATTATTTATTCAATTATTTATCGGAGCTCCGTATTACATTGCTATGATTATAATAAACTCCTTTTCTCGTATTTCTACTAAATATATTTTTTTTTTTTTAATCCACGCTCACAGTTTTTGTCACTTGAGGTTTAGCTCAAACAATACATGAAAATAAAAAATAGAAAAATTTGATTTTATTTGAAATGTTTTACAATTGCATCGCACTTTTAGTATAGCACTTTAAGATAAAGCAAGTTAAACACAAACGAGATTTCTTCTAAACTAAATATAAAAGTTAATAGGTAGGTACTTCAAGTTGAAGTCAATTTAACTAACAGTTTATATAGGTACCTTGTACTGAAATTAAATTCCAAAAATCAAATATTATTTAAATGAAGTAGAAATGGTTTTCAGTTTGTGTTTTACCATTAATAATTATAATAACAATTATCAAGTTTTTCCTTAATTTTTGTTCTTAAATTTTCTGTTCGCCGATGTAAGTACCTCTGTTCTTGCTCAGAAAGAAGAAAAAGCAGTTTCGATGTTTCACTTCTGCTAGGTGTCCCGAGACAAATGCAAGCAATCATCCTGTTAAAAAAGACTGATTTGAGTCCGCGTCGTGGGTGGGAAGCGCCTAGTCATTGGGGGAGGGTGAAGGGGGGTTGCATCCATCGATTAAATATGCAAAGGGCACTCTTTGAAAGATATACCTACCCCTTACGGTCACTCAATTCATCAAGCGGAACATTGTACGGACAATCATGCGATAAAAGCGACTGGTTACACCATTCATTGACTATCGAGGAGTATAAAAACGTTCAATATAGCGTCCAAATCGATACCTTTGTTTTAGGGTTTTTTTTTTTTTTTTTTTTTTTTTTTTCACTCTTGCCCCACCGTGCGGCGTGGGAGTTGTCACACCTCAAGGCAGCGCAGTCTCTACTTGGAAGCAACACTGCATTGCGCTTGGAACTGGAGTCACTGTTGGAAAGGCTTCTTTCTCCCTTTGTTCTCTTTCCTCCTCCTGAACGGGTGCCTGGCCCGTGGGTGCCGGATACCGAACTATACTACTTAATTCACAACGTGAATGTTGAACATATATTGCTACCATCATCCGACTTCCATACCGGAAGGTAAGCTTATTTTAAGCCCGCTTTGCGATAGTAATAAATAATACTAAACATAGGTGATGGAGCTTTTAACCTGTATTTTCTTAGAACCACATCCCTATTTAAAATTGATGCAGCAGTTTGAGCAAAAATGTGTCAACTTTAGACATAGGTCACACAATCTCCGATCAATATTAATATAGGTACAAAATATTGCTGAAGGAAGTAATTCTTTTCATGAGCTGCTGAAGTGTTTTATAGACAAGTATATTCGTGGTGGATCAATTCATCTAAGATTTGATTTTTAAAATCATAAAGCCAATGAAATAGCATAACGTACATTCTGATAGGAAACAGATGCTCTAGTTCAAAAGGTATTTCGAAATTTACTTAAATTGTGCCATGCAACGAACAGAGATAAAAATGGTTAATACACGTTGTGGGATGTACTTTCTGCTGGAAAATAATGTTCGTGGCCCGAAAACCCTTTTATCGTATTTTCTCCCTCTTCAGCCGTCTGGTCGTTTTTTTCTCGCTGAAAGTTCTCCCAAGTGAATAAAACAATAACATTCGTAGCGTGGATGAGAGGGAGGAGTAGGTGATGAGCGGGGGTCTAACAACTCTTTTGTGTCTTAGAAAAACCTCGGGACCAAACAAGCGGTAGTGGCGTGCTCTACTGGACAAAAGCGCGGGAAAAGCTGATTTGTTTACACGGTTAAACACAAAGCCACAAAGAAGTGGATGAAGAGAGAGGAGAGAAGAGAAGGCGACTGGTATAAAAACGCCGTAGAAGCGAAAAGCATTACGAAACGGCGAAGGCAGAACTGGAAGGGTGAAAACCGCTCACTACGGGTTTTACTGCGGGTTAAAATCCACCGCGAAAAGATTGAGGGGTCGGGTGGAAGAACACAATTGGATGTTTCCTTCGGTAAGCCGCTGTGGCAAGGGAGAGAGAGATTTATAGCAGAAATATAATATAAAGCTTCCATGAAACGCCATAAGTCCGGAGGTAAATTTTCTGGAAAAATGCAAATCAATCGGCCGGATAGGTGGTGTTTCATTTGACTGAAAAATTATCTTCCCCTCAGAAATTGACTTGAAGCAGGTGTGCATACTAAAATTCGTTCCATATACTAGAAGACCCACCATCAGTGAAAAGATGATTCATCGCAGTATCCTAATCGTAGTGAAGTTTGGTTTTTTTTAGTAAAGATGAATTCTGTAACAGTATAGTGCCTCGCCATTGCACGGGGCCGAGACACCTGTCTTCCGATTTTCAATCGATCTATTTTCAATTTATTTCAAATTTAAATCATTTTCAGCGTTATTTACTAAATTATTCCAAGATAAGGGAGAACGATGTACAAAAATGCAGCAGTTTTATTTCTTTTGTTTGGATTTTTGTTTACTTCATTTGTATTTCTGCGCTAGAATTCATACCTTTTATCCGGGTATCTTTATATACATTTGTGACAGTAAACAACGTCATTTTCGTTATCCAACTGTTGGAAAGGCAGTCATTACGTAAGAACAGGCTGTTGCATTTCACTCGAATCATCGTAAAAAGCTTAATGTATTTATTATTGTTTCTTGTATTTTTCAGCCTAGGCACTAAAAACATGGGTTTCCGTGCTGTTCAGACGATAGTGGTGGGATTCAAAATGATTAGATGAAATTCTGAATGAGGTAGATTGATAAAAGTCAGCTGTCTAACTGAGTCAAAAATGTTTACCTACCACTTCTCTTCTCCGTGGAGTTGAACAGTTTTCTTGAAGGAATAAAAATGAGCAACTCTGACATTAACAATATTTCTTACCGGAAAAAGTTATGAAATCCTTCACTGTGGACTTGATCACTTTTTATTCTCAACGCCGCGGCAATCGAGGGTTCGGACGCCGTGATAACGCGGTCATGTAAAATTTACTTTCAGACTTGATCACTTCTTCCTCTCAACCGACTTCTTTCTTTCCATTCTTCCTCTCACGCTTAGTTTTCGAACGTCCTTGCTTGGGACCATTCAGTTATTGACTGGCGCAAGCCACTGGCTTTTCTTCCCTTAAGAAGAAGGACGGCTCCCAGGGTGATTCCGGACACGTCTATTGCGAGGATGAAGGGTTTCTCAATATCAGCGTACGCTGGTACTGGTTTGGTAGTAATGATCAAATACTTGGTCATGGGCGTCTATGCAAAAGGTTGGTCTATTCTTAGGAGATTGGTTAAAGGAGCCGTGATAGCGGAGAAGCCCGTCATAAAGCGACGGTAGAAACCTGTTAACCACAAAAAAAATTGGAGTTCCAGCATCTTGGTTGGAACTGGGAAACTATTAACGACTGTGATCTTATCCGGTTCCATACCCATTCTGTTCTGGGTTACGCGATGTCCAAGGTATCTAACTTGACTTTTCAGGAAGTCTCACTCGGCAACATTGACCTGGAGTTTAGCAAATCGGAGTTAGTCGAATACTCTTCGGAGCTTTTGCAGAAGGTCGTCGATGGTGGCTGAGGACATAACCACACGAAGTGCACGAGCCAATCTGCGCCAACTAGACCGTCCAGAACATCGTGCATTACCCTCTGGAAGCTCGCCGGGCATCCTCCAATCTAATCGGCATCCAACCATATTGAAAGTGTCTCCAGAACAGATGGCCATCGTCTCACGGTCATCTGCTTGCCCCTTCTATTTGTTGGTATCCTGATATTAGATCTAGAGAGGTGGAATATATATACCTACAGGTTAGCTTCGACAGTAAGTAAATGCGAAGGAGGCAAATCTTCTGCTGTTGCTTCAATGGAGACTTGGTGATATGATCTAATGCTCTACCAAGGTCTGGTAGAGTGACTTCGTCTTCCAAGACTTCTGGTATCTCAACAGCCCGTATCTCCAGATCATGTAGGGTGGCACTCCCATAACCTACACTATGGCCTAATTCAAGATGGCTATAGGTTTGGGGGGGTGGGGGGGGGGATTGCTGAATGGCTGGGTACTGCCCCACACCTGAGGGAGATGCAGGAAAGGCCCCAAGGCAATTTGCCAAGATTGTATCCTGGAGATGGTAGAAAGCGTGCGGATGGGAAAACGTTCCGGCAACAATACGTTAATATGTTTAAGCCCATTGCACACAGCTTCTGCCTCCTCAGCTGTCATTCGCCGCGAATCCTCAAATACATAACTGGGCCACTCTCGCCCTATATTAATCGAAGTGTTAGCTTCTACAAGGTGTTACTGCCAGACACGGTACATAGGCCACGCTAGGAAGTAAAGGCTATAGCACAATGGGCATTCATTTAAATTATATATATTGTCAACATAACTTGAAAAAAATGCTATGAACAAAAGTGAAGCTTAGGAGGTTGGCAATTATCATGGGAACTGCCACAATCCAAAAGAGTTATACTCGTACATGAGATGGTTCATAACTTGTTATTCGTTTAGCTGCTTTACGCTGATTTCTGCTGTTTTCCTTCTTTCCCTATTTTAGAGTATCTTCTACCTCGGCTTGAGAAGAAACGGGGATATGAAGGAGCTGGGGAATGCCAGGTTCGAAAGGCTTTACTCACAAATCCGACTGGAAAACGGAGTGGGAAACGCCTCTGAGAAAAGTTTCCCTTGGCGCGTTTTTCTGTTTGTAAGGGTCCCATGAAACCGTTTCTCCTCTTCAATCCTTTTTCCCTTTATCCACTCTCCTCTCACCCGACTCCTACCAAAGAAGGCGATAGAAAGTTGGTTCGATGACTTAAGGAAATGGTGAAATCGGAGGGAGATTGAACAACAACTTGTTTTGTATACTCTGGAATCCTTACGATGCGAAGGGAGAATAGACTTACCTTTCGCCTAAACCTACCTACACAAGATTGATTGGAGCGTCCAACTTTACAGGGCTTCCACAACAAACTGTACCAAACCGAAGACACAACGGCAGTGTCTGGACAAAGTTTTTGGAAGGAACATGCATTAACTTTGACCAGACTGAAACCAACATCAAGTAGTGGCACAAAATCTATTGAACAAATTGAGGGAATACATTTACCGTACATGTTTCTAGATAGTTCATGTTCTTACAAATATTTATAATCTCATCACGGCTTAATAGATTTGCGTTCATCTTATTGGGTTTAATGAGCAACAATGATAATGCACGCAGCTATCGTGATTAGCTGAGTGAGCTGCATTGATAATAATTGATAATAATGCTGACATTTATGATGTATCCACTATGAAATTAATGACTAACAATGATAAAGTGCGAGACGCCCTGTTCAGGTGAGGAGATGCAAACTAACTCCGAAATTCTCCGTAATCTACAAGTAAAATCTCACTATTCTACCATGGAAATATCATCATCAAAGTATCCAAATCATAAATTATTGGAGATTATAATCTGCCAGGAGTGGATTGGTCAATACCTCCTCACCAAATCAATTCAACCCTCATGGCTGTTGGACTTGAAAAGTGTTGGATACCATGAATTTTCTCGGTTGGCAGGAGGTCCAGCATTACCATTTGAGATGTATTTGAGATGTGTCAACACTATATTCAAGTTAGATGCATCTCGTTTTTAAGTTGGTGCAATTTTAAGTGGGGACTTAACGTCACCATGCTAATATCTTTCGGCCGTGGAATGGTCCCCAATTTTTAGCCTCCCACTCAAGGACGTCTTCAATTTATTGTTTCCGTGGTATTTTACTTACCGTCATTGACACATTTTCTTCCCAGACGAAACCTTTCTCTCATGTTTATCCTAAGTGGTTAAACAAGACACACATCAATCAACACATTAGATCAATTAGGTAAAAGAGCATTGTCCATAGTCAATTTAAAATTTCATTCTGCACAATTCATCATATTTAAAGATTATCTTAATCCCGCATTTGTCCGAAAATGTAAGTTCCAGAAACATCAAGGCGCTATGATTTGTCTAACGTCAGATACCTAACTAGAACGAACACGATCCATACGATGCGATTGGTGAGCTCTGAAGACAATGTCCATACCCAAGAAATGAGATCAAAAATACAACAGGTTTTTCACTGGATCATCTGGCAGTTTGCTCCTTGTATTGTATACGCTCGTAAACACGGTCACAATGTAAAGTTACTGGCTAACAGTTAAAGTGCATGTAGTTGATACATTTTTCAAAACTTTTAAAACGATTTTCCTATAGGATTTTTGATCACGCACATGCGTTAGTGGTTCAAAAACCACACATTTCACTTCGCATCTTGATATTTAAGAAAATCCTAAAGCTTTGCATTTTGTAGCTGATGTACATGAAGGAAAAATCAGTATGTGCGCAGATTTGAGGAAACTATTTTTCTTTTAGCGAATTTTTGAAGAAAATTAAGCTATTGCTCTCGCCTCAAAATTTGTGGAATGTGAATTTTTGAAAACATTTTATGCAGAAATCCGTTTCAGGCTATTCTGAATCATATTCTGAAGTTTAACGCATTTTTTTATGTATGTATGTATGTATGTATGTATGTATATATGTATATATGTATGTATGTATGTATGTATGTGTCATTCCAGACGATAACTGTCCGTAGAATTGTGCTAGAAACTTCAAACAAATTTTAAAATGTTAAGGACACAAAACGAAAGTTCAAGTTCGTTGGCCAGCATGATCGGATTACATCTTCGGGTTGAAATTTTCAAAAATGTAGTCAAAATTTTCAAAATAGCCTGTTTTTTGCGATTTGTAGTGCGAAATAATTTTTTCAGCATACTAACATGTGGTATATTCGGAATCAGCGTAAAATTTCCTATAAGAATATGTATCAAGTTTTCAAAAATTTCAAAGTTGAAAAATCAGTCAAAAATCGAAATAATGCCGTTCGCTAGTTGTAAAAATCGGTAATATCTGCATGAAACATTGTCCAAATTCAGATTGAACTACTCTTATGGAAGTACCCCTGTATAACCAATCCTAGAACCATGCTGATTAAAACGTAGGTAGTAGGTGCTTTAAAAATAAATAAATAAATGTAATCACAACTGATTAGTTTACTCTGTGCATGTGTTAATAATTTGATTCCATGTTTGTCTATCAAAATCATAAACTAAAATTTCTCAACACGATCAATAGCGACTCAAATATCGAAGATTTCTTCAAAAATTCGCTCATGGGGTCATGCTGCATGACTGGTTTTATGTATGTATGTATGTACTCGTATGTATGTATGCATGTATGTATGTGTCATTCCAGACGATAACTGTCCGTAGAATTGTCCTAGAAACTTCAAACAAATTTTAAAATGTTAAGGACACAAAACGAAAGTTCAAGTTCGTTGGCCAGCATGATCAGATTACATCTTCGGGTTGAAATTTTCAAAAATGTAGTAAAAAATTTCAAAATAGCCTGTTTTTTGCGATTTGTTGTGCGAAATAATTTTTTCAATATACTAACATGTGGTATATTCGGAATCAGCGTAAAATTTCCTATAAGAATATGTATCAAGTTTTCAAAAATTTCAAAGTTGAAAAATCAGTCAAAAATCGAAATAATGCCGTTCGCTAGTTGTAAAAATCGGTAATATTTGCATGAAACATTGTCCAAATTCAGATTCAACTACTCTTATGGAAGTATCCCTGTATAACCAATCCTAGAACCATGCTGTTTAAAACGTAGGTAGTAGGTGCTTGTTTAAAAAAAAAAAAAAAAAAAAAAAAAAAAAAAAAAAAAAAAAATGTAATCACAACTGATGAGTTTACTCTGTGAAATATTCCGTCCTCCGATTCTCTCGGTCGCTCTCTTTAATGTTTTATGCTCAACTGTTTTAGGACTTGATGTAGCTTTAATACTGACTGTGGCTTAGAAAATATCAGCCATGAAATTATGAAGAAGTTCTATTTATGTACGTATGTACTTCAAAAATTCGCTCATGGGGTCATGCTGCATGACTGGACTTTTTAGTTTCACAAACGTTTACGTATTTGAGGAAAAAATTAATTATTTCGGTCACTCCAAATACGTGAATGAGTCTTTGCGAATACATATATGGTGTGACGTATATGTGTGAGTAGAATCGTGAATGTCGAAAGTGACTGATTTTTTATATTTTCAGTTTGAAAATTCGTTGAAATTAAAATCAAATCTAGCAAATCCAGGGCTCTTCAGATGGCATTATTCGACTGTTATTTCCTTGTTTTTGTAGGTCAAACGAAAATAAATAATTAGAAAATTTTAGTGATGATTTTGGAATTAGAAATTAATTAGAATTACCTATAAGGAATTAGAACGTACCTAGTTATTTTGAAATTTCTCTCAGCATGTTTTATTTTCGTTGGTTTATTATTTTCAATTCTAGTAAATTCCATTACTAGTAAAGTATTGGTACCGAAATGCAACGTTTCATCTCTTAAATTTCTCCTTAGTCTACATATCGGGATAGCAGAAGCATTGCTTTCACTTTTGAGAGATGGAAAACTTGAAGTCTCAAATAAAATCTAACGGCTCTGGTTTTTTTTACAGTGGAATAATTCCCACACGAATTTTACGTTTTAGACCATTCTGAACAACTTTCGTTCCGTGTCTTTCTGTGTGCGTGTTGGGGGGGGGGGGGGGGGGGGGACTGTTGGTGTTCTTATCTCATCGGAGCTCCTTCATATCCCTACCCAAGTCAAGATCATTCGTCCCCGTCGTGCAACCCGGGCACCTTCTGGGTGTTAACCACCAAACCACACCTTGCTAGCTGCTCAGCTGAGGCGTTGAGAGCAATCTACAAGCCCTCACGGGTTTCTGCAAGCAGGATGGCATAATCGGCCAGGGGCGAGATTGAACCCTCTTTCAGTCGGCAGCTTACCCAAGGCCGTATCTACAACCATGTTGTAGAGGAGTGGCGATAGAGGATCCCCCTGTGTACCCCACGCCCAATGACAACATCCCCTGACATCTCGCCTCCTGCCTTAAGGACCGTCACACCTTCGTGGTACAGACAAGTAACATACTCAATCAATCGAGCTGGTGCCCCAATACCGTGAAGGCAATCGGCCAGGGCAAAATGGCTGACAGTGTCAAAGGCCTTAGCGACGTCCAAAGCGGCAAGGTGGAGCTGCTGTTTCTTGATACGGGCCAGGGGAATGACAGTTTGAAGAACTGTTAGGTTCCCCGCTGTGCCATCCCCTGGCCGAAATGCTCTCTGGACATCACCTGACACCAGCCGTTTGGAAGCGAGACACCAGAATCTTTTGAAAGTGGCTGAAAACCACCAATGATATAGATATAGGACGATAGTCTCCAGGCCCACTTCCTCCTTACTTTGGGATGAAGATCGTCCGGGCACGGCTCAACACTTTCGGGGGTCTTCCTGATAGCAGCAACAGGTTGAGAATGGGCAGAAACACCATCAGGTCCAGCAAAGGTAGGGTTTTCGACACGGCACTAATGTGCCACATCATAAAGCACCAGCTTGCACATGATGCTTTGCAAGGTATCCCTGGTGGAAGCTGGGGGTACCACCAGTTTACCAGGGTTGTGGCTGGGAGCACCTAAAAGTGGCCTCCGAAATTCCACAAACTCCTGGAGAGGGGGCAAAACTTTTCCATCCCCAGCTCCCTCCGCAGCTGAACGAGCCAAATAATACCTCCACAACTTCTGGACCCACTCTCCGACCCCGCTCTGCGACCTCCACGGGGCACCAATGCAGGAGGATTTCCTCCCTGCTGCCCCAGCACGGTAGCTCTCTCAACCTGTGGGGAAATCCTCTGTACATGAGCCACAACCTCATCTTCTAAGCCAACAGGCCCCTCAAAAGCCGCCTCAAAAGTTCCTGCAGGTAGGCACTCTCATAACCTTCAATACTGCCTACCTGCTCCCCGAGCCTCAACACTTCTCTCTTCAAATCTTCTAGAAGGCTGGAGGTTTCGGGGGAGGATGACCTATGACAGGCTGCTGTCCCACGCCTGTGGGAGTTGCGTGAGAGGCTCCAGTGCTATTTGCCAGGATTGTATCCTGGACAAGCTCCTTATAGTGAGGCCTCTGATGAAAATATTGGATGGAAGAAAGCGTGCACATGGGAAAACGTTCTTTCAAAAGAACATTATTATGTCGAACCCTATCAGTCACAGCCGCTGCCACCTCTGCGCGGTGTGAAAATATGAACTGTGGACGAAAAAACTAGCCTTTATGTTTGTTTTACAACATGCTGAACATCGCATGCATAAATGCTTACGTCATATATATTGCCATAATTTATATTGTCAACCAAGCGGTGTGAAAATATGAACTGTGGACGAAAAAACTAGCCTTTATGTTTGTTTTACAACATGCTGAACATCGCATGCATAAATGCTTACGTCATATATATTGCCATAATTTATATTGTCAACCAAGCATTTGAGCATAAAGATCCAGCACGAAAGACAAACGTCGACATAAAAAAAAAAAAAAAAAAAAAAAATTAGATTGGAGTTAATGATGGCATTGAGCAGGCAGTTGTGTGAGCCATGGTGGTTTAGTCGGTTGGAAATCCGTTCTATTGGCAGTTTTTGAGGGATCTTCGAAAACCTAGGCAGAGACAAACCAGATCTGAATCTCCAGCTTCAGCAAGGATCAGCGAAGACCCAAGAAGGAGAAGATTGAAGCATTCAGAAACCCAAACGCGTATACTGCTCGATTTGCCCTTATTCGAAACGTCGTTACACGGTAACTTATTGCCATAAGTGTAGTAAGCCAGTGTGCGGGGAACAACAAACCAAATTTTGCATTCCATGTGGACGGACTGAATAGTGGCCATTGCCAAAACATTTTTCACAAAACCTTTGTCTTATCGATTTTTTCGAAAGATTCTTTTCTATATTTTGAATTTAAAGTATGATTTACCTAATTTTGATTTTTAAGACTGATTTGTTGCTTTGTTATAAAACGTTGGCTTTGTAGACCTTTGTTGACCTTGTTGTTTATTGTACAGGCCTGTTACCTGATTGTCTGAAACATTGTGCCTTATCGATTTTTTTTCGGAAGATTTTTACTTGTATTTTGAATTTAATCTATGATTCACCTAATTTTGATTTCGGAATCTGATGTGTTGCATTTTATAAAACACAAGGAACGTTCAGTAAGACTGTTCAGTTACCTCTCATAAATGAAGTGCCTTATTTTTCTCAACTTTGTACCTACTTCACATAAAATAGGTACTTGAGACAAAAGTAAGGCCTTCCAAGGCATATATTTTTTCATAAAGAAAGTAAATACTTAAGTATTATTTTTTCTCAACTACTTCAATTAAACAGTTTTGTACAATAGTGAGATGTTGTTTTCAATGTTGACTTTTCCTGGATAATAACTAAATGGCGTATAGGCGAGTTTTCCAATATAGGAGTAAAACTTACTCACCCCTATCTTTGAACGCTCAGTGAAGAGCCCAATCTCTCTAGGGTTAAAAAGAAAATGTGAGTCGGTTCATTAGATATGTGCTAAATGATTTTTATTGCCTTGTTGTTTGAAAGGTGGACAAGAGGAGAAATCCCGTGTTGATATGGGACTTGGATGCGTAGTGGGGATGGAAGAATGTCTCAATAAAGGTTCCTAACAAGAAGAGGTGGGTGGGAGTGTTGCCACGGCGACAAGGACACGCCCGTTATCTGTAGCCTGACGGTTCGGGAGTCAAAAGAGGGAAAAAACGTTTTCCCCACGAGACTGGAAATCGGACGAGACTGAGCCCCTTCTGGCTATCACTAGACACCTCCCACTACCAATCTACGGCATCAACCCATCAGAGCCATTCACCATCCTATTCCTCAACCCCAAGATGAATTGCATTACTGGATTCATCCCATTGGTAGATATTTCATATCGCACGTGTAGACTGAAAGAGGCACAACTTGAACAAATGAATTTTTTTATGCCCCTATCAAACTCAGTAAGGCGAGCTCTACAAGCAGAGCTGACCCTTTTTATCGTAGTGCGAAAATTTCCCGCCGGGGAGCATAATGTGCCTCTCTACTTCTGATCGGTTTGGTGGGGATCTGGAATTAACAATCAAGTTGTGCCCTTATCGTTCTGGAAGGGAAGTGATTTTTTCTTCGTATAATCAACTTTTGCCCCTTAATTTCTAGGTTTTTTTTAAAGTTCCCATCTCCATACCATAGAAATAATAATTCAGTTTGGATAATGTTATTAATTAATGAATAATGTTGAGAAATATCGAGTTCCTTAACAAATTGCAGAAGTCTAATGAGTCTACCTTCATCACTTTATCGGAAGAACTAAAAATACATAGCAAAATATAGATTTAAAAAAAATAGAAAAACAATAAAGCCAGAACGTTTTTCTTTCACACACCTATCAGAAGTTGCCCAAATAATATTCATGCCCAAAAGAAGCTAATATATTTTGGCAAAAACGCCAGTTCAAAATTCATTGATTCAGGTTCATTGCGAAGAGAAAAACGTCTGGCCTCCTTTTCCTCTTTGGTTGGGAACCGAAAGACTTACGACTTCCATTTATATCAATAAATTTGATTTATCATCACCCAGAGAATTTTTTCAGAATAAATCTGTGTTGGTAGTTCAAAGGATGGATAAAGGAATCTCCTGTATTGTGTCCATTGTACCGGGTTACAAACAGCTAGCTGAGGTTCTTCTCAGGGATGCAGGGGTAGAAAAGAGAGAAGCCGACAATAACCATGGAGAGTGAGATAGTGACGATTGGTAATATTGGTGAACCACTGAAAAGCGTACTGTATATAGAAAGATTAACCAGGAGCCAAAGAGGAACTAGGGGGATAAATGTAGACTCAGGTATATACAAAGAATTTCAATGAAGTCACAGGACAGAGGGTCTTGAACTATTTTTGGAATCTTGGGGATGGTGAGGCAAGCCTCACTAAACAGATAAAATTTTATCAGGAAGAGTGAATCAATGTAATACTGAATTTTACGTCCTTAGAATTTTATTTACATCAGGACTAGAAAACTAATCCATACTTTTCATCTCATCAACCCCACCTCCCCCCCAAGACGCTACTGGTAGAAAAAATCCCATGCCATAAAATGCATATCATCCAATTTTGGCCAAGCCGATAGTCTGTTTCCTCACTCTTTTTGACTGCATTTGGGAGTGAGACGCTTATAACTACACGTTTTTCAAATTAAAACATAATTTTTTCCCCGAATTAGCAAAGTAAAAGTAAAATTTAGTATAAGTTGAAAAACTGAAATTTCAAGAAAGTTGTCTTCGTGGAATTCTTTTCAAAATAGTCTGTAATGAGAGCAGGAAAACAAAAAACAAAAACGCAGAAAAAGACATACAAACTCTGGTCATTTTTCCCTTGTTTTTACATATAAAGTTGGCATAGATGAGATTGTTTTGATATTAGGAAGATATGAAATTTACTATTCTTTCCAACGGTGTTCTTATTTTCAGTGCCCTTACATATGGTGTCCCAATGGGCGTTATGGCCGTTTTAATGTCATGAGGAAGAAAACACTAAATAATCGAAGAAAAAATTCAATAACTCTAAAACTAAGTGTTTAAACTAAAATCTCCATTGAGAACTTTCGATCAGAAATTACCTCTTAAATTGAAACCTTAAATTTGTACCATTAGATTTGGGACTCCCTGTGTACCCATTGGGGCTATTGCAGGCAATGTTTTGGCATGAAAATAGTATAATTTGCTATATCATGGTTCATCTACATTAGAATGAAATGCTTCCAAGTTTTTTCATGTACGGAATATACGTAGTTCGAGTATTGCTCAACACATATCTTGCTGGATGACTCTGCCTTTTCCTGATGTTCATAATAATATGTTAAATATAGGTGTGAACAAGTACCTATTGAACATATCAAAAGTATGATGTAAGCAAACCTAAGTGCAATAGAATGGTTTATCTGTCATTTATTAAGACCACTAGAATATAGAACCGACGAACTGATCGGTCTAGGTCTGAGGGTGAGTTAGACAGTTGGTGAGACTGTTTTGGGTTGGGGGTCGAGTGGTAAATATTTGCAGGCTGGGCATGGTTTGCTTTGTTAACTAGGTAGGAGGTAGGAAGAAGACGTTCCTTATTGTGTCAGCATTTCTAACTCAATCATTCCTTGATACTGTTTGTTCATTTTGCCTCTTTCTTATTTACCTGCAGGCATTGTATTTCCTCAATCTTTCTTTCACCGTACAAATAAAGTGTTTCTTGCCATACATATTTCTACTCGTAATGTTTAGGAATGGTTTTCATCCTATGATAACTACTACTAGACATAAAGATCGATTTATGTAGCACAGTCAAAGATTGATTGATCTGTGGATTGTTTTTTGTCATTGGTAGCCCAATTGAAGGGTGTCAGTGGCGAACAGCAAAGTGCTATTTTTCCATAATAACGTCTAATAATGAGTGATTTAGGCCCCATGTGCCTATACACAATTGCACAAGATTTTCAGACCAATGCTGCTCCAGGTATTAGACAATAACATAGGAGGTACCTACCTGATAATTTATTATCAAAACTGTCTAAATGGCAATAGAGATACACAACTACATTTGAAAACGAAAAAACTGGAATAAAGTTCATATATATATATATATATATATATATATATATATATACATATTAAAAATTGTAAAATCTAGGAATCGTTTTAGAATGTCCCAAAACGGATTTCAGAAAGTGTTCAAACAAATTTTTTCCTAAAAATTAGGGTGGGAGCCCTCTCAGTTATAGTATTCTGTCCAATGAAATTTAGTGACAGATTCCCTTTTGAAGATATCAGCTTTGAATTCTGAATTCTGAACTCTGAATTCTATTATAATTAAATTCTTCATCTCTAATAAAACTATTGTCGCATTGCACCCCTTTCCAACTAAAAAGTAGCAGATAATATATATATATATATATATATATATATATATATATATATATATATATATATATATATATAAGTGATGATAGGTTAAAGGATAAATCGCTTTTTAAAAAAGTTGCGATTTATTTATACAGGAAAATTACAGGTGGAGGCTAGGAACACACGGTTACGTGACTGGGTTCAGAGGAAGACTGACGAGTCGCGCTCGGTGTCTCCTATTTATAGCTTCTGGTTCGGCTGATGTGGGTGAAGCCTACATCAGCAGGTTTTATTTCAAGAGAGGCGGTTTATTATTACGTAACGCGTCCCCCCTAGGATGAAATTTTAGGCTGAAAAGGATCTGACTCTATAATTTTGATTGAATTTTAAATTTTCTGAATTGAGCAACCCCACATCAAGTTTACCTAATCCGTGTGTTTTACAATATGATAAGTAAAAATGTAAAAAGTAATTGAATTAAATTGATTTACTTAATATGAACATGGATTAATTATAAGAATACAATTGATAGTACAATACAATACTACAATACTACAATACAATATTACAATACAATACTACAATACTACAATAGTAGTACAGTACAACGATCAGGATAACAGTACAATACAATGATTGGAATAACAATCATAATTATTTAAATGGACGTTGTACAGCAATTTAGGTATTTAGCTATTAGAGTTTCTGTTGAGGATTTGGTAGTACTTTACTGCGTTTAGGCATATTATTGATCCTACGATGATATACAGGAGTACTGTCCAAATACTGGGGATCGAGTAAGGTTTTAAGCTCCAGTGAGTTATTGGGCGGACGTCTTGTAGGTTGATGTTTTTAAGCTCTAGGTTTTTAAATTGAATTTCCTTAGTCGGTCGTTGTATGTCCGTAAGCGTTATGTGGGCGTCTACAATTAATTGTGGTCGGCCGGCTGTTTCACTATGGGGGGCGAAAAGCGTTTGGTTCTGGTAAGACAAGTGGTGCTTACCCGGTGAGGCTAGGTAAATACCGTGGAGGGTTTTGGTCTCTACTGTGTTGTCTTGGGCTATGCTAATAACATCTCCTTTAGGAAAAAATAGGAGGTAATTGTTTATATCTAGCATGAGCTTGACATGGTTGTTATCGGTAATAAGTTTTACATACTGACATTTAGTGGTGGAACCAGTGAGGAGGAATTCTGTTTCACATTCGGGGTGAAATGGTGAAATTAGAAAGTTTGGGCATAATCGTATATGTCCAGGTGGACATGGTTGGGACAACGGATAGGTTCTAGTACTTGATTTTAAGTGATATTTAAGAGTGGGTACTATGGTCATATATTCGGAATCAATGAAAGTGGGTATTGATTCTATGCTGTACATCTCATAGTCGTTCGGGTCTACTATGGGTATATCCAGAAAATAGATTATTTCTTCAATGCCTACGTAGCATCGAACTCTGATGTGTGTTTGGATTTCGAACAAATTTTTTCCTTGGAAATCTAAAAATTTATTGCCGTAATATGTGCTTAGTTTTTGAAGTTCGTCAAAAAGTAAGTGTGGTTTGATTATGCTAGGGTGAATCGAACCTGTTCTGCAAGCTGTTAAGGAATTTTCTATATCTTGAATTATATCGGCAATCATATTGAGTACTATTTGATGGTGTTCTAACGTCGCTCTGGTTATCGCTAATGTCGAGTAATTTGGATTTTGATGTTGTAATGAAATCAGTTCCCTTTTTAATTCAACGTTGTTTTGGGCAATGGCTTCAACTATTTTATCAAAATTTTCTTGGACCGCGGTGTTAATTGAAAATTGAGCTTCTAGTTGGGAATGGAAGTCCTTTTGGTTTCGTTGAATTTGTTCCAGGATGGAGTTATACTTTTGTTCGTCTTGTGCATCTAAGTTACCTGTTATGAATTTAACCAATGATCCTAATCCGTTAATTAGTCCACGTTTGTTTCTTTTGGGCGTCCACGGGATGTGAATGTCACTCAGTTTTTGTTCAATTAGTTCGAGGGTTGAGTTTATTGTGTGCATTAGGAGTTGGGTTTGACTGTGATCTAGTGTGGATTGTGTCGATTTTTGCAAGGTTTTTATGTAAGTCTCTTTCATCGATTGTGTTCTAGAAATGAGTTCGGTTAGGTCATAATGGTGTGTGAGTGTGTGGTATCCTTCCACTATTTTTGTCGGTCCCAGACGGCTGGCTAGTAATCCCGGGTTGAGGGTTATGTTTTTGATGGTCTGGTCTGTCGAGTCTGTCTGTCCGAGGAGAAAGACGAGTAATCCATGGACGAGGAAAAAGGTTTTCCTGTAACATTTAGAGTAAGTCCGTTTTTAGGATTTCGTAACAGATCTGTTCTCTTAATGTTTGGGCGTCTAGAGTTTTAGGAAGTTGTTCGTTAATCGTAAGGAGTTTTGCGAACTGGCATAGGAAAACGCCACAATCGTTTCCGTTGTTCTGTTGGGGTGTGTTAGGTGGAGTCGAAAGTTTCCAGTTCTGTGTGTCTAGTGGTGTTCCCCTCTTGTCTAGGTGTTCACTTTCTAAGTAGCGGATTATGTCTTGTAAAATTTCGGTTCCGTCCTTGTTCAAAGAGTCGTAGTAGTTTATTTGTTTTGTTTTTGTTTTAATTTCGATTAATCTCCAGTGGGAGGATTTGAAAATGGGGATCAGGATTATGTCTTTGCTAAATATGTCCGACTTTTTGGTGTATTTTCGAACTCGTTCGTAACCGCCAAATTTGTAGGATACGTATAGGAAGCTGTTGAAAGAGTAGGATTTTGGTAGGTTGTCGTTGCGTCGGCTTCGTTCGTCTATCAGTTCCATGTAAATGTTAATTACTACGTCATTCAGCCAGTTATTGTCTTTTAGGGTTATCAAGTCTTCGCGTGTCACCTTTAGTCCGAATTTACTTGCAAGGATTTCAGTTTTGTCTAGTTTAGGGTCCCATGCGTTTGCTACTGAGTCCGTAAATTTTTTGGGGCGTCGTACGTTTGAGATGTGGATTTTCTCTTGGGTATTGTGATGACGGGGAATTATTAATGCAGTTTTAAGTTCTGGATTTATTGCTTTGACGTGTTCCTGATTGAATTTCGGTCTGGTTTTGGATTGTTTTTGGACCGTTTTTACGTAAATTTCCGGTGGAATTGCGGGAATTTCTTCGCGGCCTTCATTCTTCTTTTCTATGTATTTCTCTTTTGCAGAATGAAGTTTTTCACCTACTTGGGCGTATAGAGCTTTCATTTTTTCCTTGTGGGAAGAAAGATAGCTGTTAGCCACGATTTGATCTATGTTCAAGTCTAGTAAGGTGTCCGGTTTTACGTGTCCGTATAACAGTTCGAAAGGGGTTAACTTGGATATCGAGTGAATTGAGTTATTGTAAGCCAGTACGGCGTATTTGACTTTGGTGTTCATAGTCGATTTTTTATGCTCATTTCTTTCATTCAATATCCTAATGTGTTCTATTAGAGTGGAATGGAAACGTTCGATCAGACCATTGGAGTCTGGGTGTTGGGAAGATGTGAAGTGTATGTTTATGTTGTGTAGTAACAGAAATTCTCTGATTATGGAGTTTTGAAATTCTGGGCCGTTGTCTGCTACGATGGTTTTGGGGATTCCATAATTCGTAAAGTGAGTTAGTAGTGCGTCCACAATGTCTAAGGCGTTCGATGATTTTAAGTTATAAGCTTGTGCATGTCGGGAGAAGGAGTCTATAACGGTTAGAAATTTTGAGCCTTCTAGGGTCATTTTGTCGATATGTATGGTTTCTAAAGGTCGTGAAGCGGTTGGTGTAACATTATATTTGACTTTGATCGGGTTCCGATCGTATTTACATCTTACACAGATGGTGCAGTTGTTGATAAATCTTTGAATGGTTTCCTTCATGTTGGGCCAATAATGAGTTCGCTTCAGGTGGTTGTAGGTTTCTTCAATGCCACGATGGTTGGTTAGGCCTTCGTGATATTTTTTGATTATGTCTGACCTTTTGTTTTCGTCGGTTATGTCCTCTAATTTTTTGGTGTATTTTGTCATTGTTATTTCCGAAAAGGCAAAATTTTTCGTCATGATATTCGTAAACTGTTCATAAATGTCTTCTGTAAAATAAAGTCCGTATTTAATTTTGGGTAGGATGTACTCTTTTACGAATTTTATGGTATCTGATTCTAAGTTATTTTTATTTAAGTAAACGGTGATTCTATTCTTATTTTCAAATATTTTTTCGACTTTGACAGGGTCTTTCATCGGGAGTTTCGTTAAGTTGATTACGACTTGGTGGTTACAATTATTGACTGGTTCGTCTCTAATTGGAATAGCTACGATTGCATGACCTATGGCGTTAGAGTGAATCGTGCTGCTAGGGTTGGATTGGGAATCATTGCATTCGTCGTCAGAGTCAAAATTTACGATTATGGAAGCGGGAGTGTCTACGTCCTTGTCTGTCATTCGGAGGAGGGATTTTGGAGTTAAGGCTTCAAAAAATACGTCGACTGCTTTGTCGGCTTCAATGGGCTCGTTTTCGTTGTTGTTCAGTAGTTCAACACGAGAAAGGGCGTCAACGTTGGAATTCAACGTTCCTTTCTTGTAAACAATGTCGAAGTCGTAAGCTGACAATTTTGTGCGCCATTTGAATAGTTTAGAGCCGGGTTCTTTTATAGAATATAACCATTGCAAGGGTCTGTGGTCGGTGTGAATTTTAAATTTTCTACCGTAGAGGTACGGTCGAAAGTATTGTACGCCCCAAACGACTGCAAGGAGTTCTCTCTCTATTGTGGAGAGGCGTTTCTCGGAATCGCAGAGAGTCCTTGACGCGTAAGCTATCGGCTTATCGTGTCCGTCAACCGTCTGGCTCAGCACTGCTCCAACCGCAATGCCGCTTGCGTCCGTTGTTAAGTGAAATAATTTTGAGAAGTCTGGGTATTGCAGGATGGGTTCGTTAGTCAGTAAATTTTTGCAGGTTTCGAATGATTCCGTGTATTCGGGGTCTTTCGTATCAATTTTGCTTCCTTTCTTTAAGCATTTTGTCATGGGTTTGGTAATTTTCGCGAAATCTTTAATGAATTTTCTGTAATACCCTAGTAGTCCTAAAAATGATTTGATTTCTTTCGTGGTGGTTGGAATGGGATAATTTTGAATGGCTTTGATCTTGTCGGGGTTCGGTTTTACGCCGTTTGGGGTGATTATGTGACCTAAGTATGCAATTTCTTTGCGTAGGAATTCGGTCTTGTCAAGTTGTACCTTGAGGTTTGCTTTGCGCAATCTCTTGAATACTTCCTCAAGACGGGTGATGTGTTCCTGCAAAGAAGTACTGTACACGATGATATCGTCGAGGTAAACACAACAGTACTCATTCGTGATACCACGTAAAACACTATCCATCAGTCGTTGGAATGTGCTTGGCGAGTTTTTGAGGCCAAATGGTAAACGATTGAATTCAAGATGGTAAGTAGGTGTACTGAAGGCTGTTTTTGCAATACTTTCGGGACTCATTTGAATTTGGTGAAATCCGGATTTAAGATCAATCACACTGAAATACTGGCATCTGCCTAATTTATCTAACAATTCCGAAATCTGAGGTAGCGGGTATCGGTCTTCGATTGTTTTTTCGTTGAGTTTTCGATAATCGATCACGATTCGAAATTTAGGTTTGCCACTAGCGTCAGCTTTTTTGGGGACGATCCAAATTGGGGCGTTCCAGGGGCTTTCGCTATGTTGGACAATTCCTTGTTCTAACATATCCTCGATTTGCCGGTCTACTTCTTGTCTGTAGATTTCTGGGAATCGATAATTACGGGCATGAACGGGTATTTCATCTGTGGTTCGGATTACATGTTTAATATTGTGGGTAAAAGATAAGGGTTCATTATCCTGATGGAAAACATCGGAATATTTATTAACTAAATCTGTGATCATTACCTTTTCTTCTTCATTCATGTGATTTAGGCGTAATTTAGATATGTCAAAAGTGAATTTAGAATTTTCATCGAAAATGTTGTTTAGCGATTCTACAGGGATTTCATCTAAAGTTTCTACTTCTATGGGGGAAATTTGGGAGAATTTGCCGGAAGTTGGTTTTGGATTTAAAATTCGCACGTTGGTTTCATAGTCTTCGACGTGAACCAAGCACTCGGGGATTTCCATCTCTCCTATTTTTAAGTAGGGGAGGACAGCATCTCCTTGTTCGAGGTTTTTGACTCTAATCTTGATTTGCTGGATGGATCTAGCATCTATCATGTGGGTTTCCGCGTGTTCAGTGCCTAGATATTTCAGCGGGATATTTAGGTACGGGGTGAGCAAGTAGTCCTCGACTAAATCGATTTTTGCTCCTATGGCTTTCAGGTTGTCTATCCCTATCAAGAGGTCGAATTTGTCGTGGAATTTAAATATGTTGAATTTTAAATTTAGATTTTTCTGTCTGAAAGCGTCTCCGCAGGGCACTAGAGTAGTATGGCTGCCTCGCGAAGAACCGTGGGCGGTTCTGACGAAAAATGGCTCTAATTTGCGTTTATTTGGGAAGAAATATTCTGCGATTTCAGGGTTTACATAACTGGTTGTGCTTCCGGTGTCTATTAGAATTTTCAAGTTGAATTTTGGTAGGTCTATATACGGGAGTTCACTAATGGTTTTCTTGTTTAAGTTCATTAAGTCGTATTGGGGAATTCTGGGTCGCTTTCCTCTAAAAAATGGGGGCTATCGAATTCGTTTTCTTCTACTGGTTGGTATACGTCCGTTTCGTAAGTTGTGTCTTCGCAAATTTCGGGGTCGTCAGATTGTATATCGGATACTTCAACGTTGTTGAAGTTTGGATTAGATGTGCGCCAAGACATGGGTGTCGGTTTTCCTGATGGGTTAGGGACGTTTTGTCTCGTGGGCGGTGCATTTGGTTTTTGGTTTGAAGGCTGAGGGCTCGAGTTTGGTTTTGAGGAATTTGCCTGAGGGGCTGATTTTTGGTTCTGGTTATTTGTATTCCGATTGGAATAATTTTGGCTTGAATAACCGTGATTTGGTCTGAAATTTGACGGGTTATTAGGTTTTTGTGAGGTGTTTGGCGATGGTCGTGAAAAATTTTGATGTGGCTTGTTCTGATTATATGACCTGGTTTGCGATGAATTTTGAGAACTTTGAGGGGTCTTAGTTTTGTTGTTGCAAAGCATCTGATAGTCGTTCGTTAGCCATGACAGCGCCGTGTTCAGATCGGCGGGCTGTCTCGTTCTCAAGATGCTGCCAAGGGGTTCTTTTAATTGTAGTAAGAAACAGCGAAGTGCTACTTTCTTATAATTCATGATCAAAATTTCGTGATTTGGGACATCGTGAGTTTGGAGGTAAGCGATTAGGAGATTTAGGGTTTTAGTTATTTTATCATGGAATTTGAAGGGTGATTCCCCTTCATTCTGTTTTGACGTGACTAACTCAATTAATAGGGTAACGTCGTCTCTACGATCCGTGTAGGTCTCAATTAGGGCCTGCCTGATTTGTTCGTAGGTTGTGAGATTTGCCGAAAAAATCTGTTCCGAGGCGGGGGATACAATTTTAGCTTTAATTGCGTTGATGATCATTACATTTTGAAAGTCTAGAGGGTCATTGTTGTTGAAAAATTTATTGTGGATTTGTTGGGTAATTTCCAAGAAATGATTTAGTGTTTCAGGGGAACCTTTAAAGGTCGGAATCAGGTCCAAATGTTCCTTTTTCAAAGTGGGTAAGTCATTGTTAGTGGGTCTCTGTTCCCTAGGCGAAATCACCTGGTTTACAAGTAAATTCTGTATTAGGGCGGTCAGTTGGCCTATCTGTTCTGTCTGGTGGTTAATAATTCCTACATAGTCAGTCGGTTGAATTTGAACGTTTTGGGTTCCTGAAGTTCCGTCCATTTCGGGTATCGTTTGAAAATTTCTAGGAAAGAGTGTTAGATCAAGCCAGGGGAAGCTGGCGTGAGGGAATTTTTTGTTGTGTTTTGGAATTTTGATTTATCTTTTCAGACGAAAATTTCGTCTTATAAATCGACTCGAATGGGTTTCAGTTATTGATTAGTTTGTAGCTGTAATACGAAAATTATAATATACAAATAATATTCATTAATTAATCATGCAAATGAGACAATGAAAAATTAAAATTAGATGTCTTATTTGTAAACTGAAGGTCACGGTCGTAAGAGATCCGAGAGCGTCTTCTTCCAGCCGGGAATTCTTGGTAGAGATTACGGAGGATTTTTAAAGGGCTTGATAAGGCAAGCGGGTGTACGTGCAGATAGCAAGAGCGGTCTGCGTGCGGGTCAGGTGACGAGGTGACAACTTGATATGCCTTCAAGTTGACGATAAAATGTTTTAGTCTTCGCGACTTATTGTTTGAGATACGTTCGTTCTCGAACGATTTGAAAATTAAGGTTGATTCGAAATGTTTCGAATGGGGTTTTGTGACGGTGAAATTTGGGAGAGTGAATGTGCTTTTCACTAGTTGGGAAAAAGAAATATGCTTTTTCTTCTTCCAAATTCGGGGAAAATGTTAATATGTTAATTGATTTGGGTTTACTCACGCTGGAGCCGTCATCTGCCAACGTGAGGAGTCTTCTCTGTTGAAATTTGTCCGCCGGGTCCTGTTGATGCCTTCTGCGTGCCTGTTTGGTACCTTCTTCGTGGGTAGTAGGGTCTGGTGGAGTCCGGGTCCTTTTGATATTCCCTCAAAAAGGTCCTGGTTTCTTCACGTCCTCATAGACTGCGCCAGTGATGATAGGTTAAAGGATAAATCGCTTTTTAAAAAAGTTGCGATTTATTTATACAGGAAAATTACAGGTGGAGGCTAGGAACACACGGTTACGTGACTGGGTTCAGAGGAAGACTGACGAGTCGCGCTCGGTGTCTCCTATTTATAGCTTCTGGTTCGGCTGATGTGGGTGAAGCCTACATCAGCAGGTTTTATTTCAAGAGAGGCGGTTTATTATTACGTAACGTATATATATATATATATATAGAAACAAGGGAAAGGACAGAAGGAGTGACTTGATTAGATTACCTGGACGTTTCGCTTCTAGCGTTTTCAACAGACTGATGCCCTTGCGACCCGATACAGCACTCACCTCCTCGGGTAGTGGGGATGAAAATGCGCACTTCATAAATTTCCCGAAAAGGAGGGTTTACTAGCGGTCGGGCAGCGGAGCAACAAGGAAGAGGGAGCGGAAAAAGGGATGGGAAAGGTAACGATAGTGTGGAAAATCAAAATAACAACATATCATAAAAACATAACAACATTGAAAAAAAAAAAAAATATATATATATATATATGTAAATATTTCATATAAATAAATATATATATATATATATATATATATATATGCCCAGGTGGAACTATATATTCTAAATTGTAACCAGTGCGTTAAGGAAATCTCTGCGTTACCTTTAGCTTAATCGTGAAGGAAGATCTGGGATTAATTAACAGAGCAAATTTGAAAGTGGTAAGACGTGACCGAAATTTTCAAGGATTTCGGAAAGTGTGAGTGAGTGTATACATGTGAGTGTGTGTGGGTGGGTGGGGAGGGTTCCAGGTGTGGAAAGATACTTTTCTCCAAGCTTCAAGGAGATTTTGGTTGAGAAACTGTGGAGAAAAACGAGTAACATGCTACCTGAAGCTTACGAGTTTCGGATTCACCCCTAAAACCCCCAAATACATCTCCGTTTGTAACTCGAGTAGTTTACCCGAGGATGGAAACCGGGAAACTTCCAAGTTTTCCTTCACTTGCATTCCTTACCGTTTCCCTTCTTCCTCTTTAAATGGATTATACCAGCTTCAACTTGAAACAGAAACGTTAATCCTCTGGTTGTGGATTGTCGACGATGAACCCAAAGAGCTGGTGAGAAAGACCAACCAAAAAGTTATGGTGGCTGGAGTATAGAAATGTTCTCTACTATGTCTTTTCTTATGCTGTCTTCTCTCTTTTCAACAATCCTGGAGAAAATTCTGTGGAATATATTTTGACACTGAATGTAATTCGACTCAGATAGATATAATTGCTGCTTTATTGAGTTATCCTCAGTCAGAGTATCGTCTTTATTGCGATGGTTCATCAATTAAACAATATTATAGATAGAGATAGATAGAAAGATAGCTGGATAAATGCTTTATTGTGTTAAAAACATGAAAGTAAACTGGAATAATAATAATAAATTAAAATTAAATACAAATTTCCTCAAATTCAAATAAAATACATAATAATAAGAAGAAAGCAATTTTGAGTTGAGAATTTAGCTTAACATCCAGTGGTTTAAAGCGCAAGGAAAGAAATTGAAGGAAAAAAAGGGATGTGTTACGTCGCTCGTAACACCCTTCACTTTCTAACCTATCCAATTCTTGATAATTTACTCTGTATCTGCTCTGGTATGCTGAGATTTGAGAGAGAGACTACCTAAGTTGGTGTACCCAGGCAGAGCTGAAAGAATAGGAAGACTAGGCTAAGAGGAAAGACTTCAAACTGAAATTTATATATGTTTTTCATGGTAACTTTTTACTTATGAAATTTGGTTACCTATTGAATAACGTGCTCGCGAATAAACTCAAGCAGCCTAACCTATTCTGAGTAATTTCCGATAAACGTGTTCGCGAATACTCAAGCAGAGCCTAACCTACGGAATATTCTCAAGTTGTTTAGTACAATTTGGACATGCTCGCGAGTAGAACTCGCAGAGCCTTACCTATGCTGAGTAATTTCCGTATAACATGCTTGCGAGTGGAACTCAAGCAGAGCCTAACCTACGGAAGTCTCAGTTTGATGCAATAGATAATATTTACTAAGATAAAAAAATAAACAACTCTTATTGAACGAATATTGGATATATATTATATTAGTGAATTTTGTAAAAAAATCTTATGAGTAATTTTTACAGAGCTTATATTTGAAGTATTTAGCTTGATATAAAGATAAGTTTGTACTTACAAAATATGTTCGCGGCAGGACGTATAACATCAAAGTCAATTTAGTCGAAAAACGCTGCAAATTATTACACGATGGTTTTTTATTTCTGTGAAAGATAGCCCTTCTACGCAGATCATTATAGGCTATAGTTTGTAACCCCGCATATATGATCAGAACAAGGAGCATCGTGGTTCCCTAAAGTGTTCACATCTTTAGAGTTCCAGAACCTCGCAATTTTACGCCTTAGATTAGACGTAGGAAAAAAAAAAAAAAAAAAAAAAAAAAAAAACAGGACGATAAGTTAGGAAAGAATGTCAGTTCAAAGGTCCCGCAGCTGATCAGTGACCCCCCGTACCTCGTAATTTTTTCGACGTGTTCCAAAGAAGCTCCATCTACATTACAGCACCGTGAGTCAAATGGACGCAATTATGAAACAATGTCCCAAGTGATATCAACCAAACTTTTGGGAAATCAAGATTACAGATTTTGAGCGATAACACTTTGCCTTTGTGGTAGGTCCGGAATGTTGAAACTTCTCCAGTTACCTATTTTGTGTTATGCTTTCAATAATTGTTAAGGTTTAATCCAAAAAAAAAAGGTTATTTATTGCAGATATAGAGGTTTACCCGTTCGGTCGTACGTTGCAAATTGAATTTGCAACAATGAGGTAAGCGCGAAAGCGTCTCCAAACTGGCGTTTAGCCGATTGTTGCATTTTTGTTTCATTTAAATATTGTCACTTGACTCATTGTAGCAAATTGACTTTATCATTAAAATATAAAAGCACCACTGTATTAGAGTGAGTAGCCTGAAACCAATGTTGAAAAAGTAGCGTTTCCTGAAGTTAGTAGATCTTAGCTGTTAGGAATACGAACTTGTTATGAAGAATAAAGTAGGAAGAAAGGAAGGTAATCAAGGAATTCGGGGGTGACTCAGCCAATAAATCCAGCTGACACATGTATGACAAATCGCAACAACAGGCTAGGTGATAATTATGTAACTCTATAGGGCAATTGTTGTATAATAATCGAGAGGGGCTCCCAAGTTAATTGGAAAATGAAATTAGCAACAAAGGGCTAACAACCAATGAAACTGGCGCTTGGGCCATAGTTGCAAATGTGATTATTATAAGTAGGAATGGGCTATTGCTGCAAGAATCTGGAATGCGGATACAGAAAATCGCCCGTATCCTCTTTGGCTCTAGCTCCTAAACAAGTTAATAGGCCGCACTTAAATCGTCAGAAAACGAAAGCTTTTGACGAGACGATTCCAATGGCATCCAAAACTCATTCTTGGCCAAAATGTCGCTTAGGCCATTGTTGCATAACTGCGTCCAATCAAGAAACAAATTATTCTCAAAGAGCAATCCTGTGCACTGATGTTGATTCTTGATATAAAAGGGGAGGTCCATTTCAAATTACACCTGCAGAGAGAAAATTATTGCAAATAATTAGGACATCAACATTTTACTAGTCTCTCTGATCTCAGCATGACGGTATTTTAGTAAGTAAGTACCTACAAACTGAAAATAACATAAATGTGTGAATCATTGAAACGGTTTTAATAATCATCAAAAACTCCATAGTGGAATATAGTTAGTCAAGATGCAGGTAACGTAAAACGTCGAAATAGCTCATTTAGGTAACGGGAAATTTATGCTTGAGGTAATCATGCGCAGAATAAGCTAATGGTTTGAAAAAAATGAAATAGGAAGAGAACAAACTACAGTGAGACCCGCACATTCACAGAAAATGTCATGCGAATCCGATGAAAACTAGAAATTAACCTTGTTCCCGGGATAATACATTCGCGCATGCGCAGGAGCTACTAGTGATGCAATCATGATAAATAAACATGGAAAAATTATATCATCGTTCCCCAACTATGCACCTATTTTAAGCGAGATGGGACGACTAGGGCGTAATTAATGTCATTGGAATTATGTAAATGATGAGGGACTGTTTACAGCTTAACTCGGATTTTCTCTGACCATTTCGTCAAAATTGGATGAATCATGTTGAAATTAGACTCATTAAAATGATTAAACATTCGCGCATTCGCAGTAGCTACTAATGATAGAATTAAAATGAGATTGCTAGGGAATGCTCAAATTAATTTCTCCTACCTATCCATAAAATTTGAGCGAGATCGGACGACGGGGTTTGATAAAATTATGACTGATCGAACTTACGTTTGCGCATGCGCTGAGTGAAGTAATGATTTGGGGACAACGTTACTGACAGGGGACCGTCTACACCGTATCCCGCAAATTCCATGAAAATTGGTTGAAAATGGTGGGTTTTACAAGGATTTGCGGATATACGACAGACCCTTACACGCACACTTTTTTTTTTTTTTTTTTTTTTTTTTTTTTTTTTTTTTTTTTTTTTTTTTTTTTTTTTTTTTTTTTTTTTTTTAGAAAACTCCCCTCAAGGAAGGAGGAGGCACGCCATTAAGAAAAAAAAAAACGAAAAAAAACTGAATTAAAAAGTGAAGTGGGGAGGACGCCCAGGTTTACCCAACGCCGGCCTTAGGGATTAGGGAAGTTGAGGAAGATGGAGGAGGGAGAGAGGGATGGAAGGAAGTGCCCCTAAAGAATGACCACCAATTGAGGTAAGAGCCCCGAAGGACGCGGGTGGTGATACCACGGAGCACTCCTACCGAGATGCCCAACTCGAGTAACTCCTTGGCTCTTTTATCGCACCACACCCTGTGCCAAGACATGATTGCGACGATGTTGCTGGTTGCTGGTTCTTTTTTGCGTAGCTCGGAAATTGCCTGCCGCAGGTCGTTCCTATAATATTTACTTATTTTAGCTCCCCAGGTCTGCTCCATTTCCATGCTGCCACTTACAACTCGAACATCCAGGATTATGGTAGACCCATCGAGCTTGATGGCAACGATATCTGGCTTCTTGCCCCGGTTACTCGGCATGTGATATAGCCTCTCCATTTCGACATCCCAACTGCTAGATGACAAAGCACCTTTTATCTGCTTGGGAACCGCATCATGACGCTAAATGCGGCCACCACGAGTCCGTGGACACTGCTGCACCACATGATACAGGTTCTGATTTTCACCCCAACAGGCACGGCAGAGGGTGCTTACTGTCCCACGACTACCTCTAGAACACCTCTAGAAGCTACGCGGACGGCATGAAAATGTCAGAGCTGCAAGATGGAGCTGCTGTTTCTTGATACGGGCCAGAGAAAGGACAGTTTGGAGATCTGTTAGATTCTCTGCTGTGCCATCCGCTGGTCGAAATGCTCACTGGACGTCATCTATGACACCAGCCACTTGGAGGCGAGATGCCAGAACCTTTTGGAAGTGGCGAAAGACCACCTACAAAATAGAAATTGGACGGTAGCTTCCAGGCCCATTTTCCCCACTTCTTTGGGATGAAAATTGTCCGGGCAAGGGTCAACGCTTTCGAAGGTCTTCCAGATAGTAGCAACAGGTTAAGGATGAGCAGCCTATCAGACTCACACACACACACACACTTTTTTTTTTTTTTAATAAACCCCCCCTCAAAGACGGAGGGGGCACGCCATTAAACTGAAAAATAAAGAAAATAAAATAAAAAAGTGGGGAGGAAGCCCAGGTTTACCCGACGCCGGCTCTAGGGATAAGGGAAGTTGCAGGACGAGGAGGAAGAATGGGATGAAAGGAAGTGCCCCTATAAAATGACCACCAGTTCAATTAAGAACCCCTCAGGACGCGGGTGGTGATACCACGGAGTACTCCTGCCGAGATGCCCAACTCGAGTAACTCCGTGGCGCTTTCCCCGCACCACACCCCGCGCCATGACACGGTCGCGGAAATGACCTTGATGTTATTAGGTGCCACTCCTTTTAGCTCAGATATCGCTTGGCGCAGATCATTTCTATCATATTTACTTTTCTTAGCCCGCCAGGTCTGCTCCATGTCCAAGCTGCCACTGACAACCTGGACATCCAGGATTATGGCAGACCCATCGGGCTTGATCGCAACGATATCTGGCTTCTTGCCCCGGTCACTCGGCATGTGGTATAGTCTCTCTCTTTCGACATCCCAACCGCTAGATGACAAAGCACCTGCTATCTGCTTGGCAACCGCATCGTGACGTAAAATGCGGCCACCGTGAGTATGAGGACACTGCTGCACCACATGATAAAGATTCTCATTTTTACCCCGACAGGCACGGCAAAGGGTGTCTCCTGTCCCGCGACTACTCCTCTAACACCTCACCGAGGTGGCTAACGTAGCCACCCGGACGGCGTGAAAATGGCGATAGTCGCGGGCCCCAATGCCCTCTGAAGCCCATTCCACCCACTGAGTAGAAATGGGGGATTCAGAGCACTGTTGGAGTTCTTTACCATCCACTGAATCATGCAGAGCAGCAGCGAACTCAGCAGATGAGCTGGGTTTTTGAGCAGCTGGAGTTGCTCGATCGCACCACAACAACTGCTGCCTGACAAAATCAAGGTCAGCAGCAATGCGGGCGACCTCCCAGCTACAGCTCCTTAGGGCGAGCAGGGGACTCACGGTCTAACTCAAGCAGCCTCCCCGCAGTAAGCCTGCCAAAGACTAGCCCATAGGTTGGCTTTGGCAGTATGTAGGTGCAAAGGAGGCGCAGCTTCTGCTGTGGCTTCAGTGGAGCCTTGGTGACACGAGCTAGTGCTCCATTAAGGTCCTCATGGCTTGTGGCAATGTTGGCCACACCCATGAAGTCGACCCGAAGGTACCGCCAGACCTCCAGCACGGATTGGGCAGGGATGGAAGTTTGTCCTAAGACAAAACACTCCTCATCCACTACCTTCACCTTTTACTGGCGACCCGACGGGACCAAGGAGACCGACCCACACTTAGCTGGGTTGACCACCAAACCACACCTGGCTAGCTGCTCAGCAAAAGCGTTGAGGGGAGATCTGCAAGCCCTCACGGGTTTCTGCGAGCAGGATGACATCATCAGCAAAAGCCAATTCACCTACTCGCACACCAGGTCGAGATCAAACCCTATTTCAGCTAGCAGCTTACCCAAGGCCGTATCCACGACCAGGTTGAAGAGGAGTGGCGACAGAGGATCCCCCTGGCGTACCCCCCGCCCAATGACAACATCCCCTGACATCTCACCTTGTGACTCGAGGACCGTCACGCCTTCGTGGTACAGACAGGCAACATACTCAGTAAAACGAGCAGGGGCCCCGACACCACGAAGACAATCGGTCAGGGCAAAGTGGCTAACTGTGTCAAAGGCCTTAGCGACGTCCAGAGCGGCAAGATGGAGCTGCCGTTTCTTGATGCGGGCCAGCGAAATGGCAGTTTGGAGAACTGTTAGGTTCTCCGCTGTGCCATCCGCTGGCCGTAATGCTCTCTGGACATCACCTATGACGCCAGCCACTTGAAAGCGAGATGCCAGAATCTTTTGGAAGTGGCGGAAAACTACCAATGATATTGAAATCGGACGGTAGCGTCCAGGCCCACTTCCTCCTTTCTTTGGGATGAAGATGGTTCGGGCACGGGTCAACGCTTTCGGGAGCCTTCCCGATAGAAGTAACAGGTTGAGGATAAGCAGTCCGACACTTTTTGGGGCTTTATTCCAGCGTCGGGCAGAAATACCATCAGGTCCAGCAGACGTGGAGTTTTTGACACGGCACTTATGTTTTTGACACGGCACACCAGGGTTGTGGCTGGGAGCACTCAAAAGTGGCTCCCGAAATTCCACAGACTCCTGGAGTGGGGTCAAAACTTGTTCATCCCCAGCTCCCTCCAGTACCTCCGCAGCTACACGAGCCGGATGCTTCCTCCACAACTTCTGGACCCGCTGGTATTCCTGCCTCCTTGCTTGCTTAGCTGCTTTGCGACCTCCACGGGGCACCGACACAGGAGGATGTCCTCCCTGATGCCCCGCCACGGTTGCATCCCCAACCTCTGGGAACATCCTCTGTACATAGGCCGCGACCTCATCTTCCAAGCCAACAGGCCTCTCAACAGCCAGCCTCGCCAGTTCCTGCAGGTAGGCACTCTCGTAACCATCAATACGGCCTACCTGCTCCCCGAGCCTCAACACTTCAGTCTTCAAATCCTCAAGAAGACCGGAGGTCCCGGGGGAGGATTGTTGAACGGCGGGCTGTTGTCCCACGCGGGGGAGGCCCCACTGCTATTTGCCAGGATTGCATCCTGGACAAGCTGCTTATAGTGGGGCCTCAGGCGAAGAGATTGGATGGCAGAGTTGGAGCGCCCCCGAGCGCCTCCCCTAGAACCCCGCGAACCAATGGGCCGGCGGGGGTTATGAGGCTCGGCGTACCATAACGGGGAGACACATTAAAAAGGGACAGGAGACTCGTTGACACGAGCCTCCCCCCTAATCGCCAGTGGGTCATTCTGCCACCCTCTGTTCATCCAGAGGGTGCCTGGGTTGCGCGACGGGGACGCATGACCATGACTTGGGTAGGGATATGAAGGAGCTCCAAAGAGATAAAAACACCGACAATTACCCTACCCCAGCAACCCTCACACACACACACACACACACACACACACACACACACACACACACACACACACACACACACACACACACACAGACACACACACACACACACACACAATCACATCGACAAACACAATTTTATTTTGTTTTATTTTTTATTTCTTCAACTCCCATCAAAGGTGGAGAGGACCATTGAATTGAAAGATAGAATAAAATTTAAAAAAACTGGGGAGGACGCCCAGATTTACGCCACGTCGGAAGCTACTGAATGATGAGGAGGAAAGTGGGATGAAAGGAAGTGCTCCTATAAAATGACCACCTCCCCTCAGGACACGGGTGATGATACCACGGAGCAATCCTGCCGAGATGCCCAATTCGAGTGACTCCCTGGCTCTTTTCCTGCACTACTCCCTGCTCCATGACATGATTTTGGCGATGTTGCTGGTTGCGACTTCTTTTTCTCTTAGCTCGGAAATTGCCTGCCGCAGGTATATTCTGTCATACTAGCCGCTCCGGCTCGCTACGCTCGCCTACACGTCCAGCCGGGGGGCAAGCCCCCCGGACCCCCCATTCAATTGCTCGCTTCGCTCGCAAAGTGTGGCATGTAGGAAATATTGCTCGCTTCGCTCGCAAAGTGTGGCATGTAGGGAATTTTGCTCGCTTCGCTCGCAAACGATAGATCCCTAAGGGTAGGTTTAACTTCTGTAATGGATGCTGCTCGCTTCGCTCGCTTGAGGAAGTTATACTGCCCACCCAACTTGGCAGACGTTTTTTTCTGTTGGAAATTCTTACAAACAAATTAAATCTTATGAAACTACGTGGAACCACAAAAAGTTTATTCGGGGATGTTGCTCGCTTCGCTCGCAAGGTATTGCTGTATATTTGTAGGAAAAAATCCGAATTTATTCCGTTGACATGGCTCTCGCTTCGCTCGCAAAGTGTGGCATGTAGGGCATGTTGCTCGCTTTGCTCGCAAACGGTAGATCCCTAAGGGTAGGTTTAACGTGTGTAGGGGATGTTGCTCGCTTCGCTCGCAAACGGTAGATCTCTAAGGGTAGGTTTAACTTCTGTAGGGGATGCTGCTCACTTCGCTCGCTTGAGGGAGTTATACTGCCCACCCAACTTGGCAGACGTTTTTTTCTGTTGGAAATTCTTACAAATAAATTAAATCTTATAAAACTACGTGGAACCACAAAAAGATTATTCGGGGATGTTGCTCGCTTCGCTCGCAAGGTATACCTGTATATAGGTAGGAAAAAACCCGTATTTATTCTTTTGAAATAGGCCTGCAGGTAACATTGTGAAATACCTGACAAACCCCTTGACGTCTTCGTAGAGCCTTCTCGCGAACACGGCAAAATTAATTTCTGATGTTAAACGCTTCTTCTCGCTTCCGCTCGCGATTTGACCGACTTAACGTCACTTTTTTCGATATCCGATTTCGGATTCAGATTCGGCGGACCCAAAGCTGTATTTCGCCCGCGAAAACCGTTCCGAAAAACGTACCTTTATGGGGTATATTTTAATCGGAAAAAACCAAGTTTTTCGGCGGACTTTTCGAGAAAACGGGTCCGTACTCTCGCATTTTTTTAACGCATTTCCCGATACTTTTTTCGCGATCCGATCGCGCCGTCGTCTTCCTCGTTCAAAAACCTACGAAACCCGTATTTTTCCGGATTTGTCAACGGCCGTTTAGAGGGGTAGGGGAAGCGGGGAAGTCCAAAAAGCGCACATTAATTCTTACTTCGACCCCCTTCCCGCCCTACGGCCCATGGGGTCCGACCCATTCGGGTGGGATTAAACAATTTTAAATTCGGTCGCTCCCACTTTTGGAAAATTTCAAGAAGATCCCCCCACTCGTACACTCCCCCCACTCAGCCGTTTGGCCGTGCATAGACACGACAGACAAACAAACAGACAGACAAACAGACGGAGTTTCATTCTTATAAATAATAGAGGTTATAAAAAATTCAGTCGCTCCCACTTTTGGAAAATCTCAAGAAGATCCCCCCACTCGTACACTCCCCCCACTCAGCCGTTTGGCCTTGCATAGACACGACAAACAAACAAACAGACAGACAAACAGACGGAGTTTCATTCTTATAAATAACTAGCCGCTCCGGCTCGCTACACTCGCCTCCACGTCCAGCCGGGGGGCAAGCCCTCCGGACCCCCCATTACATTGCTCGCTTCGCTCGCAAAGTGTAGCATGTAGGGAATATTGCTCGCTTCGCTCGCAAAGTGTGGCATGTAAGGAATGTTGCTCGCTTTGCTCGCAAAGTGTGGCATGTAGGAAATGTTGCTCGCTTCGCTCGCAAACCGTAGATCTCCAAGGGTAGTTTTAACTTCTGTAGGGGATGTTGCTCGATCCGCTCGCTTGAGGAAGTTATACTGCCCACCCAACTTGGCAGACGTTTTTTTCTGTTGGGAATTCTTACAAACAAATTAAATCTTATAAAACTACGTGGAACCACGAAAAGTTTATTAGGGGATGTTGCTCGCTTCGCTCGCAAGGTATACCTGTATATCCTTGAGGAAGTTATACTGCCTACCCAACTTGGCAGACGTTTTTTTCAGTTGGGAATTCTTACAAACAAATTAAATCTTATAAAACTACGTGGAACCACGAAAAGTTTATTAGGGGATGTTGCTCGCTTCGCTCGCAAGGTATACCTGTATATCCTTGACGAAGTTATACTGCCCACCCAACTTGGCAGACGTTTTTTTCAGTTGGGAATTCTTACAAACAAATTAAATCTTTTTAAACTACGTGGAACCACGAAAAGTTTATTCGGGGATGTTGCTCACTTCGCTCGCAAGGTATACCTGTATATGTGTAGGACAAAGTCCGTATTTATTCTGTTGAAATGGCTCTCGCTTCGCTCGCAAGGTAGGTACCTATGTATACCTGCTCGCCTCACATTATTGTGACATCGAACCCCTTGACGTCTTCATACAGCCTTCTCGCGAACACGGCAAAATTAATTTCTGATGTTAAACGCTTCTCCTCGCTTCCGCTCGCGATTTGACCGACTTAACGTAACTTTTTTCGATATCCGATTTCGGATTCAGATTCGGCGGGATCAAACCTTTATTTCGCCCGCGAAAACCGTTCCGAAAAACGTACCTTTATGGGGTATATTTTAATCGGAAAAAACGTAGTTTTTTGTCGGACTTTTTGAAAAAACGGGTCCGTACTCTCGCATTTTTTTGACGCAATTCCCGATACTTTTTTCGCGATCCGATTGCGCCGTCGTCTTCCTCGTAGGAAAACCTCCGAAACCGGTATTTTTCCGGAATTTTCAACGGCCGTTTAGAGGGGTAGAGGAAGCGGGGAAGTCCAAAAAGCGCACATTAATTCTTACTTCGACCCCCCTCCCGCCCTACGGCCCATGGTTCGGCTGGGATTAGACAATTTTAAATTCGCTCGTTCCACCTTTCGGAAAATCTCAAGAAGATCCCCCCACTCGTACACTCCCCCCACTCAGCCGTTTGGCCTTGCATAGACACGACAGACAAACAAACAGACAGACAAACGGAGTTTCATTCTTATAAATAACTAGCCGCTCCGGCTCGCTACGCTCGCCTCCACGTCCAGCCGGGGGGCAAGCCCCCCGGACCCCCCATTAAGTTGCTCGCTTCGCTCGCAACGTGTGGCATGTAGGGAATATTGCTCGCTTCGCTCGCAAAGTCTGGCATGTAGGATATGTTACTCGCTTCGCTCGCAAAGTCTGGCATGTAGAAAATGTTGCTCGCTTCGCTCGCAAAGTATGGCATTTAGGGGATGTTGCTCGGTTCGCTCGCAAACGGTAGATCTCTAAGGGTAGGTTTAACTTCTGTAGGGGATGCTGCTCGCATCGCTCGCAAACGGTAGATCTCTAAGGGTAGGCTTAACTTCTGTAGGGGATGCTGCTCGCTTCGCTCGCTTGAGGAAGTTATACTGCCCACCCAACTTGGCAGACGTTTTTTTCAGTTGGGAATTATTACAAACAAATTAAATCTTATAAAACTACGTGGAACCACGAAAAGTTTATTCGGGGATGCTGCTCGCTTCGCTCGCAAGGTATACCTGTATATGTGTAGGACAAAGTCCGTATTTATTATTTGAAATGGCTCTCGCTTCGCTCGCAAGGTAGGTACCTATGTAGGCATACCTGCTCGCCTCGCAATGTTGTGACATCGAACCCTTCATGTCAATTCTTGAGCCTTCTCTCGTCCACGGCAGAATCATTTTAATCGCTTTGCTCGCTTCTGCTCGCAATTTGACCGAGTTCTCGTCACTTTTTTCGATATCCGATTTCGGATTCAGATTCGGCGGACCCAAAGCTGTATTTCGCCCGCAAAAACCGTTCCGAAAAACGTACCTTTATGGGGTATATTTTAATCGGAAAAAACCAAGTTTTTCGGCGGACTTTTCGAGAAAACGGGTCCGTACTCTCGCATTTTTTTGACGCATTTCCCGATACTTTTTTCGCGATCCGATCGCGCCGTCGTCTTCCTCGTTCAAAAACCTACGAAACCGGTATTTTTCCGGAATTGTCGACGGCCGTTTAGAGGGGTAGAGGATGCGGGGAAGTCCAAAAAGCGCACATTAATTCTTACTTCGACCCCCCTCCCGCCCTACGGCCCATGGTTCGGCTGGGATTAGAAAATTTTAAATTTGCTCGCTCCCCCTATCGGAAAATCCCAAGAAGATCCCCCCAATCGTAGACTCCCCCCACTCAGCCGTTTGGCCGTGCATAGACACGACAAACAAACAAACAGACAGACAAACGGAGTTTCATTCTTATTAATAATAGAGATAGAGATAGAGATTTGTTCATCTTATCCCACCACGTCTGCTTCATGTCCACGCTGCCACTGACCAACCTAGACATCCAGGATTATGGCCGACCCATTAGGCTTGACAGCAATGATATCCGACTTCTTGCGCCGGTCAGTCGTTATGTGATACCGTCTGTCTGTTTCAACATCCCAGCCGCTGGATGACGAAGCACCTGCTATCTGTTCAGCAACTGCAGCATGACGTAGAATGTGGCCACCATGAGTACGAGGACACTGCTGCACCACATGGTACAGGTTCTCATTTTTACCCCAACAGATACGGCAATGGGTGTCCACTGTTCCGTGACTACCCCTTGAATACCTCTCCAAGGTGGATCACGTAGCCAATCGGGCAGCGTGAAAATGGTGATAGTTGTGAGCCCCAATGCCCTCTGAAGCCCATTCAACCCACTGCGAAGGAAATGGGGATTCAGAGCACTGCCGGAGTTCTTTACTATCTACCGAATCATGCTGAGCAGCAGGGAACTCAGCAGATGAGCTGGGTTTGGGAGCATCTCAGCGATAGAGACAATGTCTCCACAACGACTCGACATAAAGATGCTACATCCAATTATGTTGGCACTTCAGTCTGATCCCTGCTTTTAGCGTGTACCTCTCTATACCCAACACTTAACTAACAGGAAACGTTATGTACCTAATTGAACCCTAAAGTTACAAAAGTAGCTCCTGTTTCTAGGTGAAGTTGAAATTTGACATCATGTCCCTCAAGCTTACCATAAGCCAATAAAATTACGAGTTCCAACCAGATCAGTTGAGTGAGCCAAATTTTCTCCCGTTCACGCTATAGTACATTGAAATGTGGTAGTGAGCCTCTCTCAGACATCAAGAGGCGATTGAAATCTTGGGATCTATCCTGATCAGCTGAGGGAGCTCAAATCTCTCCTGCTAACCTCAGGGAGTTGGATTTTGAAAGTGTGATTCGAAGGAGCATTAGGAGTCGATTGAAATGTTGATATATATTCTGATCAGATGGACGAGCTGATTTATCTCCAGTTCACCCAAGGATATCTAAATCTTATAGGTAGCCTCTCTTGAACAACAAGAGACTATGTAATGACGGACTCCATCCACATCAGTTGAATGGGCTGAATGATCCCCCGTGCTATGGTAGTCTCCACAACTATGAGCATGATATACACTACATTTCTCCAGCAGACGAAATGAGTCAGAGTAGCCAAAGATCAACATCTGACAAGAAGAACAGACTTAGAGCAATAACTAGTTGAATTCGTAGATAGGAGTTTAATGAGGGATTAAAAACGCTGCAAATTATTACACAGAGGTTTACTATTTCGGTATTGTATAGGTAGCTCTTATACGCAAAATACCTGTCAGTATTACTAAACGAATCATTAGGTAGGTATCTAATGTGTTTGCATCTTCATAAGTTTAGAGGCCACTGAAGATAAATTAATCAAATTAAATAACACACCAACACTTTCCTTATACGAGCTGATGATGCTGTGCCGTGACTTGGAACTACCGTGGCGCGTGAGGATGCCAAGTAATGCTTCTCGTTTGCTGCACGCCTAACAGTACGTTGCGGTCATTGATGAAACTTTGTGATTTCCCTGAAAATCATAGAGTCGCTGCTCCAATATAGCTTTTATAGCTTGTAGCTATAAAAACGATGGAAAATCGTGGATACGGCATTTCGGATGATTTCATTCGATTCGTTGGAAAAAAATATGTAAATGACAACAACAAAAAAATTATGGTTACCTTGAAGGTTTATCAAGATCTCGATTTGTCAATATTTCATTCCTAATTACTACCCTTCAGGGTTGATCAAAATTGATGCCGATGTAACTGCCACATTCCCGGCCAATGTATGATTTTTCAGCCAAATTTCATAAAGTCTGTGGTTAGTTTTGGAGAAAAGCTTGGACGGACGGTTTTTTTATTATTAGATTTTTATATTTTATATTATATTTTTATATAGATTTATATTTCTAAGCATCTTCAAACGTAAGCCAAAACAAAATTGTAGGAGGTTAATTTTTTATTTTTTTATTTTTTTTTTTTTCTTGGTTGACTAAAAAGATTCATTGGAGAGGTTTTGTATTTATCTTATTGGTATTTCTCGTAAACACGAAAACAAGCTGTTAGAGCGAGCACGATGAATGCTAACCTTTTTGCATTGATTTCTCCTAGCGTTTTCGTAAGCGTAAGCCGGAGAGAGAGAACTCAGAGACGTTAGCGTAACTCCTGTAGTGAATCACTGCTCAAAACTCACTTGTTGAAGTAGACAGTTCCAAAAGATAACATGAAGTAAGAAACAACGACCACTTACCTCTACATCATATAAAAAAAAAGATTCTGCCGTGAAGAACACGAATCTTTAAAACGCGTAAAATGAACCTTGAAAAGAAATCTTAAGAATAGAAAAGCTGAAATCTTCGATAAAACGTCGAAAGCAGAACAAAATGCCGCTAATGACCCTTCTGATTGAGGTACGGGGAAAAAACACGAAAGAAATACAAATACAAAGGTCAAACCAACAACAAAACACGGCACAGGGAAAAGTCATATCAGTCCAGTCAATAAATGACCCAAAATGAGGTGTAGAGTGCGTGAGCAGGTAACTAAGCGATTCCTTCAGAAACTTGTTCAGGGGGCTTAGGTTGTTAACATACCAAAAGTCCTGACTCCTAGGTGATGAGCGGGGGGGAGGAGGTGGGGGTAAAGGTACGAATTTTGGGTTTTTCGCTTATATCTCGAAAACGGTGCATCGGAGAGAAATATTTTTAGATAATAAAATGGAGTTCTTGAAATTATCTGAAACTTTTATATCATGTGTTTTTTTCTAATTCCTAACCGTTTTCGAGTTATACCCTCGGAAAAAGTTGAAATTTACAAAAAAAAAAATCAATTTACGTCAAACTATTCATAAACATTGCATCATATTGTCTAAACCTATTCATAAACGAAAAGTATGAATAGGAAAGAAGTTGTAGATTTTTAAATTCCCTTTTAGAATATATATACATATGCTGATTAATGTCCAACCCGCCTAAAGTTACAGCTATTTTAAAACTTGTATAGCATTTTGCAATTATCAGAAAATTAGTTTGTATATCATATTCTTAACCCACAACCTTTGTTCGTGTATTTTGTTTAAAGTACAGATAACAATATCAATAATTTGTTAGTCAATTAAATTCAATACTTGAAAACAACATTAAAAGAGCCGTATGCAATAGAACGCCGATTAACCGAATCGCCAATTATCCGTATCGGTCCTAAGCGTTATATAAAAAATTAAAACTAAGTAATTTTTCAATAAAAACAAGTTCAATAATAATTCTTTTTTTTAATGGCCCAAAATATTCTTTGTTAAACACAAATACCTGTTAAACAGGAAGAATTTTTATCAAATCTTACCAACAAAACTAACTTTATCTCCTTACTGGAGATAAAGCTGCAGGAGAAAGGGATACATACACTTCAGGTTACCGATGACGCTGACATCCTAATCGTGAAGACTACTGTTGAACAATCCACTCACAACTCTGTGTCTGTCGTTGGTGAGGATGTAGACCTTGCTGTCCTGTTGATTGCTTCCACTCCTGCGACCCGAGATATCTTTATGCTGAAACCCGGGCGAGGGAAAACCAAAACAACAGTACTGTCCACCCAAGAGATGCAGCACCGTAGATTTGAACACATCCTGTTCCTTCAGTCATTTACCGGATGCGACACAACTTCTGCTACTTTCAGGAGAAGCAAGGTGGGCTTCTTTAAATTGTACTTGGAGTCAGAAATCATCCAGCAAGCAGCAATGACATTTTCTAACCCCTCCTCTACTTACGACCATGTTGAAAAGGCTGGGGAGATGTGCTTTCTGAAGTGGTATAAGGCGCCAAAAAAACAAACCTCCCTTAACCAGTACCGCTTCCAATCGTTTTCGAGGTCAGTGGCAAATATGAAGCCTGAAATCAGCTCCCTACTTCCAACAGAGAATGCAGCTAAACAGCACTCTCGGCGAACCTACCACCAAGTGCAGCAGTGGCTCGGTAATGAGCTGCCCCCTCAAGATTGGGGGTGGAAACGTGTAGGACACACCCTGGTGGCAATTACAATGGAAAATCTACCAGCACCAGAGGTTCTTCTGAAAACTATATTTTGCCGCTGCACCAAGGATTGTGTAATTGGAAAATGTGGCTGCCGAAAAGCGATGCTCACCTGTTCTGCAGCGTGCCTCCACTGTCAAGGGAAGTGCCGCCTGAACAGTGTGCCTGTTGACGATGAGGACGATGAAGACGATGTAGAGCCCATTCAGCAAGAGCCACCCGCTACTGAGGAAGAAGATGCCATGGAAGAACAATCATTGCCTGGGCCCTCAAGTTCAAAGAGGATGAAAATTTGATTACTTTTAAAGTTGAGAGTAAAACATTAGGAATATATTGAGAACAATGGGGTTTACAATTATTATTGTATTGGTGTAACGAAACTATCTGTAGAATAAAGTGTGAAATTTGTCATCATCATTATTTTTTCTACTTTATTTAATAACTTGCTTATAAGTGGCCATATATGTTATTAGATGAACGAACAAAGGTTGATATACAAACTAATTTTCTGAACATTGCAAAATGCTATACAAGTTTTAAAATAGCTGTAACTTTAGGCGGGTTGGACATTAATCAGCATATGTATATATATTCTAAAAGGGAATTTAAAAATCTACAACTTCTTTCCTATTCATACATTTCGTTTATGAATAGGTTTAGACAATATGATGCAATGTTTATGAATATTTTGACGTACATTGATTTTTTTTTGTAAATTTCAACTTTTTCCGAGGGTATAGCTCGAAAACGGTTAGGAATTAGAAAAAAACACATGATATAAAAGTTTCAGATAATTTCAAGAACTCCATTTTATTATCTAAAAATATTTCTCTCCGATGCACCGTTTTCGAGATATAAGCGAAAAACCCAAAATTCGTACCTTTACCCCCACCTCCTCCCCCCCGCTCATCACCTAGGAGTCAGGACTTTTGGTATGTTAACAACCTAAGCCCCCTAAACAAGTTTCTGAAGGAATCGTTTAGTTACCTGCTCACGCACTCTACACCTCATTCCTTGACTGGACATCAGTCATATCAGGCAATTTTGTCAGGTTTGTGTGTGTGTGCCCATGCCAACTGCATGATAGTTGCTAAGTTATTCTTGAGTGTTATGCTAGAGAAAGGTCAAGAAGTGGTCGTCTCGTAGTTTCGATTCCAAAAATCTGAGCACGAGTAAAGCTGACTCTTCGAGTTCCGAAAAGCGTTTCTACGTTACGAAAACCTCTTCTCATTTCGGAAAGGCCATTTTCGTCTATGAGAAGTACAAAGAATCTCTATGATTGAAAATAATAAACCGAAATACGGCTTCCTTGTGATTGAAATGTTACTGTGACGGCATAGAAGAGAATTAGGAAATGAGTAGATAGACGTAAATGCCCAATTTCAACTTCCGATATTCAAATTTACAATTTTATGTGTATTTCTCTGTTTCAGACTGGAAAGCACTTCCACAGAACTTCCTTGCTCATTAAAGCTTTTAATCACAAGTTTAGACTGGATCTGGAGCTCAATACGTAAGTTTTTCAATACGATCAATAAGGTGTTTTTTTTCCCCCCATAGAATAAGCATGTATGTATGTAATGTAACCAATCGATCAAACCACGACCAGGGAAACCCGTCCGAATTTTTCTGATTAAATATCATTCGATTTATTTTCTATTCAATATTTGACAAATCATCATTTAACAAATTTGCAACCAAAGTGGGAGGAGTAACAACGTTAGGATTCATTACATGAATCATTTGTCCCTCGATGAAAAGATCTTGAATTCTTTTGATATCGGATGTTGTCAAGACAGTTAAGTAGCTAAGACGATTGAAGCACGCTAATCTATCTTGCCAGGATTTCTTATTTATTGCCGTAATTCTCAAATTGATACTTATATATTCGTACTTCGACGGGAACTCTTCCTCGACCAATGAATAAATTTATCGTTTACCCGCATTACTAATTTTCTAGTTGTGCATAAAAGTAGTGAATTCATTCATTTACTGTTTTACACTCCCTTTAATTTGTTCATTTTTTGGATGATCTTTCGCAGCTAGGTACCTGAAGTAAAGTACCCAACTACCCCAGGAACTTATAAAATTCATGCTCCTAGATTTAATTTCAAAGTTATCACAATTTTGGGTTGGTGTTCGCTTAAATGGGGAACATGAACCATATAAATTGTTATGAAATGACTGGGAAAACTGGAAATCACACAAACTACTCTTGAACTGAACTTCGTTTAATTATACTGATGACTGACAATACCTACCCGACTGACTGAAACGTAGGTAGTTGTACGTAAGATGGGAGAGAGACTCAAACGCACCTATCGGATCCAAGCGAAAACAAACAGTTATCAAAATCAAACATGTGCTGCCTGACGGAAACTAGCAGAGATAACTCAAATAGCTTTGTCACGAACATACTCCTTGACAAACCATATATCCATTGGTATAGGTACCATGACAAACTTTAGTGGACAATATATGCAAAGAATAATTTGAACATAAAGGAATAATGAATTAATTAAACACATGAATTGAAATAATTTGAAAGTGAAACACGTGAACAATAAACCTCTGATTATAACAAACACAGTTTTGGTTAAATATTCCATGGATTTACCTGATCATTGACGTTGTCTTCAACTTGAAGGGAAATATCATCTTCAGGAAGTGGACAAAGTTTTTTGAGATAGGCCGTTTCAAGATTCCAGTGGCAGTTTTAACGGCTGCAACTCTGACTACGCCATCTTTACCAGGGTGGGTCTCAACTAAGTGACCAAGGACCGGAGTTGGGCGTAATCGTGACCATAATCACGATTACGGTTACAATCATAAGGTTTTAGAGTTGTGATAACGATCACGATTATAATCACAGACCCTGATGATACGATTACGATTACGACCATGATTCATTCGTAATCACAGATTTATCTATAATTTTAATTACATTTGCAATCCCGAGTTGTTTTGCAATTACGATTGTAATCACAAGTTTTTAATGTGATTTTGGCCATAACAACTGATGTCCACAATAAACTTGAAATAATCGCGTAGGCAACAAAGTCAATTTCGGAAAGAAGTTTTTGGAGAATTAAATCATAAATAATGTTGCTGCTTGAACATACGTATCGTCATGATTATCGTGGCGATTCGCACGTCCTATAGTTTGCAGCGTCAAATCATAAATCATGTTACACACTAGTTAATATATAATTGTTATGTACTAAATAATATTTAACGTAAGATAGGAACGTAAAACGGTGGAACGGAATTATATAGTTCTCACCTTCCAAGGAACACAAACTGCAATAATCAATAACTACTGACTATAACACAGGAAGGAGCTTATACATAGTAATATGTACCGTTTGTATATAACGTACAACGAACAAAGAACGGAAATAACATTTTCCTTTTATCCACTCTTTTTCGCGCCAAACCGTACTGTGTCCGTTCTGAGGAGAAAAGTCCCATTAGCACACTCATTGCTCCCTTCCTCATTCCCCTTCTACACGGTCCACTACGTTTAAATGCAAATGAACAGCACTCTGGAATCACCGACTCATTTAATTTATATCGACTAAGCGGAAAGGGAAACTCGGGGTAACATGCTTCCGATTTGACCATAGAACTATTATTCAACTGAAAACAAATGAGAATCGATTAGTATGGAGATTTATATTCTAAATCAAGTCATCACCAAAATGTGATCTTTTAATAGATCACTTGAGGCTTTTCCAAGACCATTGAAACTTCTTTATGTCATTTGTCGCTATGTCATTCTTCATGTAGGGGCAACAGCAACACTCAATTATTTCATTTTACAGTTTTACTATTAATTTATACTACTACTTGAATTTGCTCATACAAGTATTTGTGTTTTTAGGGGCACTTGAGAAACTAGATGATTCTCCAGCCTCGAAATTGATTTTTTGTTATGTAGGTTTTATAATTTCCGAACTCTTCAATTATAATTTTTAGCACAATTTTTTAGCTTTAACCAAGTACCCACATTTTTATTAAAAAAAAAAAAAAAAAAAAAAAAATAGTCAAATGGTAGATTAGGTATTTATAAGTAGCGTTTTTCTGCCGCTGATGATTCATCTGATATATATATATATATATATATATATATATATATATATATATATATATATATATATATATATATATATATATATATATATCGTGGGGTGATTGGTAGATGTTATCAAATAATATTTGACAAATTTTACAGGAGAGCCTTCCAAAGTTTTCCCGTCTTTCCGAACCGAGGAATGGACATTCCGATCTAATATTCTTGCTTCGTATTCCCACTGTGATTGTTATTAGAAGCATCTAGTACTTCATTTAGCTCAAATACACTCCAAAATCCCTTTAGAAATCACATTTTAGTGGTTTTTCTTCGGGAAACGGACTAGGCTAGTTTCACCTGGAGAGAATTTAAATTTATGCTACAGATTGTCAATCTCTTCATCTTTAAAGTTTAATACTATACCGTTGATAACTAAATAATCTCTTCTTGAAATCGCAAAATATTACATAACTGATCATTATGAGTATTACGGAGTGAATCGTCCAACAACAACAACATATAAAATTATCAAAAAATAAAGTTGATCAGTTTTACCTGTACCCATTAACCTAGAAGCAAGGTTTGGTCAATTTATAGAAAAAACAGATTTACTCACTAAAAGTTTCAAATTTTATAAAAAGTTAATAACGATTGTGGATATGAACATTCTAGTTCATGATAATCGAAGAAAGACTCAAATACCTAGGGTCCTCCTCGTCATCTGAAATACTTGGTTCGGGCGTCCGGTCCCTCGTCTTTGAGGTTGGTGGTAAGGCAGCATACTTACTAGCCTTGAAATTCTTCAGGAGTCGCCTCTATTCTGCACTGTTTTAATGAGTCATTTTTCTATACTGATGAGACACTAAGCTTTTTCTTGTAGAGCTGTGATATTTCTAATCTAATGGGTCTCTTTTTTCCACTAACATTAATTTTGTGGTACTGTCCGTCCTAGACATAGCTATACAAAATGTTCTCGGTTTGGGACCTTTCGTATTTAACTCGCTCGAGTTTGAGCCAGCAAACATTTTGACCATCAATATCAATGGTTCTGTAAATCTTTCATTTACTTCTTGAAATCAACGAATTTAACTGGGGGCCTGGAAAGCCCCAATCCAGTGTATAGGAATGATTGGACATCTTTTATGAGGTTATCGTGTGAGGCGAAATCCCCAACGAAGTGGCATTAATGGTGTGGCAAAATAGTACGTAGCCGAACAAAATTAATTGCCGACTAAAATATTCAACAATGTGATAAAACATCCAACTACTTTTTACTCTAGTACTTATCCACTATAATTTTCCCTCACTTTGGTTGAAATCGGTACGGGTTCACTCCATATCCAGGTAATTACCATACATTTTTGCTCAAAGTATTTGCCATATTAACGTGTAACACTTACGATTACCACGGTTTATCATGTCAGCTGATCTGGTTGGAACCGGCCGTTGCATTTGTCTTTTAATATCCTAGAGAGACTCCCAGTAAAATTTAAAATTCCTAGGGTGAATAGGGGAGAATTTAGCTAAGTCAGCTGATCTGGTTGGAACCTGCCATTTTATCGTCTTTTAATATCCTAGAGAGACTCCCAGTAAAATTTCAAATTCCTAGGGTGAATAGAAGGAATTTAGCTGAGTCAGGTGATCTGGTTGGAACCCATCATTGACTTCGTCTCTTAATGTCCTAGAGAGACTTTCTGTCAAATTTCACACTCCTTGGGTGAAAAGAAGAGAATTTAGCTCACTAAGCTGATCAGGAAAGAGCCCGTCATTTTATTCGTCTCCTGATGTCCCAGTGGGTGACACAATCAAATTTCAATTTCCTTGGGTGAACAAGAGAGAATATTTAGCTCTCGTTTTTTTTTTTTTTTTTTTCGGAAAGAAATCATGAACCTTAGTAATCGACTAAGAAAAAGGAAAGTTTAACCCCCCTCAAAATTCTTTGATTCACGTTTCAAGATGCGTAGAATCCAAAAATCGAATTTAGAAGAAAGGTCCGTCTGCCGTCCGCTGTCCGAAGCTTTTTTCAAAAGTATTGTACCAAACTTTAAGAAATTTCGCTTAAAAATCATTTATCGGCAGGGGATGTACCAGTAACATCGGCATCGCGTTCGATCAACACTAAAGGGTAGAACAGAAGGGCTGAAATATTCAAAAATCGAGATCTTGAAATCTTTATATGTAACAGTAATAATTTTTTTAGTTTCATTTATAGGTATTCAATCAAAGAATCGAAAGAAACCACCCCGGTCGCTATGCGTTTATTCATTTGCCTTCCTTAGGGCTAAAACATCGACAAGAAAAAAAGACATCAACCCAGGAGTGAATTGTAACCGGTAAAACACTACAACACCTTTTTCAGTTTTTTACTTATATCTTGAAAACTATACAATTTTCAAAAATTGCCATTATTACTTATATGATTTAAAGTAGACAAAAATCATCCAAAAAATGCTGTAGTTAACTTTGAAATTTGCACGACCAGAATTGGCACTACAGCTTGTTGAAAAAAAAAAAAAAAAAAGTAATTCTTTGCTGTTTGTAGAAAAAGTTGATAATTAAAATTTTTTTTTTTTTTTTTAGGAGTTCGGTAGCGCCCACAAATAACTGTTGAGCCTAAAACTCATTATTCTTCTGGTTTCTTCCACAAAGTCAGTTGTATTGAATTACCGAACGCCATTGAAGGACCAGTACACACTGCTTGCACCATGTAACCAACTATTCAAGTCTTGTCTGCGCTATAAGGGAATGATGGCTGAAGAGTAAAAGTCTGACGTGAGTTCTTTATCGGTTCTCTTTCGCAATAATATAAACGAAGGGAACAGTCGGTCAAATTGCCTGAGGAGTGCCACCTGTGAAATAAAGAGAGCAAAATGTTGTAGATATAGTAAAAAACAACCACGCAGAATATAAGTAAGCATTTGAGGTATATAGTTTCAAGATTATTAAGTGAAAAAGTGAAAAAAGTCCGAAACCTTGACCGACTGTGCACTTTATTCATATAATTGCGAAAGAGAGCCGATAAAGTATGTTCACTTCAAATTTTACTTCTTCAGCCATACTTCCTCTATAGCGCTGACTTGACTTGAATAGTTAGTTACATGGTGCAAGCAGTGTGTACTGGTCCTTCAATGGCGTTCGGTAATTCAATACAACTGACTATTTGTGGAAGTAACCAAAGGAATAATGAGGTTTAGGATCAGCAGTTGTTTGTGGCGCTAACAACCTTCTAAAATTTGGAAATGTTTGAGATTTTGTGAAATTGTTGAACAAACGCCACACTTGGATCAGGGAGCAAACCTCAAATTTGGATTCATCACCCCGAAAAACACAAGAAAATTTTGGGGAACAACTTTTGGGTTTTTTTTCCCCCCTGGAAACGCCCTTTTTGAAACTCTGGTTACTGGATTTATATGTAATAACAATAATTTAAATTCAGTGCACACTGATCAGCTGTGGGGCCTCTGAGCCTTATTTGTTCCACGATCGGCTTATGATGCTGAAACCTGGAATTTAGCTTCTTTTTGGAGATCTGCAGAGTTGAAGGGGTGCTCCAAGTAAGCACGGCTGGGGTGACCTTTTAATTTTTAAAGGGTAAAAGTTGAATGTATATTGCCCATTTTGCCTAAGGGCGCCGTGGGGGAGGGGGGGGGGGAGGTGCGCCAGAACAATCAATAATAGAAAGGCTGAGGGGGAGGGAGGGTTGGTTCGAATCCGAGCTCTGATAACATATAACTAGGAGGTGAAAGAAATGTAATAGTTCCTCCTTCAAAGGGGAGGTGATTTACCTGCTACACCCAGAGGATATCCTTAAGGTTGAATAACGTCAGGAATATGCCAAGGGGTAGCGTTTTCAAGAATTGAGAAGAAGGAACTACCCATATCCGTCTCATGCGTGGGGTCCTGGAACTATAAAGGTGTGAACCCTTTCGGGAGTCACGATGCGCCATGATCTGATCATATATTATATATACAGAGTTCAATAATCATAGACCAATGATGTTCGTAGAAGGACAAATATAGATCACTATCACGTAGTGAGCTGCATGTTAAGCGCATTTTCTGTTAAGTAGACTAGTGTTTCTCAAGGAATGAAGAAATTTTAATTTCGAGAGGGCCGCCAACGCTTGAACAGAGAGAAGTCGCAGGATAAATAACAAAGAAATTAGCGTTGAGGGCTCTCTCAGCTGATTGGGGTGGGTCGGCAAGTTAAAATCCTATCCTACTTGGTTCACAGAGGTCCCGTTCCAGATTTCAGCGTCGTAGGATAAATAGCATAGGAATTGGATTTTTTGGATCACGTAATCAGCTCTCGCAGCTGATGATCAATGACGATTTCGGCTACCGCTATATTTTCTGTGACTAGCTGATCATTTTATAGGGGCACTTCTTCTCATCCCACTCTTCCTCCTCCTCTTTCAGCTTCCATGATCCCAAGGGACGGGGTCGGATAAACCTGAGCGTCTCCCTACTATTTCAATTTTGTGTTTTTCGTTTTTATTTCAATGGTGTCTCCTCTTTGCATCTTAGGAGAGCTTTATTAAGAACAAAAATGTGTTTGTGTGTGTTTTTTGGGGATTTCCTGGATGAAGTAACCCTACTCCCAGGGACATTATTCGGCCTGCTCCAAGTTTTGAATACAAGCTTATTAAATTCAATATTATATTTCAAGAGAAAACCATAAATAAAAAATTTCTTCTGGTTTCAAAATATACTAAAAAATGTCTCCTCAATTCAAATGAACTAAAAAAACGAAAAATCTATAGAGTTTATAAACTCAACCAAGTCCAACTAATGATTTTTCACTAGCACATCAAACTCAGTTGGTCACACCCCACCTGCCAACATCACCTTCCGGATCAAGCGTGAACGTTCTAGCTCGAACAAAGGGCACTGGTGAAAATTTTCATTACAAGAACACAGGCCATCATCATGGAGGCTGGAACGGTACAGATAAGCCTTATACATTCTATGACCCGAACATTTCATTTTAGTTTTGATCATTCCATCGAACATGGCCTTCAAACGACTATATACCTACTGTTAGAAAGAACAGCTAAGTGTGTTTAGCCGTTTCACTATTAGCAACTCACAGCGAATTCCAGGACTCCAACACTTCCTGTCGAAGTATTCACTGAACATATGTACGGGGGATCGCTTTAAATGTCTCAACGAGATCAGATTCCACAGCTGCTTCCTTAGCGAGCGCATTTGCAGCCTTGTTTCCCAGAACACCAACGTGAGCTCTCACCCAAGCAATATCCACAATCCAGCTTCCTTGCAGTCTTCTCAAACCATTTTTAATATGCTCCACTATGGGTAAGTCGTTCCTATATTTCTGCAACTGTGCTAAGGAAACAGCATTGTCTGTCCAAACGCACGCTGGCCTATGATCCTCAATAACCTCCTGGCTAGCCAACCATTCCAAGGCCTTGGCTATGGCAAGCAACTCGGTCTGGTTATTGGAGCATCCCTAGCCTAATATGAAGCTTGAACTATAAACTGTTCGATTGTATTCAATGATTGCACATGTGCCCCCATTTATCTGGCATTACTGTATATATAGCATAAAATGGTTCAAAATCTTCAGGAGGTGAAACTTCAACCGCCATTGATGGGTGAGACCACAGAGATGCAGCAATTGATAGATCCAGTGTACTTCCCCGAAAACTTCCATCCCTTCTCACTACAACAAAGCAGCTGGCCTCCTCCTCAATCCTAAGGTCCTTGTGTAAATGTGTGTTTTTGTGTGTGTGTGTGTGTGTGTGTGTGTGTGTGTGTGTGTTTGTATTTGTGTGTTTGTATATATATATATATATATATATATATATATATATATATATATATATATATATATATATATATATATATATATATATATATATATATATATATATATATATATATATAGAAAGCGTGCGCATGAGAAAACGAGCTTGAACACACACACACACACACACACACACACACACACACACACACACATATATATATATATATATATATATATATATATATATATATATATATATATATATATATGTGTGTGTGTGTGTGTGTGTGTGTGTGTGTGTGTGTGTGTGTTTGCTCGTTTTCCCATGCGCACGCTTTCTGCCATCCAATCTCTTCGCCTGAGGCCCCACTATAAGCAGCTTGTCCAGGATGCAATCCTGGCAAATAGCAGTGGGGCCTCCCCCGCATCTCCGACAGGCGTGGGACAACAGCCCGCCATTCAGCAATCCTCCCCCGGGACCTCCGGTCTTCTTGAGGATTTGAAGACTGAAGTGTTGAGGCTCGGGGAGCAGGTAGGCCGTATTGATGGTTACGAGAGTGCCTACCTGCAGGAACTGGTGAGGCGGGCTGTTGAGAGGCCTATTGGCTTGGAAGATGAGGTCGCGGCCTATGTACAGAGGATCTTCCCACAGGTTGGGGATGCGACCGTGGCGGGGCATCAGGGAGGACATCCTCCTGTGTCGGTGCCCCGCGGAGGTCGCAAAGCAGCTAAGCAAGCAAGGAGGCGGGAATACCAGCGGGTCCAGAGGTTGTGGAGGAAGCATCCGGCTCGTGTAGCTGCGGAGGTACTGGAGGGAGCTGGGGATGAACAAGTTTTGCCCCCACTCCAGGAGTTTGTGGAATTTTGGGAGCCACTTTTGAGTGCTCCCAGCCACAACCCTGGTGTGCCGGTGGTACCCCCAGCTTCCACCAGGGATTCCTTACGTGGCATTATGTGCACGCCGGTGCTTCATGACGAGGCACATAAGTGCCGTGTCAAAAACTCCACGTCTGCTGGACCTGATGGTATTTCTGCCCGACGCTGGAATAAAGCCCCAAAATGTGTCAAGCTGCTTATCCTCAACCTGTTACTTCTTTTGGGAAGGCCCCCAAAAGCGTTGACCCGTGCCCGAACCATCTTCATCCCAAAGAAAGGAGGAAGTGGTCCTGGAGGCTACCGTCCGATTTCAATATCATCGGTAGTTTTCCGCCACTTCCAAAAGATTCTGGCATCTCGCTTTCAAGTGGCTGGTGTCATAGGTGACGTCCAGAGAGCATTTCGGCCAGCGGATGGCACAGCAGAGAACCTAACAGTTCTCCAAACTGTCATTTCGCTGGCCCGCATCAAGAAACGGCAGCTCCATCTTGCCGCTCTGGACGTCGCTAAGGCCTTTGACACAGTTAGCCACTTTGCCCTGACCGATTGTCTTCGTGGTGTCGGGGCCCCTACTCGTTTAATTGAGTATGTTGCCTGTCTGTACCACGAAGGCGTGACGGTCCTCGAGGCACAAGGTGAGATGTCAGGGGATGTTGTCATTGGGCGCGGGGTACGCCAGGGGGATCCTCTGTCGCCACTCCTCTTCAACCTGGTCGTGGATACAGCCTTGGGTAAGCTGCCAGATGAAATAGGGTTTGATCTCGCCCCTGGGGTGCGAGTAGGTGCATTGGCTTTTGCCGATGATGTCATCCTACTCACAGAAACCCGCGAGGGCTTGCAGGTCGCCCTCAATGCCTTTGCTGAGCAGCTAGCCAGGTGTGGTCTAGTGGTCAACCCTTCTAAGTGTGGGTCGGTCTCCTTGGTCCCGTCGGGCCGCCAACATAAGGTGAAGGTGGTGGATGAGGAGTGCTTTGTCTTAGGACAGACACCCATCCCCGCCCGATCCGTGTTGGAGGTCTGGCGGTACCTTGGGGTCGACTTTATGGGTGTGGCCACTATAGCCGCAAGCCGTGTGGACCTTGGTGGAGCATTAGCTCGTGTCACCAAGGCTCCATTGAAGCCACAGCAGGAGCTGCGCCTCCTTCGCACGTACTTACTGCCAAAGCTAACCTATGGGTTAGTCTTTGGCAGGCTTACTGCGGGGAGGCTGCTTGAGTTAGATCGTGAAGTTCGCTCTGCTGTGCGCTCTTGGCTAGGCTTTCCGCCTGGTGTCCCAAGTGTTTACATCCACGCACCGGTCAAGGCCGGTGGGCTCGGTATTGTCTCTCTTTCTGCCAGCATCCCATCTTTACGCCGCCAGCGCCTGCTTGCCCTTAGGGGCTCAAGCTGGGAGGTCGCCCGCACTGCTGCTGACCTGGACTTTGTCCGGCAGCAGTTGTTGTGGTGCGATCGAGCAACACCAACTGCTCCCAAACCCAGCTCATCTGCTGAGTTCGCTGCTGCGCTGCATGAGTCAGTAGATGGTAAAGAACTCCGACAGTGCTCTGAATCCCCCATTTCTTCCCAGTGGGTGGAATGGGCTTCAGAGGGCATTGGGGCCCCTGACTACCGCCATTTTCATGCCGTCCGGGTGGCCATATTGGCCACCTCGGTGAGGTGTTCGAGGAGTAGTCGCGGGACAGTGGATACCCTTTGCCGTGCCTGTCGGGGTAAAAATGAGAACCTGTATCATGTAGTGCAGCAGTGTCCTCGTACTCACGGTGGCCGCATTCTCCGTCATGATGCCGTTGCCAAGCAGATAGCAGGCGCTCTGTCATCCAGCGGTTGGGCTGTTGAGAGAGAGAGACTATATCACATGCCGAGTGACCGGGGCAAGAAGCCGGATATCGTTGCTGTCAAGCCCGATGGGTCTGCCATTATCCTGGATGTCCAGGTTGTCAGTGGCAGCGTGGACATGGAGCAGACCTGGCGGGCTAAGAAAAGTAAATATGATAGAAATGATCTGCGACAGGCGATATCTGAGCTAAAAGGAGTGGCACCTAATAACATCAAGGTAATGGCTGCGACCTTGTCATGGCGCAGGGTGTGGTGCGGGAAAAGCGCCACGGAGTTACTTGAGTTGGGCATCTCTACAGGAGTACTCCGTGGTATCACCACCCGCGTCCTGAGGGGTTCTTACTTGAACTGGTGGACATTCTATAGGGGCACTTCCTTTCATCCCATTCTTCCTTCTCGTCCTGCAACTTCCCTTATCCCTAGAGCCGGCGCCGGGTAAACCTGGGCGTTCTCCCCACTTTTTTATTTTATTTGTTTATTTTTCAATTTAATGGTGTGCCCCCTCCGCCTTTGAGGGGAGTTTATAAAAAAAAAAAAAAAAAAAAAAAAAAAAAAAAAAAAAAAAAAAAAAAAAAAAATGTGTGTGTGTGAAAACTTTATGTTCGTGTGCACTACAAAAACTCAAATAGTTCTGCGACTACTGACCTCAAATTTTGGCACGATATACAGAACGCTTCAAGAGTAATTTTTATATAAATTCAGTAACAAACCTGCAACCAACAAAAAAAACACTTTTATTAATGCTCAGAAGGTTACGCTTCACCTCCTACCAAAAATATATCACTCTACATAGAAAACATAACGTAACTAAAAAGTAACTGAAACTGCTGAACTTGAAAATGCTTGGTCTTGAAATTAAAAGATCCTATCCCCTCTTGAGGTTTGAACCAAACCTAAGGATTATGTATTAGATAGCTTTCTTCACATATCATTAGTATATAATTATTACTATTAAACCCCATATTGTAAAGTGAATGATCGAAATTTGCAGCATAGTGCCTCCCAAAAGGCTATTTTCACAACATATCTCTTTCAAAAATAAACCCCCCAGGATTTTTTTCTAAAATAAATTTAAGAATTTTTTTTTTTTTTTTTTTAACGGAAATTGTTGGAATGAAACCTGTTAGGTCTTACAATCGATTCTTCAGTGATATTACGAAACGGTGAACAAACACAGCTGTACTCCACGTTGGTCACGGCTGAACTCCATTGTCACTCTATTCACAGAGTAGCAATTGTTGGGCTCGTTCGGTATTGAAGTGATTGTTGAACAGGAAGATAGTTTCAGTTATAGTTACTTACTTATTGAGCTATGATGTGCTTCGGCATCAAACATTTTGTAGCTATGAATTTATTGATTCCAACTGACGGTAGAGTTCTTTGGGAAATGTGACTCCTGTTAGGTATATATCTGACTTTTCCTCCAGCTGTGTAAAAAACTCTTCTTTACTTTTCGTCGGACTTCCAGAATTCATAGCGCTTGAAAAAACAGAAAGTGGTAAGAAAGCAGAAAGGAAAAAAAAATTATCGTCATCGTGAAAGCCAATATAGTAATAACCAACCACCTGACAAAGATGGCGAATGCGGCAACTTTTCTACTTCGGGAGTAAAACAATTTTCATCGTCGAGCGATGCTCAACTACAATGTTAACGTCCAGGTTATATATCCAAATTATGCACAACAATACCTGTTGTTAGACTGACCTTGTTTATTATTTCTAGGCGGGGCTACCTAATACTGAAGTAAAGATGCAAACGAACGTGGATGAAGGGGAGCATCCACGTTGAGTGATCTTGAGAAGAGTTTGCGCACATGGGGTTAGCGTCAATGGAGTTTACCCCGGAGAAGAGTCATGTGGGTGGGAAAGCGGGATAACTTTCCCTCATTTCAAGCACGTCTGCGATTTCAATTAGCTTCTGCTGCTGCTCTGCGGAGAGCAAAGTTAAATGGCTGAAGGCGGACGTGACCCGAGTTGGCCCTTCACTGCATCACGTTCCCAACTAAATCTTGATTCATAATTACCCACCTCGTCTCAGAACCTTCTTCACCTTTCAGTCAAAAGTAACCCCAAAAGTTATATTTAACAACCCTGAAGACTGTGTTTATGTAAATAGCTTGGAAGACGATTATGATTTAATATGAGTTTACAGACGATTTTTACGAAACCAGATTTCTTCCAACCAGATGTTTTGGGTATGTTTTATTGTATACCTATTCGTGTGAAGTTGTGCTTTTGGTTTATTATTTTCAATAATGGACCTTTGTTTTTGGCGAAGGATTAAAAGTCTAAATCTGGGTCAAAGAAATTTGGGTTTAAAAAATATTGTTATTTTTTCCGCACCCTCGAAGTTTTTTCTCGAGATACCTGAATTTATTGTGAAATATTTTAGTTCCCTCTCAAGTACATACTCGAAACTAATCCTTTCTTGTGAGTCAATGCCTAACTGCGATTGTTTTTCTCGCAAATTTCCGTGAAAAATGAAGTTATTGCAACGGGTCAAAAAAATTTTAAATCAAAATTTTTAAAAAATTTCTTCATTGAAATCCGTTTTGAAGCATTCTGAAACGATTCCTGAGGTTTGAGCTGCTTTTTCATATATATACATATATATATATATATATATATATATATATATAATTATTTGTTAGAAAAAAATTTGGACAGATATATAGAACGAAAGAATTGTTTCTGATATTTCGAGCAAGTCTTGATCACGGAAAAATGAAGAATAGAAATAATTTCATGAGTCCTGGTTGCGTCTTCAATTTTTGTATCCATGGCCGCAAAACAGAATAATTTGTGGTGCCATTTTCCGAAATTAATTAATCATTTAGATTGACTCCAGGGGGTCTGTTAGCTCCTAAAACCCAACGATGAGCCCTTTCGGACTGCTGCAATTGACGATCATTAGCCGTATCCGGCATTTTGCGTAACACTTTAACTCCAAAACATTCATCAAAAGATGCGTCATGAGATCGTGCATGGACTTTAACAGGGAGTGGTCTGGGTTGATGAACTGAGGCCCTGTGATTGTTCATACGCAGATTCAGTGTTGTGGCTTTTCCTACATAAAAAGCTGGTCCATCTTCGCATTTCTTGCATATCAGTTGATATACACAGTTCTTCGACTGGCATTCTGCGTATCCTTGACATCTGTAGGTATGCGATGTATTGGCCGAAGTGAAAGTAGGCTCATCAATAACCAAATTGCACAACTTGCACCTCGGACGCCTACATGGAAATAATCCGTGTTGAAGTGGCTACGAGGGCTGTGATTGTGGATGGCGATGGGACAAAATGCTCCCTATATTCTTGCCTTGGCGGTAGGCCAGTCGCGGTGTTTATATATATATATATATATATATATATATATATATATATATATATATATACATGTATATATATATATATATATATATATATATATATATATATATATATATATGTGTGTCATTCCAGACGATAACTCTCCGTAGGATTGAGATAAAAATTCCGTTCTTGCGCCGAAAATCAAGCTTCCCACCTATCTAAAGGATGATCCCGTTGGCCAGCACTTTTTGAGGACATTAAATTGTTCGAATTTCAAAAACTGTGCTGAAAAATCAATTAAAATGGCTAAAGACGGCTTAAAATTGTTAAATTTATAATGTTTAGTAGAATACTGCTCGAATGAATTGTATAGAATATAAAATAGAACAATTATGTTATATTTTATTCACAAAATCATGCTGCAAAACGTATTAAATTTCATAAAAATTTGTTGTACAATCGTTAAAAACGGCAAAAAAAGCTAAAAATCCAAAATCTTTTTTTGAATAGCAAATTACTAATTAGAATAACTTTGCTGTCATAAAAATATTAGTTAACATTTTCTTTACACTCAAAAAGCTCTCATTTCAAAACAATTCAACTCAACAGAGTAAGATAACTTACCAAAATTCGCTCATTCGATCATGCTGCATGACTAGAACTTTTTACAAATGGATTCACTTTTAAAAAGTGTACTTTTTTCCCCTATGCTTTACCTTTATTATTACAACCAGTATTCTGAAGTGGTTCCCCCCCCCCCCCCCCCCCCCCACCCACTCTTTTTTATATTATTGATACGATTCTACACGCGGTAAAATGACATAAAAAATTGACTATTATATTTTGTGTCTGGGAAATCTGATGTTCGGCAGGGTAACGTCAGGAAAGTCTAAAATTCCCATTTGGGGGCCACCCTGTTAGCCAATCAATCTCTAAATTCCATCAATGATCGTTAAGGAGTGGTACTGGAAGTCACAGATATTGCCTTCTTCAGTTCCACTCCAATTTATTCTAACTTTCCGAAATCGAATTAATTAATTATAGTCCGTGCGGATGTAATAGAGAAGCATTGGTAGATACTTTTTTCATATATATTTCACTTCAAGGCTGGTGTGTTGAGTCTCGGGGAGAAGGTAGGCCATATTGAAGGTAATGATTGCGTCTACAAGAAGTGGCGAGAGGGGCTTTTGAGGGGCCAGGTGGTTTGGATGATTAGGTCGCGGCCTATGTACAGAGGATCTTTCCTCAGGTTGAGGAAGCAACCTTGGCTTCCTCCAGAAGTTGTGGCATCCAGCTCTGTAGCTGCGGACGTACTGTAAGAAGCTTTTGGCATCTTGTTTCCAAGTGACTGGTGTTATAGATGACTTCCAGAGAGCGATTTGGCCTATGGATAGCACATCGGAGAACCTAATAGCTCTCCAAACTGTCATTTCGCTGGCCTATTAAGAAACATCAGATCCATCTTGCGTCTGGACGTCGCTAAGTCCTTTGACACTATAAATTTTGCCCTGACCGATTGCCTTCGTGGTGTCGGATCACTGATTGAGATTTTTTAACTGAGTATGTTGCCATCCTGTAACACGAAGGCGTGACGGGCCTCGAGGCTGGAGGCGAGATGTCAGGGAATGTAGTCATTGGAGGCGGGGTACGCCAGAGGGAAGCGACGGGGGGATGGAAGCGAGGTTTGAAATTATATTGCACGCAGGCAGTAGAAATTGTTTGTTCCTCAGCTTGTGTAAGATTGTATAATGATAGTCAAGGCCATATAGGGCCAAAAGTAACTTTCTCCCTTTCCATATGCGATAGGGTACCAAAAAATCGTGAGTTGAAAATGTGTTAAAATTTTGAGGAATATCACTTTGCTCTGATTTTACTTTTCTGCTGTTGAATCACAGCTACTTATTGCGTGTAAAATAAATTTCTTCAGGAATATTATTGTTATGGTAGTAGCTAAATGGTATAATAACTGTATGGCTCCCTTCCCTTCCTCTCATTGCTGCTGGTCCTGCCACCAGATAGTACTTTCCGTGTGTGATTCATCAGATTCAGAAGTTTCTTGAAATTGTTAAACATGGAACTAACCAGTGAGGATGGGAACCATCAAGATGCATGATCCCAGTCACAACTCTCTTGCCAGCATCACATGAAAAAGAGATGAGAAATTCGCGTATCAATGCAAAAGAAACAGCGGCCGGAGATGAGCTGGGCTATTCCGTACCAAAATTTGTGCGGAGTGTGGTGTAAACAAATGTTCCAACGCAGATTCCGTCAATTTTGAGGATCTGGGAAACTCATCTCTTCGGTAGGTGCATACATCAGTATATTCAGTTATATTTCTATAATGTACCATAGACCTCGTTTGATAATTATAGAACAGGGATCTGCGTAGAAAGGATATCTCATATATACAAACCTAAACCTTGCTCCATATTGAACTAACAGTCTTAGTTCATATACACTTATATTCATCACTGAAATGAATCATGAAAAGTGAAAATGCGTCGGATAGAAAAGACTTGGAATAAATAAAGGCCGTCACGCAGTAAACCTGTTTAGACCCCAGAGGTAGGTTGAATGAGTTTCGATGTTGATTGCAATCGGGCAATCCGAGTGATAGATCCCTCTGCCCATTGGTTCATTTGTGTTGCAAATCAACCTGTCATGCCTGGTTTTAGAATTGGCCGGTACTCTCAGATGTGGATATGGGAAATTAGCTACCTCAGTTATAGATTACGGGTGAAATACAGGTTCAGAACCTACCGCGACCCCTCAAAAGAAATTCGTGTCGTTATATCTACGCTGTCTTAATAGTAGAAATGATTACGGCACTTTTTTCTATTCGAAGAATGTAACTACGCCAGGCAAAGTGAGAAGAATTTAAGAAATGCGTTTGAGAGAGGAACGCTTCATATTTTAATTCTACTAGTGATTTACCACCAAAAATCCCTTATTACAATTTTCGTTTAGACCCTTATTATGTGAATATTCACACCCTAATGTTTTGTATTTTAACTGACTAGCTACCTACCAAATTTCCTAAATGAAACTTCATATCGGCATGAGTGATGAAGTAGGAATGAATTGGTACTTGGTAGGGATTAGTTCGGCAAAGCAATATCACAGATGACTCAGTGGGACAAATAAATTGTAGGTGCAGTAAATATTTACGTTAAATTTCCCTCTGTAGGTGCCTAGATCTACGTACACATATTGATGACCAAAACAGCCCTTAGCTCGACCACCACAAATTAGCATTACGCAAATTGTTTACAAAGAAGCGTTACGCTAAGAGGCCTTTGGGTCTAATTTCTTTTTTAATCAACCTCCGGAGCTGAAATTTTGAATGGAGCTCCTATGGGATATCTAAAATACAGTTTCAATGCACGTAGTCCGACAAATCAGCTGAGATACTTCTGAGTCTAATTTGTTCCTCAATCGACTCATGGGGATGAAACCGGAAATTGAGCGCTTTGGGACATCTAGAATACAATTATTACAAAGTATGGAGGGGCTCTGATCAACTGTGGAGCCCCTGAGGCGAATTTATACCCTAATTGACTTAGGGCGGGGAACTTTAGATAGAGCTTCCTTGGAATAATTCGAAAACAATGACGAGGTATGGAAGTTTACTGACCGAATGAGAGGTCTCTGAGGCTAATCTCATTCGTTTTTCACCTTTTTCCATAACATTTTCGACATTAATTGAAAAGCGTAAAATTGTGAGCTCCCAGAGGTTTTTAAAGCGTAAGCCCGTTTAGGAGGCGCTAAGCTTCAAATTTTGGTGATATGGGTACTATGTACGGGGTCTAGTAATTGTAGCCTAATGATATGGGGAGGGAAAGGTTATGTAATATAGGGATGAAACATACCTTAGTGTAATAATTTTCAGTGTCTTATAATACTGAACGAGTTTTACAATATGCAAGTAATCTATTTGTTATGAGAATGTACATGCAACGATGATATATAATGAAATAGTGTAGTTATTTGAGATGCCGCCGGGTCTATGATGGTTAAGTTTCAACCTGAGAATCAAAATTGGGTTAGTTAATTAAGATTCAAATGAGTTGATAGAGAGTTCTTATGTCGTAATCGATCATTTATTTGTGGCCCGAGTGGGAGCCCGCGTCTTCAGCATGAGTGGATAAATGGAAGTGTGCACCCGCGTCCGAGTCGGGCGACGAAACGCCGATTCGAGATCCGATCTTAGTCAGCCAAGCGGTACCGTCTTTCGGGTCGTCAAGGGAAACGAGGTTTCCGATTCGTTTTCCGACTCAGTTGAGGATAACCTCGTTTCACATCAAAACAGTTCAGCCGCTTGGCGACTTGTTTGTTAGTACTTATTCAAGTTTTTAAAAGTTAGTAGTGTTGTGCTGTAAAAGTTGATTTTTGAAGTGAATTTTGAGGTAGGCTCCCTCGAACGCCAACTCCATTTCCCGAGCACTAATTACACCATTCTGGTAAAGCTCCTCATAGGCCCTAACTTCGTTCATAACAGGCAGATCAAAAGGGAAAAAAAACAGATACCTATGAAATAAAAATAGCTAAGTTGAATAAAATTGGAATAAAAATTAATTAGACTCCGGGAAAAAGCACGACGAAATGGTTGATAAAAGTGGTATAAAAATACAGCAGAAAGTGAGCGGGAATAAATTCGCACTTTATCGTGACTTATTGGGTCGTCACGACCCAACACAACAACCCACCACTTGGCCACTAACAACTCGGAAGGTTAGCATCCATTTCTAATCTAAATCTAAATCTAAATAAAACCCTATGGCTACCGTTCTATCATAGTCCTTATTGTCAGATCTGGAATATCTTGCATAATATCGATTGTAATTCAACTTATTGCACGACATGCCCAAAAATAACGAAAACCTCTTAGGTAAATTAGGGGTTGTCTTTGATAGTCGGTGGAAGTTGGAGAAACAAATATCTTTGATTACAACAAGATTCAGAAAATTGATCTACACGGAAACCTTGAGATCAGACCGGGAGAGCATCGACTCACGAAAACCTCTTGTTCCATATGAGTTGTATCCAAGAGAGGTGCGAAAATAAGCTATTGTACTGAAATTTCAAGAATGAAATCTGGTATGAGTTAAATATCTGGGTGTGAAAAAACTAATTTCTGTCCAGATCTGTTTGATGCAATTGAGGTTCATCAGCAAGGGAAATTTTAAAACTTTTAACACTCAAATAAGGGTTTTATAAGTTCCAAAAACTTTACCTTACAAATAGTCCTAATTAATTGTTTCTGGGTGGTGTTAATGGATAGGAGTGTAGTGGAATAAGCGGCACCCCATGCTGTAACACCGCTCAAAAGAACATATCGAACAATTGAGCATGGCAAAAATGTTGATCAATTTTCTGAATCTTGTTGTAACCAAAGATATTTGTTTCTCCCTCTTCACCCGACTATTAAAGACAACCTGAAAGGTTTTCGTTATTTTTGGGCATGTCGTGCAATAAGTTGTATTACAATCATTATTAGGTAAGATATTCCAGATCTGACAATGAACACTGATAGAACGGTAGCAATAGAGTTTTATTTAGATTTATAGTTAATTTATTTTCGACAAGCCATCGGTACATTTGATGTCAACAGATGTGTAATTTCTCTTCTGTGGGTGTCTACACCTATGCAGATGTATTAGATACCTACCAACTTATGTTCTTCGTAGAAGAGCTACACAATTAAGAAATAATAAACCTTTGTGTAATAATTTGGAGCGTTTTTCTGTCTAATTTAGGACGCAGATTTCTGTCTAACCTAATTCCTGGGCTTCACTTCAAAAATAAATTCTGCTCAGTTCTCAATATAACGTCTGGTTATTGTCACAGTCTCCATTACCTCCATGAGTTCGATTCTCGCCATTCAAATAATACGGTTGTTGCATTGTATATAAGAAAATGTTCCGCCCACACGTTCCGCCCAGTACGAAAAATGGATTGATTGATGATAAAGAGCTCCCATGTGGGATCTCTGTGTTTTATGTGACAATGGAGCGTTAGAACTTCAAATAACAGGGGTATTCAATGTTGAGTTCCCATCCTGCTCCCGTTTCGGAGCTCCCGATATCCCTTTCCTCGTAACGCCGTTTTCAATATTCCAAGCTCCGTTGGAAATCGTTAATCAAAACACCCCTCTCTATTCCCTGATAACAATACAAAGTAGAGATTGAATTGCAAAGAGGAAGCTGCGTCATTTTCATCTGATAGACAAGGTGTATTAGCGACTGGATTGATGGTCGTCCGTCATTTCGTATAACACATTTCAGAATGAAACCGCTGCAAATTAGCACAAAAAGGTTTATTATTTCTCTATATATAGCCCTTCTATATAGATCATTGGTCTATAAATATTACAAAACACCGTGGATAGTAGAAGATCAAAACTTATTGCAACGTGCCAACCAAAAGGATTCACATATTTACAGCTCCAGAACCCCACAATTTAACGGTTTTTAGTAAACTAGCAGCTCCAGCTCGCTTCGCTCGCCTCCACGTCACTTGCGAGGTGTGGCTATATTCATGCGATGGTCTTTTACTGTCGAGTGGGACTTGTAGAATGATCAGAATCTATAGATGGCTAAGGGAAGGCTTAACGTGTGCAGGGGATGTTGCTCGCTTTGCTGGTTTTAGGTGGGTTGTCTCGCTCCCTTCGCACGCTCTTTGTGGAGTGTACAGATGCGATGGGATATAGTCCATCTCGAGTCCGCAAGAAAGACCTCGTTGAAATCCGACGTGACTAGGGAATATTGCTCACTTCTCTCGCTCGGTGTGGGATGTATAGATGCGATGGGATATAGTGGGATACCATCGAGACCTACAGCCCATGGTTCGGGTGGGGGTGGAAAATTTTAAAATTACTCACAATCCCTTTCAATTGAAAATCCCAAGGAAATGGCAAAAAAAAAAAAAAAAATCAAATCTGATAAAAGGTATCTATCTAATATATAATGTATATTGCCGTTGGATTTATAGTAGTCTTTGTGCTGGCGCAAACATTAACTAATTCTATATGTTCATGTTACAAAATGTGAGGAATTTATACTGCCCTAACAACTTGGCAGAGGTTTTTTCTGTTGGGAATTACTTTCAAATGAATTATTAAATCTTACAGATCTATGTGGAACCACGAAAATTTCATTAGGTTTAATAAAAATGAGCCATTTATTTGCGTAGGAGGGCTATCAAATAAAGATTTTGTGGAACCACGAAAAGTTTAGTTTTAAGAACATTTCAATTTTTCAACTAATTCTATACGTCAAAGTTAATATGTGAAGACGTTATACTGCCTACCCACCCATATTATAAAAAGTAATATCTATGCAATATCTAATGGATATTTCGTTGGATTTATAGTTGTATTTGGGCATGCGCAAACATTAATTTCTTATAACGTCGACTTATCAATCATTTCGACTCGTACTTTGTTCTTCTACTGATTTTATACGTCCATGTTACAAAATGTGAGGAATTTATACAGCCCTACCAAGTTGGCAGACTTTTTTTCTGTTGGAAATTAATTGCAAACAAATTAAATCTTATAAAACTACCTATGTGGAACCACGAAAAGTTCATTTAAGTTCAATTTAGATAGGTCTTTTATCTGCATAGAATGGATATCGAAAATCGTAATTGGGACCCGTTCAGGTAAAAAAGGCCTGCATCGCACATTTCCTGATACGGAAATCCTGATTTGTCCAACTTCCCGTCACTTTTTTCGATATCCGATTTCGGATTCAGATTTGGCAGAATCAAAAATGTATTTCGCTTGCAAACACCGTCCCGAACGACGTCTCTTTATAGGGTCAATTTTAATGAAAAAAAAAAAAAAAAAAAAAAAAAACGAAGTTTTTCGTCGGAATTTTTAAGATAACGGGTCCGAACTCTTTAATTTTTTGACGCATTTCCTGATAATTTTTTCGCAATCCAATTGCACCGTCGTCTTCCTTGTACAAAAACCTACGAAACCGGTATTTTCCCGAAATTTTCGACGGCCGTTTAGAGTGGTAGGGGAAGCGAGGAGGTCGAAAAAACGGGGAAAAGCGCCCGAAAAATGTCAAAATTTAGGTATAACAACGGAATTTTAAGGTCGAAAGAGTGGGGGAAAACTAATAAAACATAGCCTATAGTCTGACCGTCCGGATCCGTTCGTCCGTTCGGTCGTGAAAGCGACACCGACAGACAGACTCACTCACTAAATCACAGAGTTTCATTCTTATAACTAGCCGCTTCGGCTCGCTTCGCTGGCCATCACGACCAGGGGGGGGGGGGGATATTGCTCGCTTCGCCCGCTAGGGGTGGGTTTTCTCACTTTCTCGGTGTGGGATGTATAGATGCGAATGTATAGACCCCATATCATCTAGTCCTAGAGCTAGAGCCCAGGGTTCGAGAGGGGGTGGAAAATTTGAAAATGTCTTACCATCCCTTTCTATAGACAATCCCTAGGGAATAGAAAAAAAATAATAATGATAAATCTTATAAAAGGGGCAAAACGAAAATAATAAATTGCTGCAGAATAATATCCTGCTTTTTCTATGTAAGGAATTTATACTGCCCACCCATATTGACAGACCTTTTTTTCTGTCGGAAATGACTATCAAAAGTGACACTTAATATAGAACCACGAAAAGTTAGGTTTTATAAACATTTCAGTACTAACAGAACTGTCGGAAGTTGAATGTTTGTACGTATTTGTTTTCCCCGTCTATTTTTCTAATGGGTAGGCCATTATTTTATCTGTGTAGAAGGGTTTTCCTTTTCCCAGTATTTCAAACGGGAGCAAAGATCAGAGGGGGACCTACTCGCCTGAGTCAGGTTGGACGGCACAATTAACTTCTCATTTCAATCGCATTTCAACTCGCATTTCGTCCAACTTCCCGTCACTTTTTTCGATATCTGATTTCGGATTTTGATTCGGCGGAATCAAAACTGTATTTTGCTTGCAAACACCGTCCCGAAAAACGTCTCTTCATAGGGTCAATTTCAATGAGAGAAAACGAAGTTTTTCGTCGGAATTTTCGAGAAAACGGGTCCGTACTTTTTCATTTTTTTGACATATTTTCCGATACTTTTTTCGCAATCCGATTGCACAGTCGTATTCCTCGTACCAAATCCTACGAGACCGGTATTTTTTCGGAATTTTCGACGGCCGTTTAGAGGGGTAGGGGAAGCGGGGAACCAGAAAGAACGGAAAAAGCGTCCTTTAAACGTCAAAATTTAGATAAAAACGGAATTTTAAGGTAGAAAGAGTGGGGGAAAACTAATAAAACATAGCCTATATTGTGACCGGGAGATATCCGGTCACGATAAAAAAAAAAAAAAAGCTGTTCGGATCCCTTCTTTGGTTCGGCCGTGAGAGCAGCACTCACAGACAGACAGACTCACTGATAGAGTTTCATTCTTCTAAAATAGTATAGGTATCGAAAAAAAAAAAAAACGTCGAAAAGGCAAGAAATTAGCTACAGAGGCCAATCAGTGCTCCTCCGTTCCTTGTAATTGTTTCTGGGGTGTAGTTAAAAAAGAGCTTCATCTAAACTTCAGCACCGTGAGTCGATTTTTGCAAGAAATTAGCCTTAATGGTTCCGAAACTGATCAGCGTCCCTCCATACTTTGTAATTGTATAATTAATGTCCGAAAGGTGCTTCATTCCATGTTTCAGCATCATCAGTCGATTAAGAAACAAATTAGGCTAAAAGGCCCCTTAGCGGATCAGTGAGCACTGATGTTGATTTTTAGATATATCTCAAAAAAGCTCCATTTCCTTAGGTTGTCATCAATATGGCTGTGAAGACACCTAAAGACACCTATAGAGGGAAAATTAATGCGTTTCTTAAAACATCTACAGTTTGCTAGTCCCCCTGATAAGCATAACGATATTTTCGAGGTAGGTAAAAGTAAAAATGAAAATAAAATAATAGAGCATTAAAATGATTTTAAGAATTATAAAAACACCATAGCGGAATATAAATAATTAAGAAACTGTCAATAAGGAAACTGGAAAATTATGCTTGAGGTAATTTACTTTAGCTCATTTGAAAAAAATGGAGTTGGGAGGGGACAATCTACAGCCAAACCCACACATTATCAGAACATTTCATCTAAATCAGATGAAAACTAGAAATTATGCTTGTTGCTGGGATTACACTTTCGGGTATCTGCAGGAACTACAAATGATGTAATCATGTTGAAATGTATATGGAATGAATAAATCGTCGTCTCCCAACTAACCACTAAACTTGAACGGGATCGGATGACTAAGGCGTCAAGAAAGGTTGCTTGAAGTAATGTACGTTTGCCCATGCGCAGAATGGCACCAACGAAACTGATATAGGGAACTATCTACACCCTAACCCGTACACTCCATGAAAATTGAGGAAATTATGCTTTATCCTAAGGTTTGCGGACACACAGATACAAACAGACAGAAACGTAACAAAGTTTGTTCAGAATGGTCTACCTATAACATAAAATGCGAGTGGAAATTTTGATTTTGGAGACAAAAATATTTTCAATTCTCCCTAAATAGAATACAACGCTTTCACTACCTACCTATAATAAACCCGTTTGCGTGAAGTGAAAATTCAGCGGGAAAACATGCCTAGGGATACTAACGTAGACGCTTACCATAGACTAACTAACTCCCACCTTGAAATGCATGGTGAAATACAAACGATCTTAACTCAGAGATAACTTAACTCTCTTAACTCCAAAAGTTTGTTATCCCCCATTTTAGCTTTTAGATGGTGAAACCCTCCCTTAGAGTTTTTGAAGAGAAACTCATCAGGGTTTACGAGCCCCAAGGTATTGAGGTAGGTACCTGTTCATCACTCTGGTCGGTCCCTGTCCTGAATTCGGCTCCACAGCATGGACATCCATTTACCAAAACACTAAAGACTCATTTGAGCGTGTACAAAGGAGATTTCTGAGCTACATGTTCTTTAAGAAAGGGAATAAATGGGAGGATTACAGTTATAGAGGTGGGCTTGTTGAAAACCGATTGATGACCCTCAAATGCCACCGAAGAGTCTGACATGATGTTTCTTCATGGTTTGGTAACTGGCCGAATTGATTGCTCCTTCCTGTTATCAACGCTCAATTTCCACACCCCACCTTACCCTACCAGACTCAATCCGCCTTTTTTCGTCAAGACTTCTCCAACAAATTACCTTCGAAATAGTCCCATGACCCGTTTGCAGCTGGACTACAATCGTGCGTCTGCTAAGGAACAACAGGACTTGTTCATCTTTGACGACTTCCTTTATAAGTGCCATTCCTGACCTTTTTTGAACCACCACCTTATTTGATGATACTTTTTATTTACTTCGAATCTTGTTATATATATATATATATATATATATATATATATATATATATATATATTTTTTTTTTTTTTTTAATGAAGGATGAAAACACTCGCGTGTAATATTATTTTGAGGTATTACAGAAGGTTGGAAAAGATAGGAAACACATAAATAAAACTTAGAAAATTGAGAGAATATTTCGCCGTGACTAGAGCTGACGACGCCGACACGGCGACATATTTTCTCAATTTAATACGTTTTATTTATGTGTTTCCTATCTTTTCCAACCGTCTGTAATACCTCATAATAACATATATATATATATATATATATATATATATATATATATACATAGGTATGTATAGGTCTATATATATATATATATATATATATATATATATATATAATTTTTTTTCCCCCTCAGTCTTTAAATATTTCCATATTTAAATTTTTTCGTGAGTTACATTTTTTTAATACTATTTATTAACCATTGTACTATTATGAAAATGCTTAATTCCATGTAGACAACTGGCTATTGGCCGATCTTATGAAAAATAAGTAAATAAAAAAAAATGAATGTTCTAGGAAAGCTCCTTGTGAATTAGATGACAACTGAAGCGTATGCGCAAAACTAAAATTGATCGACACACAGAAAACTCCCAGACTAATACACCGATTTTCATGAAATTTTAAAAGAATTATGCGGTTTAGCTCCTAAACGTTCCCCTATAAATTTCATTGCCGTTGGAGTAATAGTAGTCAGTGCGCATGCCCACGCGTTAACTCCTTATAACGTCGACATCAGTAAATTAGACTCGTACTTTGTTCTTCAACTAATTCTATACGGCCATTTTACAATGTATTTACAGCGACACGATTGGTTTCATCTGATTCTTTGGGATGACGTAAACTAGATCCGAAAAAACATCACTATTTCCTTGAAAGTTTTTGAAATACCGAATTTTGAATATTTCAGCCCTGAATTACTGGCCTTTAGGAATGATCTGAATTTGATGCCAATATCACTGGCACATCCTCGGTCGATGTATGATTTTTGAGCCCGATTTCATAAACTTTGGTCCAGTTGTTTTGAGAAAAGCACTGGACGGCTGGCGGTTGGCGGACGGCGCGGAGTACAGCATACCAACGGCGCGGCGTATGGCGGACGACGATGGCGCGTACCTAACGGGCGACCGACTGACGGATTTATTTTTATTTATTTATTTTTTTTTTTTTTCACAATATTAGGATTCTACGCCTTTTGAAACGTAAACCAACAAATTTTGAGGGGGCTGAAAATTTGTTTTTTCTTGGTCGATTACTAAGTTTCATTATTGAAAATAATAAACCAGAAGGAAAGTTGAAAAAGAATGTTGTCCAATTTTACGAAAAAAAAAATAGTGACAGTGTTGGATCGATTTAGGTGGTTAAGTCATCATCAATAACTAACAATAACTGATGATGAATCAACCTTCGAAATCGATCTAACGCTATAACTTTATATTTTTGTGGAATTATACATCTCTCTTCTTTAACTTCCTTTTTTTTTTTTTTTTTTTTTTATTGAAAGGGTTTCCACTACTTTGACTCTAGCGATTTAGTTTTTTGTATCAGGAATGATACCAAAGATAATTAGGGATAAAACTCCTTTTAAATGCTATTTAACAGACTTCAGGAAGGGTGCACGCCAGAGATTACTTATGCCTTTCTCCAAAACCTAAAAAGCTCACATTTTTCTGTGTTAGTCGGATTTTGAAGGTTTTCACTATTCAAGTTCAGAAGTATGAGCAATAAACCTAAAATAAAAACCACCATTGGAAAAAAAATTAAGAATATCACAAAATATTATTTTCTCGATTATGAAACAATATAATTGACCATGAAAACTGGCTTAAATTTCAAAGTGCTTATTGTATATGAAAATTAATTCTTGGTTCCTCCGTAAGCCGAGAACGTCTATACCGATTTCAAAATGCGTTTTGATCAAATAATCAGTAAGTTTCGCAGGTGGCTTTAGAGTACTTCTTTTTCTTAATTTTCCTTCACTCCTTCCGGCCGAAAAACACATTTTCCTCCTCTATAACTTTGGAATTTCGTTAAAACACTACTGATCTTTTCTATCATCTGATTGAAATCGAAAGAAACCACCAAGTAGCGTGGTTACTGCCACGTAAACAGTTGAAGTAACTTCTAAAGATTAAGTGAAATTGAAACCCATATACTTATTGTAAGTAGGTACTTACTGCAACATAGTGGGTACGATAGCGTAAACTTGACGGCAGGTTCCTAAATGACCAGACAAACGACGGGTAGCTGGATAAACTGTGGGCAAAAGGATAAACCATAGGAAACGGGACAAACCACGGTTACCTCGACAAACCACTAGTATCGAGACAAATCACGGGATCGGAACAACGAAAGATCATTTTTAGTCGGTATTCGTTTTTTTGTACATTAGTTTCCTTCGAATTTTTAAAATTACTTAAAACTATACGAAACCATTACAATAATGTTACCAAGTGCAACGGGTACTATGATTCTGGCGAGAACGTTACTGTGTATTACTTTTCCCACGAAGAAGAGTAGTGATACTGAGGTGTAGAGGAAAAAAAAAAAAAAAAAAAAAAAAAAAATTAAAAAAAAAAAAAAAAAAAAAAAAATGTTCAATCCTTCGAACATTCCAGTGTGAGTTGCATATATATGTCACCTTACAACCCTTGATATGTTGCTATTTGTTTCTTATTCGGTAGATATTTACCACAACGTTTTTATTACTACCTACGTGTTATATTATTTATTATTATTATTATTTACTCATTTAATTTTTTTTCTGGATTCCTTCTTTTCGTTCGGAGTTCTTTCCTCTAGGGGTGGGGGGGGGGGGGATTGTAGTAACCATCATGAATCGTGATTATCATACATCGTAGCATGAAAATTTATTATTGATGAAATACATGTTCAATTCCGAGTTTTAATTATGGCAACTGTTCAGTCTATTTGCCTCATAACAGTTGTGATGGAACTAATTGTACAGAAGTGTCCTTGATAATTTTTTTTTGTACATTCTTGGCGTGTCATGAAAAATGTCAGCATGAGGGAAATAATCAGGAAAGTGTTTTGCTACGCTTGGTAATTTATTTAGAGGTTGATGGTAGGAGTAGTTGGTAGGGACAAATTAAGCTTTGAGTAAAGAAGCACGGTGATAGTTATTCGTGACGAGACGTTCCGAACCTGACGCGAGCACCTCCCAACCTATTGCCTTTTCCCCTCCGTTTGTTCCCCGCTGGGTAACAACCAAACAGCTGACTCGTCTTATCACTTATCTTATTGCTTAGGTTCTATATAGATTACAGTACTTTGACATGGGTGTTTAGTTTATATGTACTTTTAATTATATGTTATATTATGTAGTTTAAATTATTTTTATTATATGTTCCTCCGCATGTACGTTCCTCCGTTGCAACATGCTATTTTGTTGCCATTGCACATACCAAACGAAGAGGAAATTCAATCTTCGCCGGCATATAAATCTTGGCAAGGTTCGGACAAAGTTAACTCGACAAACAATGGATTTTTTGTGTTCAGAAAATTTCTTGAGTTTTATTACTCGTTTACTGTGATTTTACTTGACTCTTTTCTAAGTCACTCTCGCTTCTAAGTCAATCTCTAAGTCACATGGAAAATGAGTGGTGGTAATTTATTGTTCCTCCTAAATAATAAAATAAAAGCTTTATTGTTCTATAAATTTGTCATTTTGCGTCAATTTTATTTTCCCTACTCCATTTGAAATATGTGTTCAAATACAATGAATCAAAAGGTTGAAGATAGCAATAAATTATATAGTTAAAAATGTTAACGTAAAAAGTTGCTTTAATGAACTCGAGAAATGGCAAAAAATTTGTTAAAAAAATTTTCTTTAATAATTTAATGGGGAACTTTCATGTGTTGGAATTTCACACTTTTGACCCCAGATTCGGATTCAGCACACTTGAAAACCATCTACTACTAATTTGCAGCTCGAAATACTGTTTAGTCTGACCAATAAACGGGTGATAAGATCAAGCAAGTTGTAATGCAAGAGAGCTGAATGTTCCTTCAGACAGATGAGGGCCGTGACGTCATCGTGCAAATGAATTACAAGAGCCGTATTACTGGTCTGATACCCACCGTACAGCTACTTTTTGGAAAGCTCTCGTTAAGATCTGTCTAGTAAGCAAATAAAAAATAACCATGCAAATTCCGCATTGTTTTATTATTCATTTTCGTTTTATTTTAAGATTAAAATATTTATTAAAACGAGTTTATCACCCTGGAAATTTAAACATTACCAGGCAGATTAGCTTCATGAAAGTATTTAAATTTGAACTTATAAGGTGCATGCTGAAAAAGTCATGAGCTATTAAGGTATACCTTCATAAATGAATATGAATTAGAATTAACTTGGAAGTTCATGCTGCTTGACTGAAACTTTTAAAACCATGATCCTAATGTCTTAAGTCAATCTGAAAGATATGAAAAATAGCTTTAAAATACTGGCGTTCAAGTTCGATTCGATATTATTTTTTTGTACATTTGACCATAACTCCCTGCAGTTACGGATATTTACGAAGGTTGGCTCCGCTGAGCGGTTGCTTTGTAGGGAGGAACATGTTGGAGTGGGAGGTGCTCACGTCGGGTTTGGAACGTCTCATTTATTCGTGGGTATGTTGAAGAGATTCGAATTAGAAGGGTGGGCAATCTATACGGTTATTTAGTAGCTCGTAGAGAAAGATTACGTCTGCCATGTTTTTTCCATTCCTCCAAATATTCAACAAGGGATACTCCCATCATAGGCCTCGAGTGCTACTCCTCCACCTTGCTAAATTTGAAAGCTTCACACGTTCCATGTTGCTTTTATAGACTGTATGGTAGGGGGACCATACTATGATGAAGTATCCCATGATGGGTCGGACTATTGATTTATATAGTCGAGGTGTCGACGTTTGTGACTTCCCTCGTTGTTCGTTTGAGAAATTCCAGGGATCTCATAGCACGACGAGTGACAGAATCATTAAGACAATTAAACGAGAGCCGTTGATCAAACTGGACTCACAAGTCAAAATTCGGCCATTCTTGGAATCCGAGTTCTGTATATGCAATAGTTGTAAATGAACAGATTTTGGGATCGGAAAAAGAAATAACATGGCACCTAAAAGGATTTAGAGCTAAGCTGTTCTCTCCACACCATGTTGACAATGCATCCAGATTGTTTCGGATATTAATGTCTCCGACCCCTGGGGTACCCCTCAGCTATTAATGAATGGGTTGGATAGCATATTTTTCACAAGAGCCAGCATTTATATATATGACAAGTTCAAGCCAAAAAAAAAAAAAAAAAAAAAAAAAAAAACATGAACTCCTAAGGATAGCGATTTAGCTGTAATATGTTCGTGAGAGAATTGATCGGAGAGCTTTATAAAATCAGTAGGTACAGACATTAAGTCATCTGGCAACCATTCCTCAGGAAATTGATAACATAGTAATGGAATGCAAGAGAATTGTACCGTCCTGACACAAATCCAAGTTCAGGAATTATGTGGGTAATAGAAAAGCAATATGAAAAGACTCAACAGACAAGAGCAAATTCGTGAATTATCTATACTATAATATTGAATCAGCATAAATATATGTATACTATAACCGGTTCAATAGAGCCATCTCACAAGTAATTGATTACTTATATTTGTTTCAAACCAAGTCCTACATGCAAGGAGTAACAACATAACGACGGTTTCACATAGTAATGAAATACCAACTTACTATGAAATTCACTTAGTATTATCTTGATTTAGTAGTGTACGAGTTCACATTCTAGAGGAATACGTCGGTGTTTCACACTTTATCAACCTTTGAAATTTTGACATAGGCCCCATCCTTCCATGTCATTAAAGTGAAGAGAAACAGGTATACAAGCTCCACGAGTTTGGTTCCGGCATGGTATACAAGAAAGATAACCTGATTAGAGGAGTAAGAGGGTGCTATATCATGTTCCGTCTAATTCCTGACGCCTCTCCAAACTCTGGCCCTTCTCCCTTCTCTCCCTCCCAGAAATGATATATTTAATCTAACTCCCATCCATCACAATTGTGCCAGAACGCCTTTTGGAGAGGGAGGGACCAAGCCAGTCAGTTCGGCCACATTCAACCACAGCTGTGACGGCGTCAGGGCTTTCGGGGTTCCTGTATAAAGAATGGTACATGGCATAGAGGCAAGGGTCGTGGATCAAATTTTCGCTATCTCGTTTTTTTTTCTATTCTATCTCTAAGCTCAATACACCCATGAAGACAGCGCATGTCAATCTTCTTATATTCAGCTTGAATTTCAATTTTTAAATCGTTTACTTCAAAACATAAAATAAAATAGAGAATTCTATTGAATAAAACGCTGCAATAAATGCTAAATATAACAGACAATATCTTCTATCCTTCGAATCGAGACAAATGAAACAAATTAAACGAGAAATTTTCACCAGTCCTCCACCAACGTTTCCAAAAAAGAAAAATATGTACATATAAATATGTATATATATATATATATATATATATATATATATATATATATATTTATTTATTTATTTATTTATTTATTTATATAGTTTTGATGAAAGATGAAAACACTCGCGTGTAATATTATTTTGAGGTATTACAGAAGGTTGGAAAAGATAGGAAACACTTAAATAGTGTAAGTTTTATTAAGTGTTTCCTACCTTTTCCAACCTTCTGTAATACCTCAAAATAATATATATATATATATATATATATATATATATATATATATATATATATATATTTAAATGAAACATAATTTTAAAAAAATAAATGAAATAAATAAATAATAAATTGATCAAATTAAAAGTTAACGCTGCCGATAATTACGCAGAGCTATGTTATTCCTGTGTTAAATGCCTGTCCAGCGCAAAACTACATAATAGTTATTAAATGTAATCTAAGGTATTTGTGTCAATATCTTAGTATAACTACCTAGAAGTTGACACCCACTGAAGAAACCTCATTGAATATGTGAATTAATACAACTTTGCCTTAACAGCGTTGGTTTAGTCTATAGACAATGAAAGTCAGAATGAATTGTGAACCATAAATTACAAACATTTAAGTGATAATGGGTAGCATTTAAAGTATCATCAGAGTAGTAGACGCGATAACAGGTTTCTGTTTTAACTTTGTTTAAAAATGGCTGGATAATTTTTATAGGTTACTTTCGTTAAGAATTATTTTGAGAACCCATCGAACCCTCAGTATTACTTTACAGAGATAGATTGTAATGAGACCGCCAAGGTAAATCCGTCTCTCCAACTAGCCTGCAAGCAAGATACTAGAACTTGTAATTTACACGGTTGTCATATAACCGTTCTTTAATAGCTAAAATAATGTTCATATTGTTGATACATATTGACTTGAAACAAAATCGGAGTAGTCAGAAGCTCATCAGGAAGTGATTTCCATGGAGGCTCTCAGCTGGAGTTACTTGTTCATTTGAAAATGCCTTCGACGAAAGGGGAGTAAGCGAGGAGTCTTGCAAATGATATTATAGTGTTCGCACTAACTACCAAAGTTGAGATCCCCGCACTAAACTCTCAAAGTTCGCAAGAGCTCGAATCCATCCTTAGTTATACGTCCTTTCCACTCTCTCGCACCCCTAGTTATCATCGAGATAACTCATCAGGTTCCAGATCGAGGTGAACACTAATTTGCTTCGATGCGAAGAAAACTAACAGTGTTGGGTAGATTGGAAATTATTCCACCATTCCTATTTTCGATCGTGATTGTTTTGAAAAATCGTATTCACAGTGTGGTTTCATTATGATTATAGTTAAATTAACTATAATTCAATTAATGAGGTTCTCCCATTTAAACAAAAATTAATTCACTAAATATTCAGATTCAGAATTCTTTTAGATCATCATTCACACGGTCCTAACTCATCATGAAAAATACTCGAACCTACTCCAGTTGCCATTTATGGGTCCATGATCACACTTATTCAAGCTAATATGAACTCGTGTTCAAAAGCCTTCCTTTGTCATTGTTGGTACAGATCAGCCGGCGCACAGTAGGGCCTTTTTTGTGAAAAACCAAGTTCAGCTCCGTATTTACTGGGAATTTTGCTCTGATTCTAAACATACCTTCATGTGCCATGTCCCTATAGCTAAAATAAATTCTTTGACCTGAATCGATTTTTGCAAATTTTCCTCACTTTTTGACCTGTGGAACTGATCTGAATTTTTTTTTTTTTTTTTTTTTTTTTTTTTTTTTTTTTTTTTTTTTTTTTATTCGCAAAAAAAGTTGAAGTGGAAAATTGTATAGAATGAGACCACCACAAGCTCACTAACTGTTGTCTTCAATATTTTAGCAATTTTTCCAAGTTTTTGAGACCTACTGTGAGATTTTGTACTGTTTCGTTATAATTTATTATCTAATACATGAACTACACGAGCACAAGTCAAAAAGTGAATTTTTATTGTTTATAACCTGTGAAACTAGAACCAACTAGGTTACCATATAATATAATAACTTCACGTTGCTACATTCTCTCCCCCCTTCATCCTCTAGCTCCTGAGGAGTTTCGTTCGCACCCCTCCGGTGCCGAAGTTACTCGACATGCTTCTTCCGCTGTACTCTAGTTATAACGACTAAATACGAGAAGACTAAACAAAGAGTCCCATTTTCTTGACGACTCTTCCTATCACATAACCTCCGCCCGTAGTGTCCAGCACCCAGACGTTCTGGTTTCTTCGAATTGTTTCAGTTTTGCCTTCCTATCGTATACCAACTTTTGCATCACTAAATACGTGTTGACATAACTTGCAGTGCATGGTTTAAGTAAGTCCAGCCTCGTCTTAATATTCCGCCCAAACAATATCTCCGCTGGCGTCTTTCCTGTTGTTTAATGCGGCGTGGTTCAATATGACATCAGAAATGTTTGTAACCTCAAATCCAAGTCTTTGATAGTGCTCAGCGCTTTCAGCCTTGGCTTGAACATCCGAACATCCCGTTCAGCTAGGCCATTTGTTTTTGGATGATAGGGAGTAGACTGGATGTGCCTAATATTATTACACTCACAAAACTCCCTAAACTCTCGCCCTACAAACTGTGGTCCGTTGTCTGACACCAGGCATCTTGGCAGCCCACATCGCGTGAAGTCTCAAGTGCCTGATGGTTTTGTACGTGGTGGTCCTATACATCTTGAAAATTTCCAACCACTCGGAGGTGGCATCTACCACTAAAAGCCACATTTTCCCCTGTAATGGCCCACAAAAATCAACATGGACTCGCGTCCAAGGTTCCTGCGGTGCTGTCCAGGAGTATAAAGGCACTTCCATTTCTGCTGGTCTAGTGGCTTGGCACAGCGTATATTGCTGAACATGTCCCTCTATATCTTTGTCCATATTGGGGCAATAGACATGAGTTTGTGCTACTACCCTCATCCCATTTATCCCTGGATGACCTTCATGCAGCGTTTGGAGTATATGTGGCCTTAATCTGGTTGGAATCACGAGTCGTCCCCTCCAGAGCTGCATGTTATCTTTTTTGAAAGTTCTTCTTTCTTTTCGTAATAGGTGTGTAATTCTTGTGGGAATTCCTGTCTTGACTGAGATCACTTTCACCAGTATGGGATCTGTAGCAAGCTCTTCCTTCAATAACTTTTGGCTCGTTGCTACGTCTTCCAGCCTAATTAGGTTTAATCTTCTCCCATATATGCCTCCCTCTTCTTCCTCTGCTGACCCATCTATAGAGTCTATTGATAGTCTTGAAATTACGTCAACTGGTGCATTCTTTGTCCCCACTTGATGTTCTATTTCAGAGTTGAATGACGCTAGTATGATTGCCCATCTTGTTAACAGATTTTCTGCGATTTTCGGTATCTCCTTGGATTCTCCCAACAAGTGAACCAAGGGTTTGTGGTCCGTAATTAGTACAACTTTCCAACCACACAAATACAGTTTAAACTTGGTGACAGCAAAAATTATTCCCACTGTTTCCTTGTCTATGGCTGAATAGCGTTTTTCAGTCATCTTTAATGTTGTTGAGGCAAGCACAATAGGCTTTTCAGAACCATCCGGATATTTTTGGAATAAAACTGCCTCCAACCTTTAGTTACTTGCATCCGTTGTCACAATCAGGGGAAGATCCTTATCGTAATGAGCCCGCAAATTTGCAGAAACCAACATCTTCTTCACTCTGTCAAACACCTGGGTTTCTGTATCACCCCACTCCCACTTCGTTCGTTTTGCTAGCAAATGATGAAAGACAGTACATTCACCCTGAAGATTTGGTATAAAACTCCCATAATAGTTTACTGCTCCAATAAACGATCGCAATTCCCTCTGATTCGACATCTTAGAAATAGCCTCTAATCTCTCCTGTGTTTTCAAAATATCCTGTAATCTCTTACTCCTGCCTCTTCCAGCCGCTCAAGTACTTGCTCTAGTCTTCTTAAATGTTCCTCCTTTGTGCGTCCTATCACGATCACGTCATAGATATAACTGGCTACTCCAGGTATGCCAGCCAGTATAGTATCCATAACTCTCTGAAACAAAGTTGGAACAAGGCATATCCCAACCGGCAATATTCGGTACCATAAAATACCCTTTGTGCGATGACAAGATATTTTCTAGATTTTTCTTCCACTTCCAACAGTAAATATGCATCTTCTAAGTCCACAACAAATTGTCTCTGCCCACAAGCCAGTTTTTTTGCAACAGCCATTGTAGATGTCCATTCGATTGGAGTTTTTTTAGCATCAACTTCTTCAATGATTCCTTGATCTCTAAGCCTATTTAGTTCTTCTTCTACTTGAGTCTGTGAGCTGAATGGAAAATTTCGAGGCTTGAACACTTTAGGAATAGCATTCTTCTTCAAATGAATCGCCACCTTTTGGGTTACAATGGTTCCTGTGCCGGTTCAAAAACTATCTTGAATTTGCTTAACCAATTTGACTAATCTCTGGATCCTCTCCATTCATATCTTCCTGTTGACTGCTGAATTTCCTAATCCATGTCCCTTGTGGAAGAGAGACCCCAAATGCTAACAACCAATCCATTCCAAACTGTATAACATCATCTTGTTTTGTTGCCACCATCGGAAAGTTCAGTGTTTTCCCAAACGCACGAACATCAACCTTTGTTTTCCTTAATGTATCTACCTTTACTCTTGTATAGGCCAGTAAACTCGATGCCTTCCTGAGTGTAGGAGCTCCTTCGTCCTTCCACACCTTCTCACAACAGTTTTAGCCACCCCAGTGTCAAACAGCATTTCTGTGTGTTTGCCATTTATAATTACATCTAAGATAACTTCTAATCCTTTTTCAATTCTTCGTAAATTTGCCACTATGTCTTCGTCACTGGATTCACTAATACCGCTTTCATTTTCGATGTTCCTTCTACCTTATTTGTGTGTCTTGATTGAACCATTTTCTTGATTTTTACATTTGCTGACTTTAGACAAACAAAAGCAAAATGGTTTCGCTCCTTACATCCTCTACATATCTCTCCTAAAGCTAATTTATCTCTTTATGTACCATTTTGCCACATCTGAAACAATGCTTCCTGGATACCAATTCACTCGTCCTTGTTTGAGATTTTTCCAAAATTTAGTTGAACATTGCTTACCTACCATGTTGCACCGTTTGTTTGAGTTTTTTGCGTCCAGATTGATCCGGGCTCTTTATATTCCGCGTTTTGTAGGTGATAGCGTTCTCAGATACCCTTTCCAGTTGGATTTTAGCCTGATCTAAAATTCGACAAAGTTTTTCAATTTCTTCTAACGTGCAGATCAACTGTTTGGTACTGTTTCAATATTTCTTGTTGCCACTCCGAATTTCGTAGCTCAAACAGCATCTGGTCTCTCAGCCGATCGTCCAAAGAATTTCCGAATCGGCACTTTGAAGCCTGTGAATGCAAACGTAAAGAGAATTCAGCAATAGTCTCAGCTTCTTCTCTTTCAAGCCTGGCAAATTACAATCTCTCAGAGAGTGAAGTATCTCCCCTACCATAATTTTTTCCAACACTGCTACCAAATCATCAAATGGTACCTCCTCAATATCTTTTAGCGAGAAAATTCCACTAAAACATTGATCGACTTCGTACCTATTTGCGCAAATAAGTAATCCCTATTTGTTCGCTCTTTACTATCTTATCTGCCTTTATCGTAATTTTGAATCGTTTAATCCAATACTCCCATTCGCCACTCTCTACACTAAAACGTTCTATAACGAATGCTTTTATGTCAATTCCTTGAGCTGAATTTGAATTTTCGGTGTCTCCAGATCCAGCTGCTATTTCGATAGAGTCCCCTGATTGAGATCTCTTCCTCTTCTCCGAGCCATTATTTGCTTTCCCCGTCGCCAAACGTGAGACTTCGTATTGTTTCGTTACAATTTCTTATCTAATACATGAACTACACGAGCACAAGTCAAAAAGTGAATCTACTACATTAAAATGTCTCCTGGTATTTTTCCATGACTTTTCAATTTTCCCAAAAATCCCAATGGTTCCAAGCGTGGATGGCCATCCACCTAGACCATTCCAGCCTAAGAGATGCCTAGGCCACCATGGCCATTCCACCTAGGCGAGAAGGCTACTGTGATGCAGTAATTATTTTAAAAACTATATAAAATGGTCTAGGTATTTATCATAGAAGAGCGAAGTTGGTGCCGAAATTCTCAGGATGGGATCTAGTTTTACATAACAATAAATCACTCTTTTGACCCATGCGCACTCTATTGTGCGATCCAGCTGTATACTGCGAGTTAACAGTTAATTTCACGAACATATTGTCATTTAAACGAACTTGAACCGATCGTTAGGATGTATTTCACTCTATCAGTTTCAAAAATAGTTTGTACGAGGTTTCGCCTACCTAAATCGAAACCATAAATGAAGGGAAGGGAAGAGAAGTTCGACATGCTTTATGCAATCTATTCACAGAAAACTATAAAAAATGTCTAAAGATGATAGAAAAAAAATCTTCTTTTGAAAAAAGACAAATTACGACCATCATTTCATCGTGATGTGTTCATAGCAATTCGTTGGAACAGTTTTAGCAATCAATTGGTGGGGTGGGATAACTATATGACTTTTATTAATGAAGTCATTAATGTGTTTTTTGAGGCAAAAACTGGAATAACGCCTATTTTTTTGTTTACAATAATTTAAAATTCCACCTTTTGCTTCCTAAATGTACCATTGAATGAGGATTACACCCGAATTCACATTTAAAAACGTTTTGAAAAGTGCTATATGGAACCACCTAGGCCGGTAATGAAACTAACAAGACAGTCATTGGATTATTATATCAACTTTCGAGGAAAATTATAGAACCAGATCGCCGATAAATCCGCGACACCACGAGACATTTAAATGTTTTGCGCAACACCCATCCACTAAAAAAGTAAGTAGAGAACTGAATTTACCAACTAGGACTATATATCAACCTGGATTGTTAATAAAACATTACCTATAAATATCTAGTTTGTGTACGTTGTCGTTAAATTAGCTCGAGTTCTATCGTTACTCAGGAAGAACGAAAATTCGAATCCAAACCAAGATTATTTTTTTATTATAGAAGTGTCAAGTTATAACGTAACGTTATGATGTGATGAATTTGATCAGAAATCACCTAGAGGTATGCATTATACATAATTGTCAAACATATTTTTCCACGTATTTAAATATTTTTACGCTTTGTGTGACACAAATTGTTATAATTTCCCACAGAGGGGGGGGGGGGGGGGGGGGGCATAGTAAAGACATGGAAATTTCAAAAGTTCCTGGCCGACTTTTATGTACACGCCTATGAATAGAGCAAATCATAATTTTTTAACATTTATCGTCTCTGTTATTCATCATTGCGAAAAAGTGAACGTGAGAGCCGGTTAATATAGTTTCATCGTCTCCTCATGGACAAAGGCAACGGTACGAATTTATTTTGTAGTGATGAAAGCCGTTTTTTAGCTAGGTACCTATCTTGGAAAACTGTACTTTCAGAAGCACCCCTACTACAGAAAAAAAAAATTCTGGTGAAAAAGCGACTCTTCCCACTTTTTATCAACTAATAACACGTAGGAAATTGAAGGGGGAAACGTCGAAATCTATTCTATTTTGGGTGGGTTTATTTCACCCTTTCCCCTGTTCGTGACGCAGCGCCCCTTCAAGTGATTTACGATGTAATCTTTCATTTTGAGTTTTAGAGCGCACAGGCCAATATTCCAACGTGCAGGAAGATTCTAGGAATTAGGAGATATTCATCTGCTATTCTTACCCATACAGTGAAAGAGTTTACAAAAAATCCATTCGTTTGTAGATTTAAAAAATAAATCAATGATGATTCTGTTCCCAACTGGAAAATAACTCTATGTATTCAATTATAAGCCGAGCAGAATGAGTTTATAACTATTACTAGAGGCCTGCTAGGGCTTGGAAAGCCCTAATCTAGTCCGTATAACAGTAGTACCTAACAGGAACTCAGCACACGATATATAAGTCCTACCTATTTGCGGCGTTATGTGACCTGGTGCAAAGCTAAGGCGATGTTATTGAATAAATGGAATCGTTGGAATTATATATAAAGACCGTTCGGAATTATATATAATAGTTCTTCAGTTTCAATTTCTTCTCCTAGAAGAAATATATGATAGTTCTTCAGTTTCAATTAACTCTCCTAGATGTTAGTAACTACTATTGCCTTGTAAACTTGGGGCCGTGCTGATTCGGAATTATATATAAAGACCGTTCGGAATTATATATAATAGTTCTTCAGTTTCAATTTCTTCTCCTAGATGTTAGTAACTACACTACGTTTCTTACTTACCGTGAATTGATGGCAACTGTTGTTACCGCTACAGCCTAATAAACAACTCTCGTTGATAAGGACCGCCTAGAACACGATCAAGGCGGGTATAGAGACGAACGGCGACACTTTTGCAACAAACTTGGAGCATTGCTGATTCGAATGAGCAGTCTAACACTAAAATCGGACCGCGAAGTTCTTCACAATTTCAAAGACCGTTCGGAATTAATATAAAGATGTAAAAACCAAAAATAGTTGCTTAAAAGAAAAACTCCTTTCACATTTGTTTGACATCTGGTTCATTTCGTTGAAACACAAAATGTCAATTCGAAGCGTTCTGGCCAAGTGGACGAAGACTCTGTTTACACTCTGGAAAGTATATTGCGATTGTTTCACCCAGGAACCCGGACAGTTTGATCCTCAGAAAAGGGTAAACTGGGAGGGATTATTGGAGGTGGGAATGGGAGCAAACACGCTTCGGTGAGAGTAGCTCTTTATGGCCCGGTCCTCAAGGCGCCCTTCGGGCAATATCGCGCCCCGTTTGAAGTTTCCGCTCACGAACGGCTATTAGGTTCAACTGCCAAGATTACTACTTTGGAACCCTTCTTTGTTGTCGCTCTGTTCTCTTTAAGGTTGCCAGAACGGAGCTGTAGGCAACATATTCCTGATATTTAAAAGGAGCATGTTGTGTGGGAAAACCGAAAGAACCAAGATATAATTATATATATATATATATATATATATATATATATATATATATATATATATATATATATATATATATATATATATACATATATATCGTGCACCTCCAAAACTGTAGATCGCTGTTCTTTCACAACGGCCTAGAAATTCCGAAGGTCAAAGGTGTGGCTGGAGAAGCATTCTCCCGCCTCCGCCTGTCGCTAATGAACCACATTAATCCAGTGGCTTCTGAAAAGTTCCCGATCCGAATTTCACTGCGCCCCGAAGATTAAAGAGAAAAAGACCGGTGGACAAACTGTAGAATTTTTGAATACCGTAATACCAGTGAACACTAATTTATAAATATTGTTGAATATCATTGTTATTTTGATCTGTTATTAGTATTATAACTCATTAACCACTGATTCTTGCACATATTATCTATTGATTGATCTAAACATCTATGTATGTAAATCGAGTAGAGGATAACTAATAAGTCATACCTCAACTCATGTGTTATTTTAGTAGCCTCACAGCTGCTCACTTTTGTCCATTATATGCACAACTGTAATGTTCTTGGAATAATAAAGTTATAAAAAAATAATAATAATAATAAAAAAAACATTGAATCGGGGTCATGGTTCCTTTGTATTTTATTGCCACGGTAAAGGTGGTTGGGTAATGCAATATTTTCTCCAAACCGTCTTATTATCTACGGTTTGTCTAATCAACATTATTTCTCTTTATTTTTAAAAGCAACGCCTATTTTCAATCCTAAATTCGAATTTCATGTTAGTTGCAGAACAAATACGAACTAATTTTTCATTTCTCTCTGGACTCATTTCTTTTAGATTTCAATTCGTAAACAGGGCAAAGATAATAAGCCTCAAAGTGCGAAACGCAGCGGTTCAGTAGCCTACTTATAGTTAATTATGGTCATTCCGAACTTAATGTTTTTGGGTTTTCTATTGAGTAAGTAAATCATCAACAAGTATGAAAAAGTTTTTATCTCTGGGACAATGAACCAGACATTTGTCTGCTAATCGTTACTGGAGTCGATGGCAGCACTTCACGCATTTTCACGAGAAAACAAACGTAAACTAAGAATAATACTGCGAGGAAATAGGTAGTGTCTTAAAACTCTGGGTTTTCATTTAATATTTGTGAAATAATAATTTAAAAAAGGCTCTAATTTACCAAATAAATTCTATAGGACAAAAAATTGATTTTTTAAATTTATTTCTTTGTATTTTGTTTAATAACTAAAATATTCTTGTTCCTACAAATATTGCGGTCAAACTGGTAGGAAATTCAGGGAAAGAATAGACGAGCATCAAGAGGATTTCAGGGAAAATAAGGGTAAGTCTACATTTGCAAAACGTCTTGAGGAATCCAATCATACTTACAATTTTGATTTGACAGATAGAAAGTTCGTAGAATTTCTCCATTCTTTTCCAAAGGGAGGAATGTTGAATGTACTTGAAAAATTATGAATTATCAAAAGTGACATATCTGGTAAATGTTTAAATGAGGGTATCCCTCAATGTATTTCACTACTGGTAAGTCCATTTCTATAAAGATTGCAATCATCCCCTCAAACGGTTGAAACCAGTATTTCTTCCCCTCCTTTCACTTCATCTGATTAGCTATAATCCCCCTTCACTTTGCTTGCACTTAATTGGTTGTACCTCCAGCTCCTCTTCTTTTCTCTAATATAACTTCTAACACAAATAATCTTCTCTATTGGTATAGATATGTCGATGATATCATCATTCTATGGAAGGGCACAGAAAGACAACTAAATTCTTTTCACGAAAAAATCAATTAATCCTCGAATTCGGCGGGAATAAACTAAATTTTCTTGATCTGTCCATCTCTTTGGTAAATGATAAGCATGATTTTTTAATTTATAGAAAAGATACATATAGCGATATAACGATCCATAGTATTTCAAATCACCCTTCAGTACATAAGCATGCAGCCTTCCATAGTATGATCAACCGAGCACTAGCTATTCCAATGAGTGAACAAAATTGATCAAAAGAAAAATCCATTATCAAAAGCATAGCGGCTAGTAACGGATATGGAGGAGATCTCGTTGATACCATATGGGATAAGGTTCTTAGGAAAAAGAGTATTGAAAAAGTTTCCAATCTGGCTCGGCAAGATGTAACTTTCAAAAGCAATGGATAAGTTTACCTTATTATGGGAAAATTTCTGATAAAATTGGCGAAATTCTATCATCGAGAGGTTATAAAGTAGGTTTTAAAACTAAAAATAGTCTTAAAGCATTACTAGGATCCGTTAAGGACAAAATTAGTGTTGAGGATAAAAGTGGAGTTTATAAATTAAAATGTTCTTGTGGCTACGAATATTGTGGTCAGACTGTAGGAAATTTAGGGAAAGAATAGACGAGCATCTGGAGGATTTCAGGGAAAATAAGGGTAAGTCTACATTCGCAAAACATCTTAAGGAATCCAATCATAGTTACAATTTTGATTTGACAGATAGACAGTTTGTAGAATTTCTTCATTTTTGCCCAAAGGGAGGTAGGTATGTTGAATGTACTTGAAAAATTCGAAATTATCAAAAGTGACAGGTCTGGTAAATGTTTAAATGAGGATATACCTCAATATATTTCACCACTGATAGGTCCATTTCTGTAAAGCTTGGAATTATCCCTTCACACTGTTGAAACCACATTTAGTTATTTCCCCCTTTCACTTCATCTGATTAGCTATAATCCCCTTTCACTTTATATGCACTTAACTGGTTGTACCTCCTGCCCCTTTCATTTGTCTCGACCAATGGGATTCAATCTCTCGTCACCTGTGACTATATAAGCTGTGTCCTTTCTAATGTGCGTTCAGTTATTGTTTGTTACTGATGATGGCCTAACTGTCAAAATCGATTTAACAAATAGACACCGTTTTTTCAATAACTTCCGGTTTTTTTTTTTTTTTTTTTAGAAATCGTACAAGTGGTTTAACAACAGTGAACCTTAAATTTTTACATCCAACGACTATTCATCTTTCCATTCCACATCCAAAATTAGAAAATGGCTGACTTCAATTATCTAAAAAATAATAAATTCGAACAGTTTGAATCGTGGGCGAGGTGGTCACCAAAAGTTGACAGTTTCCATAGTGGACACTTTTTGTGTCTATAGTGGGCATCACTGTTACAGTACCTTTTTCATGAAATTTATGCTTGAAATTTTGTTGTATGCTCCTTTAGTCAAAAGATAATCGACAAACTTGAAAACTTGATGGATTTGAGCTATTGTGTTCACTTAGTCCATGGATGCATGGATGTCCTCTTAAAATAGTTTTAAATGCATTTCTTGACGTCCAATTTTGATAAAACTTGTTGTGGATGCATTCTGTAACATGGCAAGGATAAAGATGTACCTATCCATGGGCCGCTGACGCATGAGAGGTCATTGATCGGCGGAGTGAACTCCAAAGCCATTTTGTCTCCCAACGGGGCAAGAAGCTGACATTTGAGAGGAAGGCTGAAGGGAAAATGCTGAAGACGGCTGAGAGGTCATTGATCAGCTGATTGAGCTCCAAAGCCATTTTTTCTCCTATTCGACGCAGGAGCCGAAAATTTGAGAGGGAGGCTCAAGGGAGAATGCTGAAGACGCATGAGAGGTCCACCACAGTAAATCAGCTGAGTGAGCTCCAAAGCCATTTTATCACCTATTCAACGCAGGAAGGGTCTATTTCACACTGATCTCCTTACGAGAAAATGCGCTACCATGTGACTGACTCACTTCGTGAGCACTGATCTACTTGTTTTCATATCTTTACAGTATGTAACAGGAAAAAATCAGTGGTGCGTCACATAACTGAATCGAATTGCTAGCAGTCATTTTAGACACTTGAACACTAGGAAATTCTCATAATTCAACTCATTGGAAATTTGGGATCAAGTCGGTTAAGTGTCAGCAAACTTTGGAGGGGCTGTCCTACTATGGACCTTATCCGTCCTCGCCTAGCCCCCGGCCGCCCGGACGTCTTGTTTGACTAATCTGAATAGTTACTTAAGGATAGACTACTTGATGTAATGTATTTTTGAGATGTGAGTGTATTAAGCATCCAAACCACTAATCTTTGTAACTAGTCAAAACTAGTGTAAGCTTGTCTACAATCGCTCACAGGGAGATTTTAAACAGATCAACTTTCTACTTAGATCAGTGGTCTGGATGCTCACTGCACTCGTATCTTATAAATACATAACATCAAGTATGTACATTGTCAATCCCTAAGTAAAATTTCAGATTAGTTGGACATGGAGAGTGGCTTCAAAAGTTTGCTGACTCTTGGCCGACTAGATCCAAAATTGGTAGATTTTCAACTGAAACAGGTGCATATTGTTGAATAAACTCAATATCATCAGTTGATAAATATCTCCATACTAAGTAAGTCATACCCTAATTAATTGTGTCCTAACAAAATAAAATCAGTCTTCTTCATTTGGATGGTATATCATTCAAATCAGGCGATAAGTCTGACAGAAATGGGGATGATCATTATCATTTGGGTTGTTTCATCTTTATGATCATCCCCTGACTCCCGAGTTGAGATTAATTTGATTCATCATAATATTGAGCCTCATCAAGAAACAGTGTCAAATCGTACTTTTCAAGCACTCCATCAAAACTGGCGTTTGGCTGAATATCGACAATAGTGACGCACTGTCATTCTCGGCGTTTTCAAGGACTAGAACTAATTTTGGTGGTGGTTTGGAAAGAAATTCATGTTTTTTTAATGTCTCTGTTTTCAAAATAAACTTCAGCTTGCGTTTCTGGGTGAGAAAGAATCTGGTGTCAAAGTAATCTACGTCTAACTAGGTTTTCAATGTAATCATCAGTTTGTATTTCTATACTGGGATGAACCTCGTCTCTCTCAACATTCTCCACATCTTCACTATTGTTTCCAATAGTGAAAAGTGCTGAAAGCAAACTGAATGAATCCTTGTTAAGAGAGATACTTTAAACGTCAGATCTATCCTTAGAGGAGTGCTAGTTCTTCTAACTACTTTCCTCTTGGTTTTATTCTTTGCTTCTCTTTTTTCTCCATGTTTTCCCGTTACACCATTTTTTTTTCTTTCTTCTTCAAACGCCCAAGTTTATTTTGTTCTTCCAGCTTCGCAGCATCTTCCTTCTTCTTTACCTTATTTATTTGGATCTCTCGTCATTCTTGACGTCCTTTGCAGTTCTATGCGTCTACTCTCCATCATAGTTCCAAAGCACTCATTCTGCAGCCATTTTCATAAAAGATACATAAAAAAGGTGATATTTAATTTTAGGATTTTAGGTACAAGGGAATGCATGTCCCACCTTTATGATCCCAGATGAACTTGATGATTCAATAGTGGACACTTGATGTTTCGAAAGGTGACACCCTCTGTTTACTATTGGTCCCCATTGACTGAATGGAACCAATAAACGTGGCATGCACCTCAAAGCATTGGGAACGGTAAGAGTGTAAAAAAAAAGAAGAATTGAAAGATCTTCCATTAACCTTTAGTGGACACTATTGGAAACTGATTGTTTAGTGTTTGTTAAGTGGACACATGACCTAAATATCAATGTAAAATAACTATATTATTTTAAACAACCCTTCATAATACCAATCTACCCAATCCAATTAAAGTTCTAAACAATTAAAAACAAAAGTTGATGTAATCATGTGATTATAAATTTAGAAACTGATGATGCAACATACCAGTCTCCTTATGGGATTTGCTAACACCAACCAAATGCATGCCACACTAGCCAACTGTGTCATTTGTGAGTTGTTATAATAAATTATTTCCCACGATGCTCTCGAGTATTAGAAGTTGAACAGTAGCATCATAGCACTAACTACAATGCCTATGAAATTCCACGTCATTGGGCGCCACCAACTCTTATTCTTTCACAGTAATGCGAGCAAGTGACCACTATTGGTTCAGTGTCCACATTACCCACATTTCCCTTAACAGGTTCGGTTTCTACGAGACTCGAAACGTAAAATAACCAATTTTGAGGGGAGTTCAACAAAACCTATTCGCTCATTCAACTTAGTTAATGGAGCATTCGAGAAATCAAGTAAATAGTGCTCACGAAGTGAGTCTTAAGGGGATTTGCGTGAAATAGACGCTTCCTGCGTTGAATGGGAGACAAAATGGCTTTGGAGCTCATTCAGCTGATCAATGGCCTTTCATGCCATGATACAGATGACATCCATAACAAGTTTCATCAAAATCGGACGTCGGGAAGTGGCATTTAAATCTAAAATTCGTTTTAAATACATACATTCATACATCAACGGACAAGGTGAACACAATAGCTTATTTTTCCTTTTATAGCCGTCCCTCAGAAGCTAGGTCATAAGAGCAAGGCTTTTTATTTAAGAGTAACGACCTGTTGGAAATGATCAAGTGGGGTGAGGACAACCCAAGCATGAGAAAAAAAATAACCACATACAAGTCTGATTCATACCATTCCAAGACCGAATCCGTGAAATAACCATAAGTGTGTGTTTGTGTGTGTGTGTGTGCGCGTGTGTGTGGTTTTGTGGGTGTGTGTTTGTGTGTGTGTGAGCGGGTGTGTTTGTGTGTGTGTGTTCGTGTGTGACAAATTTTGTCAACGCCGCCCAGGCCAAAATTCTCAACCGATACTCGAGATTTTTTCTTCCTTTCGATCTCAATTTTAGTCTAGTTGCAGAATAGACCTTGGAAATTCGGAATTTCGTGATGGTAGAGGGTGAATGGAGGGGGTAAAGCCGGAAAAACATGGTTTTTAGCGAATTTTTGAAGAAAATTAAGCTATTGCTCTCGCCTCAAAATTTGTAGAATGTGAATTTCTGAAAAATTTTTATGCAGAAATCCGTTTCAGGCTATTCTGAATCATATTCTGAAGTTTAACGCATTTTTTATTGTATGTATGTATATATGTATGTATGTATATATGTATATATATATGTATGAGTTGGATCGTGAAGTTCGCTCTGCTGTGCGCTCTTGGCTAGGCTTCCCACCTGGTGTCCCAAGTGCCTATGTCCATGCACCGGTCAAGGCCGGTGGGCTCGGTATTGTCTCTCTCTCAGCCAGCATCCCATCTTTACGCCGCCAGCGCCTGCTCGCCCTTAGGGGCTCGAGCTGGGAAGTCGCCCGCACTGCTGCTGACCTTGACTTTGTCAAGCAGCAGTTGTTGTGGTGCGACCGAGCAACACCAACTGCTCCCAAACCCAGCTCATCTGCTGAGTTCGCTGCTGCGCTGCATGAGTCAGTAGATGGTAAAGAACTCCGACAGTGCTCTGAATCCCCAATTTCTTCCCAGTGGGTAGAATGGGCTTCAGAGGGCATTGGGGCCTGCGACTACCGCCATTTTCATGCCGTCCGGGTGGCCACATTGGCCACCTCGGTGAGGTGTTCGAGGAGTAGTCGCGGGACAGTGGATACCCTTTGCCGTGCCTGTCGGGGTAAAAATGAGAACCTGTATCATGTAGTGCAGCAGTGCCCTCGTACTCACGGTGGCCGCATTCTCCGTCACGATGCGGTTGCCAAGCAGATAGCAAGCGCTCTGTCATCCAGCGGTTGGGCTGTTGAGAGAGAGAGACTATATCACATGCCGAGTGACCGGGGCAAGAAGCCGGATATCGTTGCTGTCAAGCCCGATGGTTCTGCCATAATCCTGGATGTCCAGGTTGTCAGTGGCAGCGTGGACATGGAGCAGACCTGGCGGGCTAAGAAAAACAAATATGATAGAAATGATCTGCGACAGGCGATATCTGAGCTAAAAGGAGTGGCACCTCATAACATCAAGGTCATGGCTGCGACCTTGTCATGGCGCGGGGTGTGGTGCGGGAAAAGCGCCACGGAGTTACTCGAGTTGGGCATCTCGGCAGGAGTACTCCGTGGTATCACCACCCGCGTCCTGAGGGGTTCTTACTTGAACTGGTGGTCATTTTATAGGGGCACTTCCTTTCATCCCATTCTTCCTCCTTGTCCTGCAACTTCCCTTATCCCTAGAGCCGGCGTCGGGTAAACCTGGGCGTCCTCCCCACTTTTTATTTTATTTGTTTATTTTTAATTTAATGGTGTGCCCCCTCCGCCTTTGAGGGGAGTTTTGTGAAGAAGAAAAAAAAAAAAAAAATGTATGTATGTATGTATGTGTCATTCCAGACGATAACTGTCCGTAGAATTGTGCTAGAAACTTCAAACAAATTTTAAAATGTTAAGGACACAAAACAAAAGTTCAAGTTCGTTGGCCAGCATGATCGGATTACATCTTCGGGTTGAAATTTTCAAAAATGTAGTCAAAAATTTCAAAATAGCCTGTTTTTTGCGATTTGTTGTGCGAAACAATTTTTTCAGCATACTAACATGTGGTATATTCGGAATCAGCGTAAAATTTCCTATAAGAATATGTATCAAGTTTTCAAAAATTTCAAAGTTGAAAAATCAGTCAAAAATCGAAATAATGCCGTTCGTTCGTATTAAAAATCGGTAATATTTGCATGAAACATTGTCCAAATTCAGATTGTCTTTAAATCTACAAGATTAGTTTAATAATAATAAAGTATGAGTACCTCCTAATTATTTTTAATAATTTGATTCCATGTTTGTCTATCAAAATCATAAACTAAAATTTCTCTACACGATCAATGGCGACTGAAATGTCGAAGATTTCTTCAAAAATTCGCTCATGGGGTCATGCTGCATGACTGGACTTTTTCGACAAATTTTGTCGACGCCACCCAAACTGGGCGGCGAATTTTTATCATTCTTATTTGGTTCGATTCAAATTTAAGTCTACTTGTGCAACAAACCTTGGGAAATTTCGGATTCACTGTCGTGGTGAGGGGATAATAAAATATTCTTTTAGGCGCTGCCCAAGCTACGATCCTCGACCGATTTTCTTGATTGTTATTTTTTTCCATTAGAATTCGATGTAATTTTGGAACATAAGTCAGGAGTTTTAAATTTCATCATGGGAGGGAGAGAATGGAGTAAAACTGATAAATCTAGGTGTTTTAACTGTTCTCGTCTGATTTTTGTGCTTTTTTCTTTTTCCAAATATAAATTCAGCCTAGTTTTGGACCGCATATCAGGAATTTCAACTTTAATCATGAAAGGGGGCGAACGGAGGGGGTAATTGTAATAAACCATAATATTTCAACTAATATCGTATGATTTTCAAGATTATTTTTTTGTTCAACTAGTAATTCGGTCTAGTTTCAGAAGGTATATCAAGAGTTCCAAATTTCATTATGAAATAGGGTTAATGAAGGGGTAATAGTAATAAATCGTGATGTTTCAACATTCTCATTCATTCATTCAACATTCATTCTCGTTCGATTTTCGTGATAATTTTTAAATTTAATTATCAATTCGGTCTAGTTTTGGAAAATTATGTCACGAGTTTCAAATTGCATACTTATGATATTAATTCGCTGTCGTTGGAGGGAGTGATGGGGGGGGGGGGATAATTCCGAGAAGTCATGATATTTTTGTTATTTCTCTTATTATTACTCTCACCAAAATTATTTAAAATCCATTCATAGGGACATCTCTGTAATGCATACATTACCTACTTACCTATATCTTTCAAGAGACAATGCACTAAAAAACTAGGTAATATTTGCCTCACCTAGTATTCGTATATTCTTAGATGACCAGTAGAATGCAGTGTTGTATTTACAGGAAGGTTAGGCATGTAACGTGTGCTTTTAGATTCTCTAACGGATGACGTTAAATGAGCTAAAACTATATGACCTAAAACTATTACCAAGATATGATGTTTTTCAAAATATTCTACCTTACAACCAACAAGCTGCTTGGCCCAATGCACAAAAAATTTTGTTGTTTCGTTGAATGTGTTATCAAAAATTCTTTACATGAGAACACACCCCAATCACATCTGACATAAAACGTTCGACGAATGTCCAGTATTTCCTGAATTACAAAATTTTTTACCGGTGACTTTGTTAGGGAAAGCCGAGTTCTTAAGGAAGGAGAAAGTTTAGAGGATCGTATTATTTATAGCCTAAGTTCTATTTCGGGACTTGCTAGCTAATTTTTTTGTCAGCGTGTATGGAAATCGGTGAAACTGTTTGGACATTTTTAGCCGACAATCAAAAAAACAAACTCATTTTCCTTTGATTCCATTTAATATAATATTTAGGATTGTAAAGATGATGTTCAAGCGTGAAGATATCACTGTTTTTCTGCTCGAAAAATTTCAAGAGCCATAAATAGTAACTTCACGGAAAGTAGTTTTTCGACAGTGAGCGAGATGATATATATTTATGTATGGATCAGACTCTCTCAACATTCATGATGGTGTTCCTTATGGTTTCGGAGATGTAGGCAGCAAAGGTAAGAGGTTTCGTGTTGCGGGATTTTTTATTCGTGAATGCTATTTACACACACAGAGACACACACACACACACACACACACACACACACACACACACACACACACACACACACACCCACACACACACACACACGCACACACACACTACGGATATATGTAAAAAAAAACGTTATATATCTTCTTGAAGGAGTATGGAAGGAGCAATGAAAATCTACCAAGAAGCGCCGGAAAAAAGTAGGTACGTACATTCCGTCTAGGTGCTGGAGGAAGTTCACGTTGCGATATATTTCGAGAAGGTTACTGTGTGTCTTGCTGGGAAACGTCTGTGAGGTAGGGCGGTGAGGTCAGGTTAAGTGTTTTGGAATGATTAAAGCCAAGTGCTGGAGGCTCACTCCTTCTTTCGGTCAGGCTCGGTGGGAGCAGGCGTTGAATTATATGCCATGAAGAAGTGGGCTTTTTCCTCCAGAATGTGCCAGTAGACTTGTTACTTTATTTCCTCCCCAGTTCTTAAAATTTTATTTCTCGTTTCTTCCCCATCTCATGGCCCGATGGATTACTTACTATAAAACTTATTCTTGATAAATGTTAACTCATTAATAGATAAATTAGTTTGACATGTAAACCCATCTGGATTGTGAATTAGAAAATATAAGTGTCATCCCATTGAATAGCCTCATTATTGATACAATCAATATTTTATACGCCCTGATTCATTCTGAAAATCAACCACCTTATATTCAAATAAAATAAAGAAACATAAATTATGAAATAAGATACAAAATAATTGAATAAATGATGAAGTATATGTATCATGCTCTTGCGTTTACACACAATCCTAAATACTGATGACAGTGAGGAAGGAGAAAACAAATAAACTAATATTATTCGTTACTAGCCGCTCCGGCTCGCTTCGCTTGCCTCCACGTCCAGCAGGGGGGCAAGCCCCCCGGACCCCCCATTATATTGCTCGCTTCGCTCGCAAAGTGTGGCATGTAGGAAAAGTTGCTCGCTTCGGTCGCAAAGTGTGGCATGTAGGAAAAGTTGCTCGCTTCGCTCGCTAGGTGTGGCTGTATACATGCGATGTATACAGAAGATTGAAACATGTAGGGGATGTTGCTCGCTTCGCTCGCAAACGGTAGATCCCTAAGGGTAGGTTTAACGTGTGTAGGGGATGTTGCTCGCTTCGCCCGCTCAGTACGGCTGTATATGTGTAGAAAAAACCCTGGACCCCCCCCCCCCCCCCCCCATTAGGTTCCTCGCTTCGCTCGCAAGGTGTGGCTGTATACATGCGATGTATTACAATTGAAACATGTAGAAGATGTTGCTCGCTTCACTCGCAAACGGTAGATCTCTAAGGGTAGGTTTAACTTCTGTAGGGGATACTTCAGGAAGTTATACTGCCCACCCAACTTGGCAGACGTTTTTTTCTGTTGGAAATTCTTACAAACAAAATAAATCTTATTAAACTACGTGGAACCACAAAAAAGTTTATTTGGGGATGTTGCTCGCTTCACTCGCAAAGCATTGCTGTATATGTGTAGGAAAAAACCCGTATTTATTCTGTTGAAATACGCACGCTTTCTGCCATCCAATCTCTTTGGCTGAGGCCCCTCTATAAGCAGCTTGTCCAGGATGCTATCCTGGAAAATGTCATTGGGGCCTCCCCCGCATCTCCGACAGGCGTGGGACAACAGCCCGCCGTTCAGCAATCCTCCCTCGGGACCTTCGGTCTTCTTGTGGATTTGAAGATTGAAGTATTGAGGCTCGGGGAGCAAATGGCCGTATTGAAGGTTATGAGAGCGCCTACCTGCAGGAACTGGCGAGGCGGGCTCTTGAGAGGCCTGTTAGCTTGGAAGACAAGGTCACGGCTTATGTACAAAGGATCTTCCCACAGGTTGGGGATGCGACCGTGGCGGAGTATCAGGGAGGACATCCTCCTGTGTTGGTGCCCCGTGGAGGTCGCAAAGCAGCTAAGCGAACAAAGAGGCTTGAATACCAGCGGGCCCAGAAGTTGTGGAGGAAGCATCAGGCTCGTATTGCTGCTAAGGAACTGGAGGGAGCTGGGGATGAACAAGTATTGCCCCCTCTCCTGGAGTTTGTTGAATTTTGGGAGCCACTCTTGAGTGCTCCCACCCACAACTCTGGTGTGCCGGTGGTACCCCCAGCTTCCAGCAGGGATTCCTTACACGGCATTAAGTGTGCGCTGGTGCTTCATAAGTGCCATGTCAAAAACTCTATGTCTGCATGACCTGATTGTATTTCTGCCCAATGCTGGAATAAAGCCCCAAAAAGTTTCAAGCTGCTCATCCTCAACCTGTTGCTTCTGTCGGGAAGGCCCCTGAAAGCATTGACCCGTGCCCAAACTATCTTCCTCCCAAAGAAAGGTGGAAGTGGGCCTGGAGGCTACTGTCCGATTTCAATATCATTGGTAGTTTTCCGCCACTTTCAAAAGATTCTGGTATCTCGCTTCCGAATGGCTGATGTCATAGGTGAAGTCCAGAGAGCAAATGGCATAGCGGAGAACCTAACAGTTCCCCAAACTGTCATTTAGCTGCCTCACATCAAGAAACGGCAGCTCCACCTTGCTGCTCTAGACTTTGCTGAGGCCTTTGACACTGTAAGCCATTTTGCCCTGACCAATTGCGTTCGTGGTGTCAGGGCACCTGCTTTCTTGATTGAGTATGTTTCCTGTCTGTACCATGAAGGCGTGACGGTCCCTGAGGCAGGAGGCGAGATGTTGAGGTATGTTGTCATTGGGCGTGGGGTACACCAGGGGGATCCTCTGTCGCCACTCCTTTTCAACCTGGTCGTGGATACAGCCTTGGGGAAGCCGCCAGATGAAATAGGGTTTGATCTCACTCCTGGGGTGCGAGTAGGTGCATTGAGTAGGTGGATATCGTCCTACTCGCAGAAACCTGTGAGGGCTAGCGGAACTCTGGTAGTGCTCTGAATTCCCTATTTCTTCACAGTGGGTGGAATGGGCTTCAGAGGGCATTGGGACCTGCGACTACCCCCATTTTCATGCCGTACGGGTGGCTGCTTTAGCCACCTCAGTGAGGTGTTCAAGGAGTAGTCGCCCGATAGTCGACACCCTTTGTCGTACCTGTCGGGGTAAAAATTAGAAACTCTATCATGTGGTGCAGCAGTGTCCTGGTACCCACACCTGGCTGCATTCTACGTCAGGATGCGGTTGCCAAGCAGATAGCAGGCGCTTTGTCATCCAGCGGTTTGAATGTCGGGAGGGAGAGACTATATCACTTGCCGAGTGACCGGGGGAAGAAGCCAGATATGGTTGCCTTCAAGCCCAATGGGTCTGCCATAATCCTCGGTGACAGTGGCAGTGTGGACATGGAGCAGAACTGGCGGGCTAAGAAAAGTAAATATGATAGAAATGATCTGCGATAAGCTAGATCTGAACTAAATGGTGTGTCACCTAAAAACATCAAGGTCATGGCCACGACCGAGTCATGGGGCGGGGTGTGGTGCGGGAAAAGCGCCATGGAGTTACTCGAGTTGGGCACTCAAGTGCTCCATTGTATCACTACCAGCGTCCTGAGGGGGCTTATTTTATAGGGGCACTACTTCCTTTCATCCCACTCTCCCTTCTCTTCCTTCAGCTTCCTTGATCCCAGGGGCTGGCGTCGGGTAAACCTAGGTGTCCTCCCCATTCCTTTTATTTATTTTATTAAATTTGAACTTTAATGGGGAAATTTGTGAAAACAAAATGTGTGTGTAAAATATAAATAAAATGAATAAAATAAGATGTCATCTGTGAAAATGAGCGGTGATGGAAAGATATATATATATATATATATATATATATATATATATATATATATATATATATATATATATATATATATATAAATAAATGAATAATTAATAGCAGTGAGACACGAAAATGACATGAGTAAGGCTTCAACTCGGTAAAATTCTGGGGGGGGGGGGAGGGGGGGAATTGCAAGTAATTACGAAGTTTCCTTAGTTAGCTTAGTTTATGGAAAAAAATTCCTAATAAAATATTGATATAAATTTAAATAACCTACTTCGGGATACGATGAAAAAAAAAAAAATCTAGAACCAGTACATAAATTATGACCTCCTTATTCCAGAAAATTCTTCGCGAATCGGCCTGAAATCACTTGAAATAAGATAATAGACTCGTGAATTTATAAACCTAGTATCAACAGAGGTCTGAATGACTCAATGTTGAGTAGGAAGTATGAGTAAATGTAAATTTATATATAGGGATTGCCAATTTAATTAAACCTTTTACCAAATGAATCAAACCTACTTCCAACTGAGTTAAATCTCTTGCCTAAATAATTCATCCTTCTTCCAAAATGATTAACCCTTTCCCCAATAAATTTAAACTTTTTCCTCAAATATTTAAACCTTTTTCTGAAATAATTAAACCTCTCTCATGAAAATATTGAATTGTATTGCAAAACAGTTTAATCACAAAAAACTTAATTATGACAAAGGCGTTCAATCTATGGGTCAACAATGTACCAAATTACAGTTAATGTAGCGGTTCCCCATTCGCCGCAGCAGGCAACAGGAGGAACATATCTGTGACATAGTTCGCTCAGTCTTGAGGGGTTATTGTAGTTGTGCTCGTTGCAATTACCTGCAGAAGAATGTGCTTTTCTCGGCCGCCTGATATTCCTCGTGCTGCAAACTTGATTTTGGAGAAAGCCTTCTCCACCGGGTTCAGCATCGGCGAGTGTGGTGGTAAACACCTTATGGTCATTTGCGTGGAAGCCATACAGTTTTGTATTTCATTTACTCGATGAATCAGATAGTTGTCCGTTATTAGTAGAACATCTTCTGTGTCAGGTAGTTCCGAGTTCCCTTAGAAAGGTATAGAAAAATCTACTATTCGTTTTCCCTGAAGTGACAATTTTCGAGTGAACGCTGTAATTTACGATTGTTCAACGCCACGATAAGAGATGTGTTTTGCTCTACACGGTGGGAACAGTGACTAGGGCTCTCATTCCTCCTCTTGAGGAAGCTTGAGATCGCCTTAGAGGAAGATCAATCCACTCAATCCACTCTCGTCAATGAAAATGAGTTTCTCCCGGTTTACTGGAACTAACCGTTCGAAACTGAGTGCATATCGTCTTCGGGCCCCAATAATCGCCTCACAATTCATTCTATTTACATCTAGCGATGCTACTTTATGAGTAATACTCAATTCATTCATGGCCCTGTGTATGGAGGAAACACTCAAATCTACATTTTACTCAAGTAGATTCTGTCTAATTCGTTTAATAGTTATACCGGGCTCATTTTCAATCGTTCTTTCAATCCTTTCAAGCACGCTGGAGGTGAATTTACATGGTCTGCGCCCTAGTGGTCTATTGTTAATAACCTCATGATCTCTCATATTTTTTCAATATTAATACCCATTCCAGTATTCAAATTAATACCTGACATTGACGCAGCTTCTTTCACGAAAAAACCTTCTTCGTGCAAATTCACAAAGTGCTTCTTCTTTTCAATAGAAACACTTTGAAATATCCCAAGTCTCCGTCTAATATTCTGATTACCGACAGCAGATTCTGATGAACTCGATTCACTTTCAATTACAGCTCAACGCCTTCGCCCAACAACAAAAATAGAATTTGAGCTAGAATCACTAACACTCATTATAAGATTTATTCGAACCAAACAGTAGGTACAGGAAGAAAGTGATACGGCGAGGAGAAACGGTAGCCACCGTACCGTAAACATACGAAGTTTTATCCATTCCGAGTGATAGGCGTCACTCGGAAGCAATTCACCTGTGGCATCTAATTCGAGAGTTGCTAACTAACTTTATATTGGTTGTTATGTCGCTAATTTCTTTCTATTACATCCCCTTTCTGCTAGAGGATTAATAGTTGCTGGAAAAGGTTCAATTACGTGGGAAAAAGTTTAAATTTATTGGGAAAAGGGTTAATTATTGTGGGAAAAAGATGAATTATTTTGGCAAAAGGTTTAACTCATTTGGTGAATGGTTTGATTCATTTGGTAAAAGTTTTAATTAAATCGGCAAATGCTATAGATGAAAAAAAAAAAAATTATTTACTATACATAAAAACATCGTTTTTAGACTTTTTAGGTAAATCGAAACAAGGAATTTGTTCAAAATCAGAAGTTAACCCATTCCAGTTATTTTTTAAATGTTCACTGACTTTTACGTCGCATGCCTACAAGTTTCCGTATTTGATAAATTCTAATTGGTAATTTTCAATTTAACATTATTCGTGAGTAATGTTGTTCGTGGAGTCTGGGACAGGGAGATCTACGAGTATGTCCCGATACATCACAAATTATTGACATCCTGCTCTGTACTCTAATATGATTGGTTTGTGAGTTTTTCTACCAATCTCAATATAGTTTAAAGACTTTTTCTAGTGAGCGTGAGTGAATAGGTAGTTATTACTAATTATGAGTTGTGAGAATTTTATAATGGCTAAATAATCGTGTAATCTTGAGATGATTTTTCAGTCCCATGATTTTTTTTTTTTTTTTTTTTTTTTTTTGTTCTTTCTAGCAACAAAAACGTTCAATAGAATTTCGACTTTAATATCCCAGATAATTTGAAGCCATATCAACCGTTCCAAGGAATTCAGACAAGCCTCTGAAATCATCGAAGGAAAAAGAATCCCTCAAACTTTATCTCTTTTGTGCACCCTTTCCCTCCATCCGAAAAGCGCTTGCTCAACTTCCAATTCCCTTCAACATCATATCCTTCTTCCCCTCGACCCACTCCTCTTTCCACCTACTTTTTTTTAATGGTTGCTTCTATTGTCCCAATTGAATAGAAAGGGTTCGAACATAATAGGCAACCAATCCAGTAATTGAAAGCAAATAGTACAATGTACAACAGTACCCGAAGTTCAGGCGAGGGGAAATAATCAATTATACTATATCCACTCTTCATCCTGATCGTAGAGGAGATTTTCTGTTAACTTAGTGGACATATGTTTGGGGGTTTCATAATTTACTTATTCGCTCTCCATTCCAGTGCTAATATCTCTCAACAATAATCGTCTACACCCCTTAATGAAGGTCGTATTTAGGTAATGTTTACCATGGAGGAAACATATTCGGGTAAGTGTAGGTCATGTTTTCCGTGGGGGAAAAATGCAACCATTATTCATTTTCGACCGACTTGCATTTCTTGATTCTTCAATGTTTTAACCCTTCAACTTTATACTCTCGAGTTGATGGAAGGTGATGCCGGAGTTTAGTCTTGGTATCTCGCTGCCAATTTTATATATATATATATATATAAAGTGTGCCCTTCCAGACATCTCCCGGTGAGTCCTCCAGGATTAGAAACGATGTAACACATCGCTAGTTCTACCTAAAAATCAACATTGACAAGTTCAGTTGACAGGACTTTTTAAATAGTGTACCTAAAATTTAAAAAAGCCACTATCTATCCCAGAAAATGTATCAGTTTTACTGTCACTGAATATTATTGAAGTCGTATAGATGCTACGAATTTTATTACTAAAAAAGTTGAAAAAAAAAAAATAATAATACCTAATAGTAAAATAAAATAAAAATAAAATAAATAAGAAAGAATTAATAATAATAAAACAAGAGATGCTCAAAGCTTCCCCCTATCTGTAACATAAATGTAGAGATTAGGTATTCAACATTTCATCGAAATGAGATAAAAACTGTTGAAGTCTTGCTTGTTGCAAGGATTTTGAATTCGCACATGTGTATCAGCTACTAAGATTAAAACCGTGATGTAATTGATATGGGGTTATTGAATCGTTTTCTTCCAGACTACCTTCAGAATTTTGGTGATATCGGACGACAAGAGCATGAGAAAATGAGGCTTGATCCATTAGTGCATGTGAAGCTATAATGAGAGCAACTGTGAGTAATAAAGTAATAGGAGACCGTCTACAACCTAGTTTGCACTTCCCTAACAATAGTATATCAAAATGGAAACTGTAGCAATGTTACAAAGATCTGCGGACACAGACAGAATCGAAACAAAAGTTGTTCAGAACGGACTGAAATATAAAATGTTAGTATCGGCGAATCTGTTGCATACCCCCAAAGTGGAAACAATGATTCAGTAATTTTTAGACTCAAAAGCAATACGTAGGTAATTTTTTATTTTAAAATTTTATGTTATCTCAGTTTGTGAGCTGAATGGATTTGTTTCAGTTCTAACATAAATAGAAATCGTTATCGTTTCGAGTTGGAAAAAAGAGACAAAATCCTGAATAAAAAACATTCGCTTACATCTGATGGTCTAGACTGAATTCCCCGACACTTCCCAGACTATTCCCGACGCAAATTATTCTCTGACATTTCCAGGATTCCCCTGAATATTCCAATACGGGGCCACCGTGAATATTTATGTTGAATGAAATTGATAAGGATATTGTCAAGAGTTCTAGCACAAATCTTGAAAATTGTATTTAATAAATCCACTAATCTCAACGTTTCAAGTAATATTATTGCGTATGCTCATTGTATTTAATTCCTTAACCAACTACCTTACGAAATACAATGAAATTGGACTATAGTTGATATAAAATTGGCATTATAAGAAATTCACGTTTGTGCATGCAATGCAATGCAATTTATAGGTTACAATCCCTGAAAATATCATAAATACAGGTTCATTAATCTATTAATCTTTGTGCCTGACAGATCCTCCACCACAAACTTACTTGAATTTCAGGGGTACATAATGGATGCTTTCGAGAGGGTTGATACAGTCTTTACTGACTTTTCCAAATGCTTTGATCGGCTTTCCCATAAATATATTCCGGCTAGGATGAAGTCTCTGGGAGTTCATGGCGCATTCTTAGCCTGGATTGACAGCTACCTGTCATATAGAAAGATGATCATTCATGGGAAGGGTGTACAATCGAGCCCATTTGCAGCTTCCTCGGGTGTGCAGCTGGTATCCCACTTGGGACCGCTAAGTTTTCTCCTCTTACTATACAGCATTGGTTCCATTTTTGGTTACGTATTATTATACAATCGTCTCAAACTTGATTTTCTTTGCATGTCAAGGGAGGGGCCTGGAAGGCCTTTCATACCCCAAGTCGCCTGATGCCAAGTAAGTTTTAAATCGATTCTATATAAGCTAAAACAAGGCATCATTTGACCTGAAGAAGTGCCTTTTGGAATTTCGAAGCCACTACGACCAAGTCCTGATCGGCTGAGTGGATTAAATTCTCTTCTGGTCTCTCTATAAAGTTGAAATTCGATAGCAAGACTCTCTGGGACATTAAGGTACGTATAAACTCAGGGGTTCTTTCCTGATAAGCTGAGTAAGCTAAATTCTCTCCTGTTTACTTTAGAAAGTTGAAATTCGGTAGGAACACTCTCTGGGACATTTTGAGGCGAATGAATTGATGGGCTCAACTCTCATCATCTGAGGTAGCTAAATTATCGTCTATTCACCCTAGGAATGTAAAATTCGATAGCGAGCTTCTCTAGTCTGTTCGCTAGTCTGTCAGAGAGGGGACGGGGGACGATGAGGGGACTCCATCAGACCGTACATTTCAACCTTTCCTTCCAAGACCATCAAAAATTGGTGATATTCCCCCAAAAAGACGCTCTGCGTAAAGAAGATGCCAAACCGTAAAAGTCGTCAGTCTGATTCTGTTCTAACTCGTGTGTTTGTGGTTATAATATCCTAACCAATCGTGTTATAATGATATAAGCAATCGCGTTATAATGGAACATATTATGTTCCACGAAGATTACATCAGTTATATCGAGGTTGGCTAAGTAAGAACTATTGCGCATTTTTAAAAACTAATATTAGTTAAATGTTCGAGACTAATGGACCGATTTTAATGAAATTTTGAAAGATTTTGAGGGTTAAAATCTAGTCAATATCCTACCAATTCCATTTTACATAAATATATTACGACAGTTTGCAAAAAACGTTAATATGATCATGCGCTTTGTGGTTGGAACTTTTACAAATACATTCTTTGTCTAAATTTTTTTTTTTTTTTTTTTTTTTTTTTTTCAAAAACCCAACTTTATTTTAAAAAAAGACCTACTGTCTTTGGAACAAGATTATCTTTATCTGCTAATACTATAAATATTGAGTCACTGATCGATGAGGTAAAAAAAACGTTGCCGTTGGGGGTGTCTAGCCGCCAGTGGTTTGTGTTCATGATGGTACATTAATTGCAAAATGAAATCTGGGGACACCCCCAGACCCCCGGATTGTTAATGTTAGGATCAAGGATCAAACCAATGAAACACAGAATGTGTATTTCGGGGATTTCAACGGGGATTCGGCCGAAGTTCATTCCGCGTTCTTGGAATCCAGCGCCTTGGATCGTAGTAAAGAGCTTATAATAGGATAGAGAGGACAGGTATTCCGCATTTTTCGCTTGTTGGCTACTGGGACCGGGTTCAGCCATATTTTTCATTTATACAAACACTCGCGCGAATGATTGGTCGTAGGGCTACGTGAGTAGGTACTGATTGCCCAGTCCCTAGAGAACACTTGAGACTAGAGTCTGGGGAAGGGACGTTCGGCCGAACACTAGCCCTACCTTGCGCCGTTTCTCCAACTATCCTTATCACAAATTCCAAGATTTTCCCGCCTCCGCTTTGAATCCACTGTACTCACGGGCGTAGCCAGCCCGAATTTCTTGGGCCCGCTGACCCGGTGACATACGGGTAGTTTCCCAGCGCTTAACTGGCTACGCCAAATACTTGAATAATTGAATTTAGAGAACATAATTGCATAGGTATCGCATGACCTCGTTATTTAACCTGAATAATCTCCCAGAAAGTTCTGGTGGCCGAATCCCGACCAAAATAAAAGAAGACCGCGGCCGACTAATCAATAGGTACAATGAATAAACTACCATCATCTATAGGGATTCTAGCACGTCGAATATCAATGAAATTTTATATTCGTCATAGAGAATTCCAGTTGAGACTTGTGAAACTTACCTCAATAGGTCATAGGTAATCGATTACATCAATGAAATAAATTTAGGTAAGTAATTGGATATCGAAATGAGTTCCTCAACATCTTCCCTTGAAACTTAAATAAACTTTATTAGCATGTAAAAAAGATGAATTATGAATTGAACTCTAAACATGTAAAATGTAAATGTTTTGTGCGAATTGTTTTCAGCTGAATTGAAGATAAAACTCAAAACATTGCATTTGACCTCGAGGAGTAAGTTTATTGAACTTGGACAAACTAACTGGTTTTATGACTCGAACTATTAATCATAAGAGGCTGAATAAATTTTTCAATAGTGGATGGATTTCAACAATACAATAGCAGCAATTCAGCAATATAGGTAGGTAAATTTTTGTGTTTCTGATCTAGAACGGGTTACATTGAAGGTAAAACTCAAAACATTGCGTTTCACCTCGTGGAGTAAGTTTATTGAACTTGGACAAACTAACTGGTTTTAAGACTCGAACTACTAATCACAAGAGGCTGAATGAATTTTTCAATAGTGGATGGATTTCAACAATACAATAGCAGCAATTCATCAATATAGGTAGGTAAATTTTTGTGTTTCTGAACTAGAACGGGTTACATTACCCTACTTAATCACAATAGGTACATTTGAAGTATCACAACATCAGTCCGATTGGAAAATTATTATTAATAGAAGTAGTGATTTTTTTTCTTCAAACGAGATCTTTAAACAAGAAAACACCCACTTCCTGATGAATTAGTCAAATAATCATGAAGATTACAAGCAATTCAACTAACGTCTGAATACCAACTGTCAATGAAATGGGAGCAGTACGTACTGGTATTTCTTACCTATCGACTTATTTATAATATTTATAATAATATCATAATAATGCTTGCCACTATGTATTATATTATATTAATATTATATTATATATTTTCATTTATACACACACTCGCGCGACCGGCTTATTCATAATATTTATAATAATATTATAATAATGCTTGCCTCTATGTATTATATTATATGAATATTATATTATATTATATTATATATTTCCTTTTATACACACACTCGCGCGAATGATCGGTCGCAGGGCTACGTGAGTAGGTACTGATTGCCCAGTCCGTAGAGAACACTTGAGCAGCGTTTCCACTCACCATTATCAACATACTAGCCGCTCCGGCTCGCTTCGCTCGCCTCCACGTAACTTTAATCGCTTCGCCTCGCTTCCCCTCCCAATTTGACCGACTTCCCGTCACTTTTTCGATATCCGATTTCGGATTCAGATTCGTCGGGATCAAACCTTTATTTCGCCCGCAAAAACCGTTCCGAAAAACGTACGTTAATGGGGTATATTTTAATCAGAAAAAAAAAAACAAGTTTTTCGTCAGAACACCAATTCTACTGCTTAGAGAACGAAAGCCAAAATGAGTATAAGTAAAAAATCTAATAAGTATAAAAAATTATAAAAGTCTGGAATGATATAAATATAAATAAATAAATATATAAAAGAAATCGTGTAAATAATAAATGGGGTAAATAGTACGTGAAGGGTGGCTTATTATGCTAACATACCTAAGTCGAGTTAAAAGCTGAAAAAAATGTCTGGTTGGTGGGGTGAACGGGATTCTGGCTTCAGCACTGAAAGTGTAAATACCTACTCAGAAGAAAGTGGGTAGGAAATTATTTTTCAAATTTTCATGATAATGTGGAATTCGATAAACGGACACGCTGCGAGTAAACGGAGGTCAAATCCGGATTCAGCACCTCAATTTTCCTACTAAAACATATTTTGAGAAATTTTAATGAATATTTAGGGGCCTCGAAGATAATCGAAAAAATCTTTTTTAAACCATTCAGAAGCACCTATGTGAGATGGAGCCCCCAAATATCGGTATTCTTTTTAAATACCCGGAAGAAAGTGGGTAGGGAGAAATTTTTCAAATTGTCATGAAAGTGTGGAATCCGGTAAACGGAAACTAATAGTGAAACGGACGTCAAAATCGTATTCAGGGCTTCAATTTACCAACTAAAACACATTTTGGTGATTTTTGATGCATAATCAGGGACCGTCGAGGGGCCTCAAAGATAATGGTAAAAATCTTTTTCAAACTATTCCGGAACACCAACGAGAGCTGGGGATCCGAGATTTGGTATCTACCTGTTAAACGCCGATATTAAAGCTTTGATTACACAGGTGATATTACAGATGAAAGCAGACAACTCTAAAATAACTAATTCGCAAGAAGAGATAATGTATAAACTCATGCAATGTCTATGCATCCATGCATAGACTTATATAACTTATCGGTTAAACATAGCCTTTGTTTACATAGCGGCTATCGAGTCGGCAATTACATACCCCGTAACATGGAGACAGGTTTTTATATATATATATATAACTCGGCCCTTCGGGCCTCGCCGGATCTTTTCTCTTTTCTACTGTGTAGAAAACGAGGATAATTTGCTATGCAATTCGTCTCACGAGAAAAAAAAAAATTTTTTTTCAGGCCTGGCCGGGATTCGAACCCACAACCTTCGTCTCACGAGAAAAAAAAAAAAAAAAAAAAAATTCAGGCCTGGCCGGGATTCGAACCCACATTCGTCTCACGAAGAAAAAAAAAAAAAAAAAAATTCAGGCCTGGCCGGGATTCGAACCCACATTCGTCTCACGAAGAAAAAAAAAAAAAAAAAATTTCAGGCCTGGCCGGGATTCGAACCCACGACCTCTCGCTTCCCATCTCGGGACAAAAAACGTTACACAAAAAGTGGACATTTAAAAAATTATTGGGGGTCGGCCTAAGAATTGCATAGCAATTATTATATATATTTCATAAATATACAGGGTGATTCCCTCGCAGATGCAAAAAAAAAAAAAATTTGAGTGAAACTACATCAAAAATGGAGTAAAATGCCGCCAACCGCATATTTTTATCTCAATCCGTACTCCAGATATGATTTTTTAAAGGTTTTTTCAGGAATACCGTGTTTTTTCATTTTAAACTCGGATTTCTCCACTTTGCCTCATTTAATTTTAACTTTCAACCTCATTTTCGGTATCAGCATTAAATTTCCTACAAGAAGAGAGTACTTGGGTTCTTAAAAAGTACCATCCGAAGACCCTCACATGAGCTCAAACATTGACGATTTTGAAAAAAGAATATTTCTGAAAATCTTTAAAACTTTACTACTCTTTTAAAAGAATCCTGGAAACTGGCAAATCTCATGAAAACTGCTTCATCTAATATGCTTTCCAACGGTATTTTCAATTTTACTTTTATTTTGTTATTTAGGGGAGAAAATAATGTTTTAATGTTAAAAAATGTGGGTTTTTCAATGAAATTGTTGGTTTTCTCGAAAGATGACCCTCCATGAACCAACGAGTATGGGGTCGGTTTCTATGTATTTTTTCTCGCTGGATCGAATGGAAACTCTTGCAGATCCCTCAACTACGTTATAATCGAGTTTTACATTTTAATTAACTAGTTTTACCCCCTAACACACATACATTTAATCGTAACAAACAAACTAAACATTTGCGATTTTAAGTGTAAAACTCGGTTATAACGGAGTTGGAGAGATCTATAAATGTCACCACTCGATACAGCGTGAAAAAATACATAGATACATACATACATACCTACATACATACATACATACCATACTCGTAGGTTCATGGAGGGTCATCTTTCGAGAAAACCAACAATTTCATTGAAAAACCCACACTTTTTAACATTAAAACATAATTTTCTCCACTAAATAACAAAATAAAAGTAAACTTGATTATACCGTTGGAAAGAGTATTAGATGAAGCAGTTTTCATGAGATTTGCCAGTTTCCAGGATTTGTTTTGGAAGAGTAGTGTAGTTTTAAAGATTTTCAGAAATATTCTTTTTTCAAAATCGTCAATGTTTGAGCTCATGTGAGGGTCTTCGGATGGTACTTTTTAAGAACCCAAGTACTCTCTTCTTGTAGGAAATTTAATGCTGATACCGAAAATGAGGTTGAAAGTTAAAATTAAATTAAGTAAAGTAGAGAAATTTGAGTTTAAAAAGAAAAAAACACAGTTTTCCTGAAAAAACCTTTAAAAAATCATATCTCGAGAACGGATTGAGATAAAAATATGCAGTTGGCGGCATTTTTCTCCATTTTTGATGTAGTTTCACCCAAAAAATTTTTTTGCATCTGCGAGGGAATCACCCTGTATAAGTATTTCAGCCCTGATATTCTACCCTTTAGGTTTGATCGAAATTGATGCCAAGTTGTTAAGACCAACTAGACCCAAGTGATTTTTGGAATAACCGTGTTTCATAAATTCCGCAGCGGACGGAAGGATTTCTATTTTATTTTTTTCAACTGAAAATAGTAAACCAAAAAAAAAGGAATTTCACACTTGAACTCTCCAAAAACGCTATGCTCTCAACAATCAGTGTTCAATTTAGATTTAATTCCTCTCGTTCTGTACTTGGTTGTAAGTCAAACGTTGCTGAGGCACATACAGAATGACACTCTATTGAGGCTCCTCAATCAAATTCACATTAGTCACAAGAGGGGCTTCCCCGCCATTATTGCTCGAGACTCATCAACAGAAGTACAAAGGATCAACATACGCAGAACTTTAAATTAGTCAGCCCGCCCACGAAGCTTCAATGGGGACTTGAAATCACAAGTTTGGAAAGTAAGGTCGGTGGTCTTTTGTTTTGTCTCCTTGCTTTTACATCACCCTTTGTCAACATTCTCTAATTTTCTCCCGTCCGAGGGCCTTTCTTTCAAAACCTGCATATCCCCCTTTGTTTGTTCCCAAGGAAACTTTGATGAAGTGGATCATGGAACTTTCTCCAGTCAGGACCGTCCCCGTGTGAAATGATCCAGACAGTTGAACGCATATGTAACAAGTTACGCATATACATAATGATCACATCATGTATTGTTTCGAGAAGCTCTTCGAGCTACCGTTGAACTCCCCCCCCCGCCCCTCTACCCCTTACTACCACCCACTGTACCACCTTTGCCACATCGCATCCACAGTGTTTCGATTCTGAGGGTTTTGGTGAAAAAAATTTGGAACCAATAAAATCGGAATTAATGCTAATCGTGGTTTTATCAACCTTTCTGATAGTGGAAACTAAGAGAAATTAGATTAGGTAAAAGAAAAAATAACCATTCTGAAGCGTGATAGTCATTACTGATGAAGTTAGGTAAGAATAATAATAAGTCTGTTCAGGCAAAATTTACGGTGATTTTGCAATTTATTTGCATGAAAATCGCCAAAATATTTATTCTAATTCATATTCAGGAATTAGGAAGGTTCAAATGACCCTACTTCACTCGGCTTTTGGGTTCAAGGTCATTATTAGGATAAAACTTGCTGTTTAAAATCATGCTAATCGCTTCGGGAAATCGAAGAAAATCAATATTTGCACAGGTTTGTGGAACGAACTGATTAAAGATTCAAATTCAGCATTCAATTCCCTAAAAAATGCTTCTAGTTTATAGACTTTACAAACCAGAACTCATTCGGATAACAACGGTCAACTGCCAGTTTTTTTTTAAATTCTCAAGTACAAATGACTACTATTTAATAGCCAGTTTTAGATGAAAATAGATAAATAAATTAATTGATATATTAATCAATATCATAATATATTGAAAGAAGATATAAAATTAATATTCATGATTTGAGAACCTATCATACCGTTTGTTAAAACCTTCGGGGAAAACACCCCTGTTCGTGTCAATATGATGCAAAAAACGCTGCAAATTATTACACAAAGGTTTATTATTTATGTATTAGACAGCCCTTCTACGTAGATCTCTGGTCCATAATTATTAAACGCCGCTTATAGTATATTTAGTATCGGAACTCGGAGCTTCGGACCTCACAAATGTGTTCAATCCATTACAGCAGCGGAATCTCACAATTGTACGCTTTTCAATATAGTTGATAAACAAAACAATTTATTACCAAGTCATCTTTCCAACACATAAAAGTGTTACCTATACTGTATATTGATATCATCTAATTGGTCAAATTTCAAAAAATGTGCTGACAAAATCACTGAAAATGGCTAAGAATTGTTAAATTGATATTTTTTAGCATAAGATTGGTCAAATAAAGTTTATCAACTATGAAATAGAACATTCAAAAATTTATGTACGAAACTATGCTAAAAACTTGAACTTCATTAAATTTTGTTTTAAAAAATCTATAAAATTGCAAAAAATAGCCTAAAATCCGAAATCTCTTTCTGTATAGAAGAGTATCATTTAGAATACTTTTTTTCCATAAAATTAATAGCTAACATTTTCTTTTCACTCATAAATCTCCAATTTCTATACAACTTGAAATATACAAAAAAAAGACACTTTTTCACCTATTTTTGGCTCATAGCACCCATGTGAGTGGAGCGATCGAGCTGGGGCGAAGTTAGGACCAACTAGACCCCAAGTGGAGTCTATGTGCGAAAGAACAGATTTTTTAAGTCAATTCTAAGGCCTTTTATGGCCCGGACCGCGGACGGCGGACGGACATTTCAAATTTGGATTCTACGCACCTTGAAACGTAAAGTGACAAAGTTTGAGGGGAGTTTATAAAAATTTTTTGCTATACGATCACATAGGCTTATTATTGGAAATAATAAACCAAAAGAAGAAACAATTAACAAACAAAAATATATCTTGAAAATTCAGGTAATTATCAGTTATAAACTTAATTTCAGTAGTTTTCTGTTTGATGCGTTCATGTTTGGACAGAGAGGAATCGAGAAAGGGTTAACCCACGCAAATAATTATTATTCCAGACCTTTACCTACTATCATGGATGTTGAAGATGCATTTTTCGAAAACTTTTATCTTGAAAATTTCTCTTTCGGAGCACACTATTCAAAACACTGTCCGCCATGCCGCACCACACCGCATAGTGAAGTAGAAGAAAAACGCTGAAAATGTTTACGCAAGCAGTGATCTGTAGCGAGGCGTCCAGTCATCGCTAAATTCGGCGATGACTAGCAGAATCGGAAGACCATAGTTTGTATTTAAAATTCAAAACCAACTGGAAGAAAAACTTTTGGGGCGGTTCTGATGTTGAAAAAATTGTGGGGTTGGATGGAGCTGGCTAGACGGTAGCTGGGACATCACAGGTAGGTACTGTCCCATGCTCTTTGAGGGAAGCGCATGAAGCTTGCGGATCTGAAACAGTTCGAACTGCGGCATGGGAAGGAAGAAATGGTGAGAGGGAGGGGTCTTGTTTTTGAGATCAGATCGGCGAATCTCTAGCGTTTTCGTTAAAATTCATCGTAGGAACCTGTTATTCTTACAACATTGTCATCTCTGATAGTTCAGCGACCGGTTTTTGTGTATTTATAAAAATATTTTTTTCGGAAATGCGGAAATGTTCAATGAGCGCCGCTCATACTTACGATGTCTACTCCAGCACCTGATGACATAATCATCGATCTACAGAGTAAGCCATTCGGAGCTTGCAGATATGAAGAAATATATTACTATATGACTTGCCTATATTCTTCGTTATTTCTATCCTTTTCTACCGCTAACCTATATTTTTCCTTAAAAGTTTTCGTAAGGTTAATCATTGGTATGAGAATATATATAGTGAGAGCGGGTAATAGTCACGCCTCTTTCCTGATCAGTGTTCTATAATTACTACGACAAACCTCATCTTAATGTAGGGCTTCATCCTATGTGCGTTCGAGAATGGATACTATCGGAGTGGTATCCTCGGATTTAATAAAGGCATTTGACCGTTTTCCTCGCAAACATATCATTGCACTATTGGAATCATTGGGAATTTTTGGAATGTTTTTGGATTGGATCAGGTTGATCCTCACCTTATTGTTGAGGGCATCAATGCTCACCTTTTGCCGCATCCTCAGGTGTGCCTACCTAAGGGGTCCCATTTTGCTTTTTGCCTTGCTCATCAACAGCGTCACAGTATACTTAGAGAATGTCAAATGTTTATCAGATGCAGATGTGCAAAGATATACAAAGTAATTGAAAATGCAAGTGATTGTGTGGAGCTTCAAATATTCGGTGTCATACAAACAATTTGAATTGGAATCAATTTATGTGCAGTATGATGTCATTTTAACGTTTCTGTGACCTGATTTCATACTTATTCCATCCAGGGCTGTGATTCCTAAAGACGGGAAAATATTCGTGACCTTGAAGTGAGATTAGATCCAAAACTGCACTTCCCTCTTCACATTAATGACGCTTCACGACTCTAGGCTTCATTAAAAGAAACACCGACGAATTTACTAGCTTTCCAGCATTTTTTGCCTTACATGTGTCACTGGTACGACCAATCCTTGAATATGGTTCAATTGTATGGAGCCTTAAATGTGACGTCTACCGAAACCAGATAGAACGTGTTCAGCCTATCTTTTTGCGATATATTTCGTTCAAATTGGATCCACACAACTTAGCTATTATGCAAATCAGAACCAGACTGGATAGGCTTCACTTCGATCACGACACTTTGCAATGAACGTATGATTCTTCCACAAACTCCTCAACGAGAGGGTAGCATGATCTACTCTCCTGAAGAAAATTGGTATCTGTGCTCCTCAGAACTCAAGTCTTTCACCCATTTTCTTTTCGGTCCCGTTCGCTCCAACCAACGACCTGAGGAATCAACCCATGAACCGTCTTGTTCGAGAGATAAATATAGTTCTCCAGGGTTCTTCAAACGCCATTGTGATTTTCCAATCGTGCACAGTACTCAATTTTTAAAAAACGTTTAGACAAAAGACTTAATTTTGTGACCTTCTCTAATTTAACCTTCCCTTTTTTGTATGTATGTTTCCAATAACGACATTCATCTTTCAAACGTCGTTATCTATTTATGTCAAATCTATTCAATGCGTTGTATGAAATTGTATAACCCACATTCTGGATGTCTATAGTATCATTCTCTCTATAATTGATATAATTGGGCTTGTCCCGTGGCATATGAATAAATAAAAAAAGTCTGCCAAGTTGGGTGTGGCTCATAGCTTTCTCGTTTACCAATCATGAATTTATAGATCATTGAAAAGTTTTAAATGAACTTCAAAAATTCCATAGCGAAAAAGAGTAAATCAAGAAGTAGTGTGAAATGTCATAATTGGTCAATTAAGAAACGAAAAAATTATACTCAATGTAATCTACGTTTGTACAAGCGCAGAAAGAACTGATGATTTATAAACAATGAAGTAGGTACGAGACCCTCTACAACCTAAACCGTGCATTTGCCGACAATTTCATCAAAATCCGATGAATACTGTGGACAATAAGGGCATTACAAGAAGTATTTCACATTGGCGCATGCGACGTAGCTATTAATGATACAATCGTGTTGAAATTGATATGAGACAATCAAGTCATCTTCCAACTATCATCCAAATTTAAGCGAAATCGTACGACTTGAGTGTAATGAAATTTACGTTTGCGCATGCGCGGAATGAAGTATTGATTTGGCATCAACGAAACTGATAGGGGACTGCCTACAACCTAACCCGCGCATTCTCTGAAAATTTCATTGAAATCGGATGTAAACGGTGGAAATTAATGTCGTTACAACGATTTCCCATAGGCGCATGCGCTGCAGCTATTAATTATATAATCATGTTGAAATTAATATGGGATGATCAAATCGTCATTCCCCAACTATCATCCAAATTTGAACGAGATCGGACGACTAGGGCGTGAAAAAATGGAGCATAAAGGAATTTACGTTTGCTCATGCGCAGAGTGAAGTATTGATTTTGCAACAATGAAAGTGACAGGGGACGGTCCTCTGAAAATTTCATCCAAATCGGATGAAAACTATGGAAAATAACCTTGTTACAAGGACAGACACACAGACTGACAGACAGACATGGAACAAAGTTTTTCAGAATGGTCTAAAACGTAAAATGGGAATGGAAATTTTGATTTTCGATACCAAAAATACAGCACGAAACTGTAGAGAAATAGTGTGCGACTGATTTTTGTGTTTCTTAAGTTGTTTCATTATTTATTCGATATAATTTTGAAACGTACTTATGTCAAGAGTTTTAAATTTTATTTTGAAAGTGGGATAATAGAGGATGTCATACTGATAAATCGTGATTTTTTAACTATCCTCATGAAATTTTCGTCATTCATTCTTTATTTATTTATTTTTTTTTTTTTTAATAAGGAAATTGGTCTAGTTTTGGAACACATGTCAGCAGTTTGAAATTTCATGGGGGGGGGGGGGGGGGGGATAAATGGATGGGGTAATAGCGATTAACCGTAATATTTTTATTAGACAGGTCTGATTTTTGAAACAGTTATTACGATTTGTTCGATTCTTGAATTATCATGATTTTTGTGTACTCTAGTTAGGCAACCTTGGACGTCTCAAATTAACTGTCGTATGCTCGAGTAGATGGTAGTGGGGGGAGGGGGGGTATATCGAGATATAGCGATATTTTCTTTTTCTTCTTTTATTTTCACCATAATGTTGTACAATCCATTCAAAGGGACGTCCCTGTAATGCATGCATTACTTACTGATATGTTCATATTTTCTAAACAAGGTTATTTAAAACGTTCCACTAGTCCATGCATTCATGTCACGAATACAAAGAAGCTCTATACCTAATCCAATGCAACACACTTCTTTTTAATGCGTCTTAAATATATATACATATGTGTAGTATACTAAACCTGTTACTAAAGTTGTGATTATTGTTCTTTCAGACAACTCCTTGCACCCAACCTGATGCAAAAGCACTATCTTCCCAGTGGCGCAGAGCAAGTTTCTAAACAGGTGAGTGAGAATCTGTTTAAGGGCAGCCATCTAATCAGATTAATAATTTATCGTTTTTATTTCTTTGAGCAAGTAAATTAATAACTCATATTTTCTCTATATGTACGACTTATTATATATTTGTGATTAATGTTGCAGTATTGATTATAGGGAGAATATAATAATTTATATTACTGTAACATTTATAACCCCTCAGGTGAAAGGTATGCAGGGTTCAATTCCTGTAATTTAGAATAACTGGTCAAAACGAGGAGTGTGGTTATGGGATTAATTGTAGGAATATTTAAATGCGATGCATGAGGTGGTTTGAAGTCGGCATACAATAAACTTGAAATTACGCGAATTTTCGTAAAAATTCAAAACATTAGCGCGAATATATATTTTTACAAAAGAGATAAGTGTCGTGAATGTGAACTTCTTAAGCATTTGCTAATTCCCTTGTATTTGGAACTTACTGAAATCTGCCAGCGATAGTTGGGAAAGAAAGGGGAAGATTAGGGGGGAATTATAGAGGGAGTAACGGATCACTTTACCACGGGGGAAAACTACACAAACAGTAACTATGATGGAATTCAAGATTCCACCGCTGCCACCTTTTGTAATCTCCTTGCGACATTGGGGAGAAGGGGGAACTATGGGGAACACGGTGAGTTATAGAGAAAAGTTACTATGAGTAAAAGGGGGGATTTTAGTTACTAAATAGTCTCAGGACTGCGGAAAGGGGTTACCATTGAAGATGGGGACCTCTGCTCACAGGACTGATACTGAGGGGCTGACTATCTAGGAACTCTATCGCAGAAAGTTACGCGGGACTTATATGTTATAACTGGTGCTGATGAAATGAGTTGCCAGGAGAAAAGGGTATCCTCACTCCAAAGTTACTTCTTCGTCAAGGAAGGGTCACTTGAGTATAGAAGGTGCTGGTTGTCCCTATAAAACTAGAAATGATGAAATGTTAAACAGGGAATCGTAACTTTTGGGGTATCTTGGGTACTGTTGGGGGTCTGGATAGGGTTTTTGGCAAATCATGAGGGGAACAGTAAGACGAAGCACAATGTGTTACCAACAATGGTATCTAAAGCACTTACCGTGTCCTCTGGGTTTGGAGTCTCACCTGAAAGGGCCCTGGATTATGTTTTTACTTTTGCTGTAATAGAGTCTGACCGAAAAGCGTTACTCCGACTGAGCCGTGAGTTGAAGACTCTTACTTATTGTTCATCTTCTGGCAATCACGGATGATGATAACCCAATTACTTATAATGATATCAGCCAGTGGTATCACTGCACCCTGAGACTGCGTTACTAGCAAGCTATTACCGTTACTCGTAAGAGGGAGTCAGGGTAGTAGACGGAATAAAGTTCAGAAGTAAGGTTTATTCATGTATTATAAAACGCTACATCGGTTTACATGAGTAAAAGATGATTTCAACTAAGACTTTACTTTGGAATTCGTTACTTATGATTATAGTTAATTTACATTAGTTAGTTAGGTACTTGACGATATGCAATACATCTGATTTTACTTGGCGATTTTAACAAGAATTAAAGTTAAATGAGATGTATTTATGTAATTATTTGTAAATGTTACCTTTGACAAAAACCCTTACTTTGGAGGATAGATGTTGTAGACGAGTATAACAGTTACTTTAGCAGACTGGGCAAAATAGAACAACATAAATACGTTACTTTGGGCTCAAACACAATAAAATAGAAATAGTTACTTTTAGACAAAACGTGTTTGCTTTGGTCCTGAGGACAATGGCGAAACTTCAACAAGTCTGTACATGATGCTAACTCAAAAGGTGTTACTTTCAATGAAAACAAGAAAACACCATGCGTTGCTTTGTGAATGGAAATATATGAAAAAACACGCAGTTTGCATAAGCAGAATGAACTTTTCAAATAAGGATATGTAAAATATTAGTAAGTGAAAATTCCAGCTTCAAACGCAAATGTCAAGTTTCAATGAACAAATTTCGGTGATTATTTGTTGCCAGGTGAGCCGTGGTTAATAGTAATTATGACTTAATAAGCGGAGCATGTTGCAAAAACCCCACGTGAATCCGTCAGCTGGAGCTCAGGGTGGAGCCCGTCATTTCATTCATCCCTTAATGCCCTAGAGTTCCCTATCAATTTTCAACGTCCTACTGTGAACAGGAGAGATTTTAGGTCACTCAGCCCCTGTAAGGTCATTCATCTTTTGTTATCCTAGAGAGGCTCCCTATCAATTTTCAATTTACTACAGTGAACAGGAACGCAAAGGAAATGCATCCCCACCCCCAAGTGCCACTGCTAAGATGGCTGTAATACCCCCTTTTCTACAAAAAGTCGGGTAAAATTGCATTACTATGTAAAACAATATGTAAATAAAATGCGTTACTTGTAGTAATAATGCAAAATAGACACACACACACACGCGTGTATATATATATATATATATATATATATATATATATATATATATATATATATATATATATATATATTTTGGCACAGATGTGCAGTGAAAGTTTAAACACAAATAAAGATGAAACTCACAATTAGGTATTGTTGTTAATATTTCGGCGATTGCCTTTTTCAAAACGAAGAGTAGACTGTAGAGTGATGACCTCTCTCTCAGAAGAGAGGTCATCACTCTACAGTCTACTCTTCGTTTTGAAAAAGGCAATCGCCGAAATATTAACAACAATACCTAATTGTGAGTTTCATCTCTATTTGTGTTTAAACTTTCACTGCACATCTGTGCCAAAATATATACTGTTCTTATAGAACTGTTTCCAACCAACCATAAGTATATATATATATAAATATATATATATATATATATATATATATATATATATATATATATATATATAGTTTTGATGGAAGATGAAAACACTCGCGTGCAATATTGATTTGAGGTATTACAGAAGGTTGGAAAAAGATAGGAAACACTTAAATGAACTTACAAAATTGAGAGAATATTTCGCTGTGTCAGCGTCGTCAGCTCTAGTGAAGAAGTCACTAGAGCTGACGACGCTGACACAGCGAAATATTCTCTCAATTTTGTAAGTTCATTTAAGTGTTTCCTATCTTTTTCCAACCTTCTGTAATACCTCAAATCAATATATATATATATATATATATATATATATATATATATATATATATATATATATATATATCTTTTGGCACAGATGTGCAGTGAAAATTGAAACACAAATACAGAATGAAACTTACACAATTATTATTGATATTTCGGCGATTGCCTTTTTCAACATGAAGAGTAGAGTTCAACAAGGCAATTCAACAAGGTTGAATTACGAATCCTTGTACCTCATAAGCATTGGTAAGCTAAATAATAAGATGGATGGAATTTTCATACCAAATTATTTACTTCGTTACTATGAACGTTTTTTCGTTCATTTAACAAAAGGATGGAACAATGTGAGTTGCTTTACCGATTACTGAACAAGGGCGTCGAGAGCGTCAGTACTATCTTACTAAGTTGGATGGGACTTTCGAAAATAATTACTCCGTTACTTGAAACAATACTTCATTACTTTAACGGAAATCATACTTCCTCAATCATTATCTATTGAACTAGTAGCTCAAAAGCTTCGATAGTTTTAATATTCACTGGGTGAGTGCTCTAAACCAGAATAAGTTACTTTGAACGGACAATAATACATGAACAAAAGAAGCGTTACCAATGAAAGTAATGGAAATATCTGAGCTTAACTCTCTTTGAGTCGGTCTGAATAGACAACAGTTACTCTTAACTATTATCATTTGCCATCGAAGTAACTTAAATCACTGTCACTGGCGTCCAGGAAGCAAATTCTTGAAGGAGGAAAGTAATGTTGCCACGAGGTCAACAGGTGACATGGGGGGGGGGGGGGGGGGGGGGGGGGGGGGGCACACTGGAATTTGTAGATGCTATTTGCGTGGCATTGACATGCAGACCGGGAAAGGGATGGCAATAAATACTTGGGACTTTTTGTTGATCGCACAGTAACTAAAGTAATACGTTGGAGGCGGTGGTAGAAACATTGTTAGGCTGTAAACACTCAGGTCTTACAGGTTGCTTCTCCAACAGTTAGACTAACAACTTCACTTGACGAGACTGTGTCAAGACTTCACTGGATACAGACTGTGTCGAGGCAACGGGTGCTGTACTGAGGTGGCCATTCACCGATTCCTGTTTCTAGTTGGTTTGAGAAGGTTCTTGCTTTGGGCTTTAGGATCAGTCGTCATAGTCAGCTGTTTGGGTGGTCTGGGGCCAGCCTTGGCAAGACCCCATAGAATAGGTGGATCGTCACAATGTTAAGAAGCACATGTAACAAGGAAAAACTTATTGTGCTCCAATAGCACCTGAATTATTATATACTATTACTCTGCAATCGGGGAATCAGGATCACTGGTGCACAGATTTAAGGCAATAGTCTGCTGGTTCATTCAATGAAGTAATCGTATTGCTCTTGAGAATATTACGGAAATCTAACATACCTTGAAAGGAAGTTATCAAGTGTAACTTTGCAGTTTGAATATAATACACTGCAAGGGATATAGGTAGGAGGATCAGCCCGGGAAAGCAATAGGGATGATCAATATATATCTAGAATTACTATATGAAAATTATATATGAGTAAAATAGACTGGTTGATTCTCTTACCATCTTGGAAGAAGCAGGAAGGCTAATGAGGTTTAATCTCCTTCTCAAATTTAGTGCCATTGCACTCCTAGGGGCCAGCATGGCAGCTCGTTGGCTGCCTCGTAGTGACATCGATATATGGAATTTGCTGTCGGCGTCGCTACAGTCCACACCCCCCCCCCCCCCCCCCACCCTGATAAATTTCAGATATCCACTCCTATCCTATTTTGCGACAGTGGATGTCAGAAATAATATTCCAGGGGTGTGGTTGAGGGTATCTGGTGGATATAGGTTATGCGGGTTTGCGATCCTATGGGGTCCTAGGTTTTACATATTACATACAATTGGTTATTCTTCATTACATTTTGTTCCTAGGTGGAAGAGCCCTTAATTATTGCATGTTTCTTCTTTTTAACGCCTATGTCGTTATAGGACCACGTGGGGTTTTATTTTTGTTGGAGGGTAGATTTGGATTCAAGGGTGTTGTTATAAAGTTATTAGGTCGTATAGTTGGGGCTTTTCTCTGTTTGCTAGTTGTGATGTTTGTCGTTTTTAATTTGTTTTTATAGTTGTTGATTTATAGTTATTCATTGAGTATTTATTGATTCACGTAGTTGGTGGGTGGTTTTTTGAGTCAATATGTTTATTGTTTAGTTTTTGGTTAGTTATTTGCCTTTAGTTTGCATTTGAGTTCGGGGATGGTACATCTGGTTGTTGCGGTTTATCAGCCTAGTCTGGCTCGTCAGAGTGATGTGTCTGGTTTATCAGGTGTTACATTTTGTTGTGTGTTGATATGGGATTTTATTTTAATTTTCTTGAGTTCTATATTATACAGGGTGATTCAGGGCAAAAGCGAAAGCAAAAATTGGGTAAAACTAGACCCGAAATGGAATAGAATGCCAACAACCGCACTTTTTTATCTCAACCCGTTGCCCAGCTATGATTTTTTAAAGTTTTTTCGACAAAAACAGTTAGGTTTGGGGTTGGGTTTGGGTTTGGAGTTGGGTTGGGTTTTGTGGTTTTAGACCACAAATACCTCATTTTCTCCACTATCGATACACGTTTTTCAACTTTTGACCACTAAGTATAAGAATATTGTTCTCTGGACCTTCAAAATTCCAATCCTAAAACCATAATCCTTGTTAGAACGTAAGAAAATTATAAAAACTAAGTTTCCCAAAAATCTTCGAAGCTGTACTCATCGGCCAGCGAATCACAGGTGGCGGCCTGTTGGCGGTTTTCTTCGTTATCATGAAAAAGAAAAGTACAGGAAATATGGATTAATTATTTGCTGTTGTTCCGTTAAATGTGTGTGTGTGTGTCAGTTTGTGTGTGTGTGTGTGTGTGTGTGTGTGTGCACGTGTGTGCGTGTGCGTGTGTGTGTGTGTCTGTGTGGGTTGCTGGGGTAGGGTAACTGTTAGTGTTTTTATCTCTTCGGAGCTCCTTCAAATCCCTACCCAAGTCAAGGTCATACTTCCCTGTCGTGCAACCCGGGCACCCTCCAGGTTACTGGAGGGTGGCAGAATGACCCAATGGCGATTAGGGGGGAGGCTCGTGTCAAGGGTCTCCCGACCCTTTATTCCGTCTCCCCGTTATGGAACACAATACAGCCCAGCCTCATAACCTCGGCGGGCCCATTGGCTCTCGGGGTTCTAGGGGAGGCGCTCCGGGGCGCCCCAGGCAGGGGCGTCGGCCATCCTCTCCCTCTTCTTCATTCTAGTCTTCCTATCCCTTATCCTCTTCCACGATCCCTGTAAATGCCCACCAGTGTGCCCACTGTGAGAGAGCCTTCAGCTCCGAGCGTGGCCTCAGTGCCCACGTTTGGCGGAAGCATCCTGTACAGGCCAACGCTGCAATAGATATAGAGCGAGAGCGGCCCCGGTATGCTTCTGAGGATTTGCTGCGAATGGCAGCAGAGGAGGCAGAGACTGTGCGTAATGGGGTACGAAATATAAATGTTTTCTTGCAAGCACGTTTTCCCATGCGCACGCTTTCTGCCATTCAATCTCTTCGCCTGAGGCCCCACTACAAGCAGCTTGTCCAGGATGCAATCCTGGCAAATAGCAGTGGGGCCTCTCCCGCATCTCCGGCAGACGTGGGACAACAGCCCGCCATTCAGCAATCCTCCCCCGTGACTTCCGGTCTTCTCGAAGATTTGAAGACTGAAGTGTTGAGGCAGGGGGAAGTGGGCCTGGAGGCTACCGTCCAATTTCTATTTCGTCGGTGGTCTTCCGCCACTTCCAAAAGGTTCTGGCATCTCGCCTCCAAGTGGCTGGTGTCATAGGTGACGTCCAGAGAGCGTTTCGGCCAGCAGATGGCACAGCAGAGAATCTAACAGTTCTCCAAACTGTCATTTTGCTGGCCCGTATCAAGAAACAGCAGCTCCATCTTGCCGCTCTGGACGTCGCTGAGGCCTTTGACACAGTTAGCCACTTTGCCCTGACCGATTGTCTTCGTGGTGTCGGGGCACCTGCTCGTTTAATTGAGTATGTTGCCTGTCTGTACCACGAAGGCGTGACGGTCCTCGAGGCACGAGGTGAAATGTCAGGGGATGTTGTTATTGGGGATGCTGTACGCCAGGGGGATCCTCTGTCGCCACTCCTCTGTGGATACGGCCTTGAGTGAGCTGCTAGCTGAAGTAGGGTTTGATCTCGCAGCTGGGGTGCGAGTAGGTGCATTGGCTTTTGCTGATGATGTCATCCTACTCGCAGAAACCCGTGAGGGCTTGCAGATCTCCCTCAACGCATTTGCTGAGCAGCTAGCCAGGTGTGGTCTAGTGGTCAACCCTTCTAAGTGTGGGTCGGTCTCCTTGGTCCCGTCGGGCCGCCAACATAAGGTGAAGGTGGTGGATGAGGAGTGCTTTGTCTTAGGACAGACACCCATCCCAGCCCGATCCGTGTTGGAGGTCTGGCGGTACCTTGGGGTCGACTTCATGGGTGGGGCCACTATAGCCGCAAGCCGTGTGGACCGTGTTGGAGCATTAGCTCGTGTCACCAAGGCTCCATTGAAGCACAGCAGAAGCTGCGCCTCCTTCGCACGTACTTACTGCCAAAGCTAACCTATGGGTTATTCATTGGCAGGCTTACTGCGGGGAGGCTGCTTGAGTTAGATTGTGAAGTTCGCTCTGCTGTGCGCTCTTGGCTAGGCTTTCCACCTGGTGTCCCAAGTGCTTACATCCACGCACCGGTCAAGGCCGGTGGGCTCGGTATTGTCTCTCTTTCTGCCATCATCCCATCTTTACGCCGCCAGCGCCTGCTTGCCCTTAAGGGCTCGAGCTGGGAGGTCGCCCGCACTGCTGCTGACCTGGACTTTGTCCAGCAGCAGTTGTTGTGGTGCGATCGAGCAACACCAACTGCTCCAAAACCCAGCTCATCTGCTTAGTTCGCTGCTGCACTGCATGAGTCAGTTGATGGTAAACAACTCCGACAGTGCTCTGAATCCCCCATTTCAACCCAGTGGGTGGAATGGGCTTCAGAGGGCATTGGGGCCTGCGACTATCGCCATTTTCACGCCCTCTGGGTGGCTACGTTAGCCACCTCGGTGAGGTGTTCGAGGAGTAGTCGCGAGACAGTAGACACCCTTTGCCGTGCCTGTCGGGGTAAAAATGAGAATCTTTATCATGTGGTGCAGCAGTGTCCTCGTACTCACGGTGGCCGCATTTTACGTCACGATGCGGTTGCCATGCAGATAGCAGGTGCTTTTTCATCTAGCGGTTGGGATGTCGAAAGGGAGAGACTATACCACATGCCGAGTGACCGGGGCAAGAAGCCAGATATCGTTGCGATCAAGCCCGTTGGGTCTGCCATAATCCTGGATGTCCATTTTGTCAGTGGCAGCGTGGACATGGAGCAGACCTGGCGGGCTAAGAAAAGTAAATATGATAGAAATGATCTGCGCCAAGCGATATACGAGCTAAAAGGAGTGGCACCTTATAACATCAAGGTCATTGCCGCGACCGTGTCATGGCGCGGGGTGTGGAGCGGGAAAAGGGCCACGGAGTTACTCGAGTTGGGCATCTCGGCAGGAGTACTCCGTGGTATCACCACCCGCGTCCTGAGGGGTTCTTACTTGAACTGGTGGTCATTCTATAGGGGCACTTCCTTTCATCCCATTCTTCCTCCTCGTCCTGCAACTTCCCTTATCCCTAGAGCCGGCGTCGGGTAAACCTGGGCGTCCTCCCCACTTTTTTATTTTATTTGTTTATTTTTCAGTTTAATGGCGTGCCCCCTCCGTCTTTGAGGGGAGATGTGTGAGTGTGTGTGTGTATGGAGGGGTGTGGGTTGTCTTCTTCAAGGCATCTCTGTCTATTGCATTGTGGGTGCTTTTGTTTTTTGCACATTGAGGGTGCTGTGGCTTCTAGGTCTTCTTGGTGAGTTGGAAAAGGCCCGACCCCACCACGAGCTCAGCAGGCAACTGCCTAGATTATATTTGTGAATTTATCGTGTGCCTACTAGAGGATTGTAAGAACAGCTTATCTTCAAGACAACAAGAAGATATAATTGTTAACCTTTGAGAACCGTAGCATGTCACTCAAAAATACAGTTGTAAAAAAAAAAAATAAATAAATAAATACCTTTTCCTGGAAGCCTATTGAATGAATAATGAATGAAAACATGCTTTATTCACAAAATAGTGATACGATAATGAAAGGTAGGTACTAATCAGATTTTAGCATAGGTAAGTAAAAATAATTCCAACGAATCGATAACGATTTCTTTCGGATAAAACTAATATAGGTACATTTTCTAAAGAACGGTTCCGTTGTAATCGGAAACCATCGTAATGTTTTGGCTGTCAGACCAAATTTGGAAAGAACCCCTGGAACAAAGACATAATCATGTCAAAATTGTAATACAAGCGTATGCAATTTCAGAACCTCTGGGAGCTGAAAATTACCTTTTCTCTGAGAATCGCCCATAATGAACAAGTGTTTGTGAACAACTTTTCCCAACCTACTCAGTTGATGGCATTCAGTTTATGTCAGGGACCAAGCCCTATTTAACCACTTACCCATTTTTGCACTTTCCCCACCTTTCCTTAAATTTGATTTCAAAATTTATTCCATGCTTTCTTTTCGGTAGGTACCTACGTCTATGTTGTAAGTGATATTTACCCACGTAAAATAGCACATCAGAACTGACAATACTGCATTAGAGCTTTTGTTACCTATTTGTAATGCTGGCGTAATAACTTTGTGTAATAATTTAATGCGTTTTAAATTGGTAAATTGATTCCAAATTATTGAAATGTCAACTACAGGCAGAAGCTGATATCCCCAGCTCTATCACTATCCTGGAATTATTTGCTCCACATCAGCAATGGGATAGATATCTCGGTCATGCATAATAAATTAGATTGGGCGACCGACCCGAAGGTACCTTGAAATTAGATGGGCAATAAGCCCTTCATTTCCGTCGGTACCTAATCAATACAACGACGATGACTGATAGATCAATCAAACATCACATTTACATTCGCTCTATGCATATTGTCCATCAATATTTCAATTAAAGTATGAGTTGAACCATACACTGTGTAATGGAAATAATTATTTCAATGTTCATTGGTAGTGGTTCAGTTGAGTTTGGTGAAGATAAGTATACAATTTTTTAGCCGTCAGTATTAGATTGTACTTCATATTTAAAGTCCATTGAGATGCTAGTCTCACATCACGAAGCATTCAATAAACCATGGGGCGCGCCGAGATGAGTATCAAAGTAGAACTTCGACCCAACATTAACCCCCCCTTCTGACCTCACTCTGGCGGCTCAAATTTAATTTCTGTGCTGTAATTTGAAAAAATCCGTCCGTCCGCCGTCCACGACTTGTCTCCAATATTACTTGACCAAACTTTAAGAAACTTGTGTAAAAATTCAAATTTACATTATACTAAAAGTATCATGTACTTCTACATGGTACTAAAAGTCAACAACAATTTTTATCAACCCTAAAGCGCGGATTAAATTGCAAAACATTAAAAATCGAGAACTCACACACTTTCTAGGTAACAGTTATGATTTTTTTCCGGTCAATGATAAATGTTATCGCGAAAATTCTATTACAACCATCCGCAACGCTATACGTTGAACGGTTCGCTTTTCCTATGGGCTGGAAACAAAAACAAAAAACAAAAACCTTCAGATTCCTATGCGCAAGACGATAAAGAAATCCTGCGCTCCTAGCAAACCTATTGATTAGCCAATCAAGCTCGAAATTCTAATAATGGTCAATAGACTTGGAAATTGTCTGGAAAAGCCAATAATGGAATTATCAGGTGATGCAGTCCCAATGGAATTTATTCTAACTTTGCACAATCAAGTTTATTAACTACTAGCTGGTTACCCGTGCGTTGGACGGATCCACATGTGCGGAGTAGTCGGTTCATAGACTGCACAAATAACCATTCTGTGTAGTAACTGTGTTCGTTACTGCGGAGCCTAGATACAAAATTACAGCATAACAGTAGCAAAATCAGGCTCGAACGATCAGGAAAGAGCCCATCGTCTTTTATTGTCCCAAAGAGTCACTGTATCAAATTTCAATTTCCTAGGGTGAACAGTAGAGAATTTAGTTCACTCAGCTGATTAGAAAAGAGACCATAATTTCAATTGTCTCTTATTGACCCAGAGAGTCTCCCTGTCAAATTTCAACATCTAAGGGTGAACAGAAGAGAATTTGCTCACTCAGCTGTTTACGAAAGAGCCCATCATTTCTTTCGTCTCTTAATGTCCCAAAGAGCCGAGCTATCAAATTTCAACTTCCTAGGATGAACAAGAGACAATTTTACCTATGATTCACTCATAACACCCGTTGAGAAACCCGTCAAGGCTTTTCCACTTGTCACGAATTTCCGCCCGTAACAAACTGCCTCTAAGTAACCATAATAACAAAAGTTCAGGAACTAAACGAATTGGTTGCGAAGGGTAGCTACGGGTATGAAGTAGAAGGATGTTTTGGAGGTTCAGACTTAGCCTATGTTGTGCGCCGGCACTTGCTGATCATTTTACGACCTCTCCCATCAGAATCGGTCCAGCCGTTTAGCCGTCTATGGGGAACATACATGCATGCATAGATAGATAGAAACGAACTCAGAGTTTCATAAATGAGGATTGTCCGTGTGGATGCAACTACTAGAGAACCTTTGGTACCTAGATGCCTAATTTCATCTCATAAATTTCCCCCAAGTCTACCTGTAGATAGCAGAATCATTGTTTTCAGTTTTGAGGGATGAAAAAGTTTGAGTCTCCAAAAAATCAAACGTTTGCGATTTTTTACAGTAGTACAATTTTCACCCGCATTTTACATTTTTGACCATTCTCATCAACTTTCGTTCCGTTTCATTGAGTGTGTGTGTGTGTGTGTGTGTGTGTGTGTGTGTGTGTGTGTGTGTGTGTGTGTGTGTGTGTGTGTGTGTGTGTGTGTGTGTGTGTGTGTGTGTGCGCGTGTGTGCGTGCGTGTGTGCGTGTGTGTGTGTGTGTGTCATGGGGCGTGGGGTACGCAAGCGGGATCCTCTATCGCCACTCCTCTTCAACCTGGCCGTGGATACGGCCTTGAGTAAGCTGCCGGCTGAATTAGGGATCGATCTCGCCCCTGGGGTGCGAGTAGGTGCAATGGTTTTTGCCGATGATGTCATCCTACTCACAGAAACGCGTGAGGGCTCGCAGATCGCCCTCAACGCCTTTGCTGAGCAGCTAGCCAGGTGTGGTCTAGTGGTCAACCCTTCTAATTGTAGGTCGGTCTCCTTGGTCCCGTCTTAAGGTGAAGGTAGTGGATGAGGAGTGCTTTGTCTTAGGACAGACACTCATCCCCGCCCGATCCGTGTTGGAGGTCTGGCGGTACCTTGGGGTCGACTTCATGGGTGTGGCCACCATAGCCACAAGCCGTGTGGACCTTGGTGGAGTACTAGTTAGTGTCACCAAGGCTGCATTGAAGCCACAGCAGAATTTGCGCCTCCTTCCCACGTACTTACTGCCAAAGCTAACCTATAGGTTATTATTTGGCAGGCTTACTGCGGGGTGGCTGCTCGAGTTAGATCGTGAAGTTCGCTGTGCTGTGTGCTCTTGGCTAGGCTTTCCACCTGGTGTCCCAAGTACTTACATACAGGCACCGGTCAAGGCCGGTGAGCTCGGTATTGTCTCTCTTTCTGCCAGCATCCTATCTTTACGCCGCCAGCGCCTGATTGTCCTTAGGGGCTTAAGCTGGGAGGTCGCCCGCACTGCTGCTGACCTTGACTTCGTCAGGCAGCAGTTATTATGGTGCGACCGAGCAATACCAACTGCTCCCAAATCCAGCTCATCTGCTGAGTTTGCTGCTGCACTGCATGAATCAGTAGATGGCAAAGAACTCCGACAGTGCTCTGAATCCCCCATTTCTACCCAGTGGTTGGAATGGGCTTCAGAGGGCATTGGGGCCCGCGCCTATCTCCATTTTCACGCCGTCCGGATGGCTACATTAGCCACCTAGGTGAGGTGTTCAACGAGTAGTCGCGGGACAGTCAGGGTAAAATTGAGAAACTCTATCATGTGGTACAGCAGTGTCCTCGTACCCACGGTGGTCACATTTTACGTCACGATGCGGTTGCCAAGCAGATAGCAGGTGCATTGTCATCTAGTGGTTGGGATGTTGGAAGGGAGAGGCAATATCACATGCCGAGTGACGGGGGCAAGAAGCCAGATATCGTTGCAATCAAGCCTGATGGGTCTGCTATAATCCTGGATGTCCAGGTTGTCAGTGGCCGCTTGGACATGGAGCAGACTAAATGTGATACGAATGATCTGCAGCAAGCGATATCTGAGCTAAACAGAGTGGCAAACAATAAAATCAAGGTCATGGCCACAACCGTGTCATGGCGCGGGGTGTGGTGCGGAAAAAGTGCCACGGAGTTACTTGAGTTGGGCATCTCAGCTGGAGTGCTCCGTGGTATCACCAGCCACGTCTTGGGGGGTTCTTACTTAAACTGGTGGTCATTTTGTAGGGGCACTTCTTTTCATCCCGAGGGGAGATTTATTTTTCAAAAAATGTGTATGTGTGTGTAAGCCTCTGTGTGTGTGTTTGTGTGTGCGCGCACTGTATGTGCGTGTGTGTGGGGTAACTGTTGGTGTATATCTTTTCGGAGCTCCTTCATATCCTTACCCAAGTCAAGGTCATACGTCCCTGACGTGCAACCTTGGCACCCTCTTCTGTCCCTTACATAAATGCGCTTTGCCGTTATGAAGTCGAATAACAGTGAGCCTCATAAAACCTGCTGCCCATGACACACGGGGTTCAAGGGAAGGTGCTCTGGGGCACTCCAGGCAGGGACTTCGGTTTTTCTCTCCTTCTTCTTCAGCAACATCTTCCAACCCTTCCTTTTCCAATGTGCCTGGAGATGACCACCAGGGTGTCCACTGTGAGAGAACCTTCAGATCCAAGAGGGGCCTCAGTCCCCATGTCGGGCAGAAGCATCCCATACAGGCAAGCACTTTAAAAGATATAAAGCGGGAGTGGCCCAGGTATGCTTCTGAGAATTCGTAGAGAATGGCAGCAGAGGAGACAGAGGATGTGCGTTGGGGTACGCCATATTAATGTTTTTTTGCAAGAACGTTTTCCCATGCACGCGCTTTCTGCCATTCAATCTCTTTGCATGAGACCCCTCTAGAATGAGCTTGTTCTGGATGCGATCCTGGCAAATAGCCATGGGGCCTCTCCGGCTTCTGCTGCAGGTGTGGGACTGCAGCCTGCCGTTTAGCAATCCTCCCACGGGACCTCCGATCTTCTTGGAGATATGAAGACTGAAGTATTGGGATCTGGCGAGGCGGGCTGTTGAGGTGCCAGAAGGCTCGGAGGACAATGTTGCAGCCTATGTGCACCATGTAAATGTACACAATAGGTACAGAATAAGTAAATGCGAAAATTTTTGATAAAAACAGCAAAAATACAGGGTGGGGCAAAATATATGAATCGGTTTTGAAGGGCTAGGAATCGGTCTGTGCAGGGAATAGGATGATGGAAGGGATCTCGTTGGAACCGCCACGCAGCCCCGTTTTTATTAGACACTATGGTTTGGACCGTGGATCACCGTGAATTTGCATTACACACTTTTTTTTTAAACGGTCGTTCTGCCATCCCCACGCAGAGAGCCTACCGACTGCAATTCAATGTGCCCCGTTCCGCTAGCAGCGCATTATTTCTGTATGGTCTCGCGCTTAGAAATGCGAAGGTGTTTTTTCGATGTTGCAACCCGTAGGGAAAGCGAACCGTTCAACGTACAGCGTTGCGGATGTTTTTAATCGATTCGTTGGGATTATACTCATCGTTGACAAGCAAAAAGTCGTTATTGTTAACTGGAAAGTTTTCGAGATCTCGATTTTTGAATGCCGAACTTTTAGGATCATATAGTCCCCAAATGCAAGTTTCATGGAGTAATTTCGGAGAAAAGCTGGGTCGGACGGACATATTTTCTTAATTCCAATTTTTGGATTCCACGCATCTTGAAAGGTAAACCAAACAATTTTCAGAAGAGTAAAAAATTATTTTTTTTGGTCGATTACGAAGGTTCATTATTGAAAATAAAAAAAGCAAAATAGTTTTGGTGTATATCTCGTGAATTCGTGGCATGAAAGACAGTTTGGAGTCAAACATAACACCAAATCTTTCACAAACGTTTTCCGCCGAATATAGGAATTTATTGGAGAACGACGTTTTATACAGCTGCAGTATTGTATTGTTCCAGTGAAGGGATTAGAGAAATACCAAAATATCCTTTTGTACTTTTCAACGAGCTTGAGTAGTCGAAAGTTACGGTGACGTACCTCTTTCTTCCCATTAGGCTTACTTAGACTGTCATCAGCCCATCGTACCGTTGAAACTTCGTTTGCGGCCGAACGAGTTTTTTCTTTACGAACTTTATCGAATCCCGTCCTTGACTTTTAACATCGGTCCTCACTGAGAAGGCCTGATACGATATAGAAGGAACAGGAAGAGTATGGTGGGACGGAGGGGATGGAGGAAAAACCTTCCAGAAGGTGGCATCTGACATTTTCGGGAAAAGCAGGGGACGCCTGAGGGCAGAACGTCAGAAAGAGCAAAGAAACGAATCTTTTCGAGGGGGACTCAATTGAGAAGAACCCCACTACCATTCCTTCCCCCGACGTGGAACCGCTTTTCGAATACCTAGACGTTACTCGGTCTTATTTACAGTCGTTACACTCAACTTGGGAGGTAACTTCCGAGGTCTTTGCTTAAGACGACTACATTAAAGGGGATTCCGGATTGAAAGCCACCTAATAGTACATTCCTACATATCGATAGGCGATATCATGCAGATGTAGTCCAGAGCGTATAATCATGATAAAATAATAAAAGGGATTACTCAGATGTGGTGCGCAGTAAAAAAGAATACATCCGAGAAAAGCTGTTAGTTGGGGTACTTCTCCCAAAGGATCGTCTGATTTAGTTCATGATTTGGTTTGTATATTGATGAGTTCGAAAGAAGAAACGCACTATTTTATCTATCATACATAATGAATAAATTTGTTCTACATTTACCAGCAAATGTATCTAAATCGGTTCAATGCAGTCGTAAACCTCTCTCAACCATCCATGAACATCTCGAGACGTCACTAACTATCATTTTCCGGTGTAAAAATCCAAAAAGACTTGTCTCACTAAGAAAAAGTGACCAGAAAATAATGATAATGCTCTGGCGACACCATGTACGGATGACTGGTGCACCCCAGTAGATTGATTTGTCCGTAATTTAACATATACGTCTGGTAAGTTTTTGAGGCAATTTTTGATCATAATTTTCAAGAGTAAATTTTTCTAATCCACAATGGAAAGCATGTTTACCTCTCCTTCCACCTCATTCCACCATAAAAGTTTTCTGGTCAAGATGCATACAATTTAAAAAAAATGCAAATTATTTGACAAAGGTTTATTATGTCTATTTGCTAGGAAGTGATTTCTATCAATTACGAACGAAAAGATCATACTCATTTCAAGATTTATTGAGATCGCGATTTTTTATTATTTCAGCCTTTTGTTCTACCCACAGGGTTAATCAAAGTGATGCCAAGATTACTGGCATACTTACCCTCGGCCAATGTGTGATTTTTTTACCGAAATTTCAGGAAACTCGCCTCATTAGTTTCGCGGGTAAGCTTCTAACCACCCATCAGGCTGAAATCGTTAACTGTTATTTATATCGTTATTGGCTACTTTTATTACTCATTTTGCGTTCGCTATTAGACCATTCATTCAACAATTAATCATTAGCATGAAATATATTATTGTCAGGCCAATTAAACCATCTTCTTCTTCTTTGCCTACTGATGTAATACTCTGGTCTTTTAGTTACGGGAAAAAATTGTTTGTGGCTCGGCACGGCGGACGGATGTTACGTATTGTTTTCTTTCGAGTTGGCTATACATAGCGGAAACATTTTTTTCCCCCATTTTCAGGAGATGAAACAATTTTTACTCAAGACAAAATCAGAAGTTTAATCATTTTTCGCGTTTTAGACTATTTTGAACAACTTTGGGTTTATGTCTGTCAATCAGTGTGGGTGTATCCTTGTAACAAGGTTGTCATCATGTTTTGGTGGAATTTTCAGAGAATGTGCGGGTCAGGTAATAGATGGTTCCCCCATCTGTTTCATTTTTAATTTTCTATAGCTCTCATATTAATACTCCGCTCTGCCATGCGCAAATGTAAAAGCAGTCAGGCATAGGGTAGATGCACTAGTAGTAGGCACTTTAACAAAAAAAATCAAGTTTTTTGTGTGTCACGATGTTCTTTTTCAAACTATTTTATTTCCAATGCTTGTTCAACATTACTTAACTCCTCCCAAAGCTAATTACATTTAAATTGTCTAAATAATAGACGATTATGATTTTTTAAATTGAAAAAAACCGGACGCAAGTTTTTTCACCAGTAGAAGGCATTGAAACTCCAGTAGTAGGCAGGGAAATGAACCAGTAGTAGGCATTGAAATTCCAGTAGTAGGCAGGGAAATGAACCAGTAGTAGGCAGTTGAATCTCAATGAACGGATTTTATTAATTACATTTCCTCTCCACGAAAATGTATCGAAAATACATCAAGGCCTGAAACATCATAGTTTTCCACATTTCTCAGCCCTCATATTGAATTGTTCTTTTAAAAAAATGCTATACATGGGCCATAATAGTCGTAATACAAAATACAAATTAAAAAAAATATAAAATGGAGTTTTACTAGGTATTGACTAATAACAAACTTCTGTCTATCACAAAACGACAAAGTATCACATTGGTACTTCAGCATCAGTAGTAAACAGTAGTAAACGTTCAGTATCCTAACATGTGGAGTTCTGAAATAAAAAACCTATTCCAGTAGAAGGCACCTTCGGGATCCAGAAGTAGGCACCCCCTGCCAACTATTGGAACTACTCATTTTCTGAGAAAACGTGAGATACTGTCGTATTCCAAATTAATAACTGATGAAAACTTTGTTGCTAACAGAAAAAGAAGTTATTTCCAGTAGTAGGCAGAAGTGCCTACTATTGGAAAATTCAGTATTTTTTACGACCCAGTAGTAGGCACCTTATTTTAGCCAAAATTACAACTTTTAGAGGTACAGGAACATTCTACATCTTCTCGAGGGTATATAAAAGATTACAAGAAACAAAAAACAGATCCGAAATTGCCTCAAATTGGTGCTAAAATACTAAAAACCAAACTTACCTCCTTAGCAGAACTGTTAAGGTAGACAACCTCATGGAGAATGTAACCAAGACTGCCTTGATCATCTAGATGATTCTAGAAGAAATACAGCACATGCTAATCTTTAAAACGGTGCCAAATTCAAATATTTTAGTTGTTCCAATCACTTATTTTAAGGAGTTGAAGTCACAAGTGCCTACTACTGGTGCAGTGCCTACTACTGGTGCATCTACCCTAATTCACTTTGGTCTAGTTGTCTGATTTCGCTCAAACTTGGAGAGTAATGCGAGAACAAAACCATTTAACAATACTTTTAAATTGTTAATAAAATCTTTTCGTTATAAGTAGCTAAAATGTATAACGAAATCTTGTCTTTAGTAGCTAATTACATTTCGCATGAGCAAATGTGAAATTATTGTAACAAGCCTGCCAGTTTTCATCCGATATTGATGAAATATTCAGTGATTGAAGGTAGAAACGGTTGTTGGTTTGTGACTCGGTCATGAAATCACAAAAATGGGTGATGAAAACACAAAAAAAAACATTATTGTAAGTATCTATCACACATACATCACTTTATATTACGCTCCTAATTACGCTATTCTCTCAAATAAATTAGTTAAATGAGTTAGTTGATGATATTAGTTCCTCTAAATAAAAAAATGTGATGCCAATTGTATCTTTGCTACTAGGTGTTATACTATCCCTGATGAGGGCTGCCATCATGGCGCCGAAATATTGCAAATGAAAAAATTTAAAAAAAGCCAAAACTTCCAAGTCTGGTTTGGTCATTCAACCCAAATAAAAAAGGTAGAAACAGTAGTTGGTACCCAATGAACTTCTTCAATCAGAGACAAAAAACAGAGGGAGGGAATCGCCGTTACTCAGATTTAAAGCCTCTACAGGAAAATAGAAGCCATATCGGAATCTGGGACTTCGGAACACTTGTGCCCTGTTGGGCGTATAGAAAGTAGGATGGGTGAAAGTAAACAATTTAAGTGCCGGTTGCTGGGGATGAGCAGTAGGTAGTCGGTGTTTTAATGTTTTCGGAGTTCCCTCATATCCCAACCCAAGTCAAGGTTAAAATACGTCACCGTCACCTCGTGCAACCCTCGGGCTCCCCCTTGGTGAACAAAGGGTGGCAGAATGACCCACTGGCGATAAAGTAGGAGGTCGTGTCATGGGTCTCCCGATAGAAGAGCCTCATAACCCCAGCCGCCTCATTGGCATGCGGGGACATAGGGCAGTCACTCAGGATTAGGTAGGGGGGGGGGGTCATCCCCCCCCCCCCCCCCAGTTTCATCATTTTTGTCCTACCCTTCATCCTCTGCCACTACCCCCAATAATGTCCATCAGGGTGCTCACTGTGGGAGAGCGTTTAGTTCCAAGCGTAGCCTGGGTGACCACATATTTGCCTGCTGTATAGGCCAACACTGCAAGAGTGAAACGGGCTCTGAGGATTTGCGGCAAATAGTAGCAGAGAAGGCAGAGATGTAATGAGGTACGCCATATTATTAATTATTATTAAGGCACGCATTCTGTCTTTTGATCTCTTCACTTGAGGCAGCAGCCCACCGTTCAGCAATCCTCCCCTGGGATCTCCAGTCATCCTGAGGACTTGAACTGATGCGTTACTTATCGAAGGTTATGAGAGCTATGGGTTATGGGGAGCTACTGGAGGGGGAGTTGGGCTGGGGATCAGCAAGTTTTACCCCTCCACAAGAGTTCGCGGAATTTCGGGAGCCAGTCTTCAGTGCTTCCAGCCACATCTCTGGTCTGCCGGTGGTACCCCATCATTATGTGCATACCAGTGCTTCATTTTGAGGCACATGATTGTTATGTCAAAAACTCCCCATCTGTTGGACCTGATGGTAGGTATTTCTGTTCGACACTGGAATAAAGCCTAGAAAATGTCAAGCTGTTCATCCTCAACCTGTCTTTCTCTCAGACAGCGTTGATCTGTTCCCGGACAATATACAACCCAGAGAAAGGGGAAAGTGGTCCTAGAGGCTACCGTCCGATCTTTATATCCTCAGTAGTTTTTGGCTACTACCTATAGATTCTGGCATCATGCCTCAAAGTGAATGATGTCATAGTTGTCACCCAGAGAAGTGGATGGCACTGCAGCGAACCATTCTCCGAACTACCATTTCACTGGCCCGCACCAAGAAAAGGCAGCACCATCCCGCCACTCTCGATGTCGCTATGGACTTTGTCACTTTAAACCATTTTGCCCTGATCAATTGACTTTGTGGTGTCGAGGCACCTGCTCTTTTAATTGAGTAAGTCGCCTGTCAGTTCGAAAAAATGACCTGCGAGAAGTTCTATCCAAGCTAAAAGGAGTGGCAACAATCAACATCAAGGTTATGGCCATGTCATGGTGCGAGGTTTTGTTCGGGAAAAGTGTCACTAAATTACTCGAGTCGGAAATTTCGGCAAGATGCTTGATGGTATCACCTCCCACGTCCTCAGGGGTTCTTACCTCAACTAGTTTTATGGGGGCACTTCCCTTCATCACTCTCTCCCTCCTCATCCTTCAGCTTCTTTAATCCTCAGGGTTTATGGGAAAATAGAGGCTTGAAGTACTCACATCGTTTCCTATTTCATATATCATAGGGATATTTACGATATGTTATACAACATATCAAAATTTGGTCCCAATCGGACTAGCATCTTCGGAGGAGTAGAGAGTACAAAATGTTGTCCAAAAAAAGATATATATATATATACTTTCTGATAAAACAAACTGTTCTGCTGAACTATATAGGTAATTTGTTTTGAATTATTAATAGATAACCGAAGAAAGGAAAAATATGTGTTTGATATTTCGAATAAATCTTGTTCACAAGTTAGAAGTTGAAAATGGAAATGAAAAAATAATTTCTAGATTGTTCGGGTCTGGAAATTATTTTTTCATTTTCATTTTCAACTTCTAACTTGTGAACAGATTTATTCGAAATATCAAACACATCTTTTTCCTTTCTTTATTTATCTATTGATAATTCAAAACAAATTATATATATATATATATATATATATATATATATATATATAATAATTATATATATATATATATATATATATATATATATATATATATATATTAATTGCTATGCAATTCTTAGGCCGACCCCCAATAATTTTTTTAAAATGTCCACTTTTGTTGTGTAACGTTTTTTGTCCCGAGATGGGAAGCGAGAGGTCGTGGGTTCGAATCCCGGCCAGGCCTGAAAAAAAATTTTTTTTTTCCTCGTGAGACGAAGGTTGTGGGTTCGAATCCCAGCCAGGCTTGAATTTTTTTTTTTTTTTTTTCTCGTGAGACGAAGGTTGTGGGTTCGAATCCCTGCCAGGCCTGAAAAAAATTTTTTTTTTTTTTTTTCTCGTGAGACGAATTGCATAGCAAATTATCCTCGTTTTCTACACAGTAGAGAAGAGAAAAGATCCGGCGAGGCGCGAAGGGCCGAGTTATATATATATATATATATATATATATATATATATATATATATATATATATATATATATATATATGAAGAAATCTGACAATGAATGACCATAATTTTAATACTGCAGGAGGTGGCTTTGCTAGGTAAAAACGTTCGAAACCTTCAATAAAATTTACTATAAACTCATGTCAAATTCGCCCAAACAATACCTCTAGTTTTTTGATCTGCAGTTGTGAACAAAAGACTACAAAAATCAATTGAAACAAAACACACTCTGGTAGACTAAAAGAGAGCGGATAGAAAGAGAAAGGGGGCAGACACTAATGAAATGTAAATGCGAGGCAAATCCCAATTTACGTTGGCTTTGATTAATGGTTTGGTTACCAGTGAATAATGGCTGTTAAATATTAATTGAATGTTAATACCATGCAAACTCTGGGAGCGGAAGTGATGAGAGAAGGGAGGGGCTGAGAAAGTATGACGTGAACCTCGTCAGACATACCTAGCCCAAGGGTTTTCCGCTTTTGTTATTCGGGCATCATCAATTCAAATTAGTCAGACAGATGCGAAACTGGACGATTTTCAAGTGCCTACCCATGCGAAAACACTTTTGGGTCTAATTTCATATTTTATTCAGTTGTATCCTATTATATACACTAGCAGATTACCCGGCCGTTGCCCGCGCCGGTGTGTACAGATTATAATCACATCCCCTATTCGTGGTTAGCTTCACTCATCATATTAGCTTCACATCTACTCCGTGACTGTAGATACATCGCGTGGCCTCTTTTGGTGCTACATAGAATCTAAGTGCTATTCCTTCCGTGGGTACTTAAATAGTGGAACATTCTGACTTTCGATATCTTTTCAGGTTAGAACCCATTACATCTTAGGTTTTCGTTATTTACAGTCTATCATAATATTTTGACATTATAGGATGAACAGCAGTAATCCGGATGGTCCGGTTGGAACCCCTCATCTAATTCAACTCTTGCTGTACCATAGGGCAAATTGTAATTGCCTATGTTGAACAGTAAAGTTTTCTAAACACAGAATGTGTTTTAGCCTTGGCATCTCCAGCCGAAAACTTAACGAAAATGTGTTGCAATAATTTCTGATGATTTCCGCTTACAACCGAGTCGTTGCTAGGGAAATGGTACTTAGTCATTTTTCATCTCACAAAATTCGTTGACCATTCGTTCAAAAGCGACTTATCCAACCATAATAATTTGGTCAACTACTGCGAAGTGAGTGGCCTACTAGCATGGTTAATTGAATAATTGTTCACACCCAGGTGATCACTCTCAATAATTGATATTGTGAACATGATAGCAACCGCTTTTTAATTTCTGTTTATGTGATTGAGCTGGTGGTGAGTCGTTGCGCTGGAGATAAATAAATAGAACATCTGGTAATAATTAGTTGATTATTAGGTAATTGATTGGAACGTATATTACCAATCAGTAGACGGGTTGATGCGAAATGTGTGAGCTATAACACATTCTGTGTTTCAATAATTTCATTCGAAGTACGTAAATAGAGGTAATCGGGGGTCCAAGGTAATTGTACTCCTCATTCGGCGACTGGATTTACTCCAAGCCCACTACGCTTTGTTTCTGTTTAAGAACTGCTTTGCCGTTCCCAAGTTCACCTACTTGCTCCAGACGTCACCTCTTTTGAACAGTAACCCAAGCCTGTTGCTGATGGATGGGTACCTCAAACAGGCCTTGGAGCGGATCTTGAATGTTAGCTCCTCAATGATGGTTAGAGGCTTCAGGCTACTCTGTCAGTCAGATTAGGCAGGCTAGAAGTCCGTCTCTTACCGGACAAATGATTGCCAGCTTACCTGTCTTCATGCAATGGGGCAGTGCAGCTCACATCTTCAATGTTCAACCATACGTATGGTGAGTTGGTTCAGCCTATTTTCACTGAAGCCAATGAGATGTGGAGAGGAAAGTATGGCAACAGCGTTCCCTGTCCTTCATAAGCCAGTCATCAAGCAGCGTGGGATGCTATCAAGGCTCCAGGATGTACAAAGAGAAGTTAGCTTTGTCACTCACTCATCTGATCTAACTTCCTAGCAATCACTTCCAGCGGTCCCCAAAAGGCTATGTAGGTACCAAATTCCATGGCTCTGGGACATACAAGACAACGTTGGCTTTATCTCTCACACACCTCATCTGACTTCCTCGTAATTACTTCTACATGTTCCCAAGAGGCTGAAAACTGTGTGTCTGGCAAACATTTTTCTGGTGAGAAATAACAATTTGTGTTAAATTTTCGGTACGCAGTTTCTTGTGTCACTTAAAAATTTAATTGGTGTTGATAAGTAAATAATTGGTGTACTTCGTATGTGTAGATAATTATGAGTATGGGATTGAGGGAGAACTAATAGGTAAAAGATAATATTGAAAGGTGATCGCATATTTATATTGATCGTAGACATACACTTGTATTGAATTAGTATATCAATTAGAACTTTACAATAACGAGCCAACGCTAACGGTGCCGATATGATAAAACGAAGTGAGTAATACGGTTAGAAAGGAATTATATATCTAGCAAATGCCAGGTATTGGGTTCGCTCAATTCTCCATCCTCGTTCAGCTCTTAATCGCCGCAGGATCGAATTTCAATAAGCTCACAGCGTCCCACTCGTTTCAGTATCAAGTGCTGCGCTCAACCCTGTGATACTTCGGTTCAGGTTAAATTAGAAGCTTTTCACCGCGGAGCTGGAGTCATCTGTTTGAAGAGCAGGAATGGGGAAGTCCGTTTGAGGAGGGGAACAAATCGAAAAAGCTCGGGTGCGATCGTTCAACGGTACTGGTCTCGAACAGGGCATTTCAATAGCTTCTGGGAGCATCCCTACGGCCAGAGATGAACACTTTCCAATAACGTGACACAATGTGGAAAAAAACAGTCATTTTAACCGAAGAAAAAAGGTTTTTTTTCCCATTTACATTTGTTCTTTTGTTGCTGGCAGCGATTTCAGATTATGATTTTTATCATTGAATCTTTGTAAATACTTCCACCAAAAAATAAGGAAAACGCTGCAAATTATCACACTAATGTTTTATTTGTGTACTAGATAGCCATTTACGCTGATCACTGATCTATAATGACTGAACGAAGTCTATGACACGTTATTTATATATAACTACATTTATGTAGGCACCTACTGTAAGGAAATTAATGAACTTAAATTAGGAGCGCTGCAAATTATTACACAGAGGTTTATTATTTCTGTATGTAAAGGTCTTCTGCGCAGAACACCGGCCTACAATATTAGGTAAACGAACCATGATGTAGGGATCTAATGTATCTGCATAACTGTAGGCGCCTACTGAAGAGAAATTAATAAAATTAAATAACACACCTAAACTTTGCACAGTGGGACAAAACCCTCTAATCACGGTCAAAACCTATTTTCAAAATGTTTTTTCTCATCAATTTTATACTTGTTTCCGAGTTTACATACATACATATATATATATATATATATAACTTAAATGTCCTTTGATCGGGAATTAGTTTTTAAAAAACGATCGTTTAATTCCCAAATACAATTTATTAAAAACTTGAAAGAAACACACACGACTATGTACAGAGAGGGAACGTACCGCACGAGAGATTGCCCAACAACGACTGCCCCGAGCTTCGGGAGGTCCGAAGCGAGGTGCTTCCACTAGGAGGGGAGAACTGCTGAAGGCAATAGTTTTATTATTTTTCCTCCCTATGTTAGAGGATCACATAATTCCTCCCTCCTTAAGATGAAAATTTAGAAAATTATAAATAAACTAAATTTTCACAAGAAAAGACTTGAATAAATAGCAAGGCCTTCATGTTCTCGTTGCGGTTAGCTTACTCTTCTGTTTACAATACGCAATTATGGTATAAGTAATAAACATGATAATAAGAAGATACAAAATTATAGTCCAAAAGCTTGGAACAAAATATTCAATTATATTTAATGGCTCTAGACGTGTTACTCTGTTTAGTTTGACATTTTTGAAACTGAGTTCTTTTAGAGTAAGCGTTGTATTTGACATTTGTGAGTCTTTAATTTCAAAATTTAAGTCGGTTAATAATTTAGGTTGGCCTAATGATTCACTTTCTGAATGAAGGGGTTGTCCCTTGTAATACATCCTACTGTTACCTTCCGAAATTAAAAATATACCTTTTAATTCCACTATTTCCGAACCATGCCTATTATTTATTTCTATTTTGTCTCCAAAGGGGAAGACTGCTAGATGCTGATTTGATTCTGGAATTGATTCAATCCAATTATCCTCAATGTTTACTGTTACGTATTCACAATGTTCTGCAGTACTGGAACTAAGTATTTCTTCTTCACATTTAACATTCTGGTTTGATATTAATTTTTTACTACAATGAATGATACTACCCCTTTGACAATTATCTGACAGGGGTATTGTTGTATTATTTGACTTAGACTTGAGAAGATAATTTATCTTAGGAAATATAGAAACATACTGATTTTGCCTAAGTGTGGGTATTGGTCGTAAAAAGTACAAGTGGTATTGTAACCCATCGGACAATGGTAGATTGAGAAAATACACTATTTCATCGTCCTTGATTGCACAAGTAACTTGAATAGTGGATTCTATTTCTAGAATATTTTCGTACTTTATTTCTAAAGGTAATTTGGAACCGTAAGTATTTGACAATTTTTGGAGTTCTACAAACAGCTGATGCGTTCCAATTATACTAGGATGTAATGTTCTCAATTTGCAAAATGTTATTGAATTCTCAATATCTTGGAATATGGTCAGTATCACATTAAATACTAGTTGTTGAAGGTTGAGTATTTCCTTTATGGAATCAGCGAGAGCCTGATTAGAACTAATCTTCATGAAATTATCAATTTCTAACAGTTTGTTTTTTATTTGCTCATTATTGAAACGAATGTCTTGAATGGTCGAATTAAAATCGGACATCAGATCTGAAATGAGTGAGAATTGAGAATCCAATTGATCCTGAACAGTTATTTCATTATTCTTAATTTGAGTAAACAGCTTTTCATAACGTTTACCGTCAGAGGCGTCTAGATTGCCAGTTATAAATTTAATTATATTACCTAACCCATTTACTAATCCCCTTTTTTTTCTACCTTGATTAACATTAATGTGGGTAATTTTTTCCTTAATAATACTAATAGTATAATTTAATAATTTACAATATTCGTCTGTCTGTCTGACCTGGAATTGATTTACTCTGATCTTATTCAACAGTTTTTCGTACTGTGAGGTTAGTTCGTAAAATTCATCTATTAAACTGTCAATTTTATAATGGTGAACCAGAGTATGTTGGGAGTTTATAAGTCGGGCTGGTCCTAATAGAATAGGCAGTATCCCTTGATTAGTTGTTATATTTCTCACCTCGGAGCTTCCGATTGAGAAGAGGAGGGTCCTGGAACAGGTTCACGAGGTGAAGTGTCAGTGGGTAAGTCACTTGTAGTTTGTTTGCGTGGTCTTTTTATATTAGACGTATGGATTTTTCCTTGAGTGTTATGGTGTCGAGGAACTATTTGAGCGGTTTTTAATTCGGGATTGGTTGATTGCAAGGTTTCCTTATGATATTTTTGTTTAGTTTTATCTTGAATTTGTCTAGTTCTTACAAATATTTCTGTGGGTAATTCTGGAACTTCCTCTCTATCCTGATTCCTTCTTTCAGCAATACGTTCCTTTTGGGCTTGAGATCTTTCTTTGATTATGTCATAAATTAGTTTTACTTTGTCTCGATGTTTGTCTATAAAATTCGTCATTAAGTTTTTCTCTAAGTCGGCTTCTAGTAAAGGGTCGTTCTCTACATGACCATTTATTACTTCGAATGGCGTTAGTTTTGTAACAGAGTGGATACTACTATTATAAGCTATTAGTGCATAGTTAACTTTATTTTTTATGCTTTCATTTTTGAATTCGTCTCTATTTGACAGTATTCTAACGTGTTCAATTAGAGTCGAGTGAAATCTTTCTATTAATCCATTCGAATTTGGGTTTTGAGAACAAATGTAATGAACTTGAATTTTGTGGGTCTCTAGTAACTCCTTGACCAATGAGCTACCGAATTCTGCTCCATTATCGGCCACGATCATTTTTGGTATCCCATGGTGGGAAAAGAATTTTAGAAGGGCTCCGACTGTGTCAATACTATTAGATGATTTTAGAATGTAGACTTGGGCATACTTTGAAAATGAATCGATGATTGTTAAAAACTTGGATTTCTCCAAAGACAATTTGTCGATATGTAGGATTTCGAATGGTCTAGAAGGCGTGGGGGTAACGTTTAACTTTGGTTTAATGGGATGTCTGTCATATTTGCAGGCAAGACATATTTCGCATTTATTAATATAATTTTGGATTGTGGTTTTCATATTCGGCCAAAAATATTTCCTCTTAAGTTTCTCTAAGGTCTCCGTAATGCCTCGATGATTGGTTTTCCCTATATGTTGTTGTTGGATATATTCTCTAGCTGTTTCTGGATCTGTGACATCTTCTAGCCTAGCGGAACACTTGACGAAACTTATTTCAGAATGTTTGAAATTTCTTATCATTATTCGGCTGAATTCTTCATAGATATCATTGACAAAAAATAAGGAATATTTTCTCTTCGGAACTATGTAGGTTTTCACAAAGTGAATTATATCTGATTCAAGATTATTTTTCCTAAGCGTTACTGTTATTCTAGTGATTCTTTCAAAAATATTTTCAATCCTAGGGTTTCTGATTTCTTCTCTGTCGGCTACTACAATGATGATTTGGTTAGTTCCATAATTAACAGGTTTTTCGGTTATAGGAATATTCAGTATTGTGTTTCCCTCGTAATTAGAATGAACAGTGGGAGCTAAAGACGCTGAATCACTGGCGTTCTCGTCCACATTGACGACCATTGATTCCGATGAATTATTTACGGCATCATTTAGTTCTCCCAGTACTTCATTCATGAGTGGAGTTGGAGGACTATCCCCGGTGAGAGCATCTTGAACAATTTGCTCAACATCAGGTGAATTTTCGTTGATGTTAATTTCCACTCGGGAAAGGGCATCGGCATTTTGATTAGTGGATCCTTTTTTGTAGTGGATCTCATAATCATATTGCTCTAATTTAAGCCTCCATCTGAATAATTTAGAATTGGGTTCCTTCAGTGAAAATAACCACTGAAGAGGCTTATGGTCAGTAAAAATTTTGAATTTTCGGCCAAAAAGGTATAGTCTAAAGTATTGTGTAGCCCAGACACATGCAAGGCATTCCTTCTCGATGGTAGAGAGGTTGCGTTCATGGTCATTCAGAGTCCGGCTAGCGTACGCTATAGGTAAGTCAGCACCGTTAGTGCACTGGCTTAAAACCGCGCCTAACGCAATGTTCGAAGCATCAGTTGTAAGGTTAAAGGGCTTCGAGAAGTCGGGATATTGTAAAATCGGATCATTTATGAGCAGAGTTTTACATTTCTCAAAACACTCTTTATACTCGGGGTTTTGAGGATCGATCGTCGCTCCCTTCTTCAAACATTGGGTTAATGGTTTGGTTATTTGTGCAAAATTTTTAATAAATTTTCTATAATAACCCAGTAGTCCGAGAAAACCCTTAATTTGTTTTGGAGTTGTGGGAATCGGATATTTGGATATAGCTTCGGTTTTGAGGGGGTTTGGCTTAACTCCTTCGGGGGTGATAAGATGTCCTAAATAGACACATTCTCTTTTGAGGAACTCCGTTTTATCCAATTGTATTTTCAAATTAGCTTCACGGAGTCTGTCAAAAACTTTTCTGAGACTATTTATATGTTCTTCGAGACTTGTACTATAGATGATAACATCGTCAATAAAAACAGTGCAAATTTCATTCTGCAAACCGCGTAGTACATTGTCGAGCAACCGTTGGAAACTAGGAGGTCCGTTTTTTAAACCCATCGGCATTCTACTAAATTCCCAATGACCATTTTCCGAAGAGAAAGCAGTTTTGGCAATACTATCCGGATGCATTGGAATTTGATGAAAACCGCTTTTGAGGTCAAGGCAAGTGAAGTACATACACCTACCAAGTTTGTCGAGCAAATCATTTATGACTGGAAGTGGGTATTTATCGTCTATTGTCTTGTTGTTAAGTCCGCGGTAATCAATAACCAGTCGATACTTTTGTTTGCCGGATGCATCTAATTTTTTGGGTACGAGCCAGAGTGGACTATTCCAAGGTGAAGAGCTGGGTTGAATAATTCCCTGTTTGAGCATATCTTGTATTTGGTTATCAATTTCCTTTTTATATACCTCGGGATATCGGTAATTGCGGGTATACACGGGGATCTCGTCAATGGTACGGATTACATGTTGGACTTTATTAGTACACGTTAAGGTGTTTCCTTCACAATGAAACAAATCTTTGTACTGATATACTAAGTTCAAAATTTGTCTCTTTTCTTCTTCGTTCATATGATCCGTTCGAATATTAGTGGGGTCAAATACATAATTTTGCGTATCATAATAATTCACATTTGGACTTTTCACTTTGTCTAAAATGGGGATTTCTTCAACTTGGATGGGTTCAAACAGTTTGAAATTACATTCAGAATCACTATTATTTAAAATTCCTACGTAACATTCCTTATCTTGAATTTTGACCAGGCATTCAGGAATTTCTAGTGAATTTTGTTTCAGATATGGAATTACTCCTTCCTTTTTTGTTGAATCACATCGTACGGGAATTTTAATCTGCGAAATTGCCCTAGGTGGTATTTTTTGTTCATAGATCGGTTTTTTATTTATTTCTTGATCAACGTAGTGATATTTAAAAGGGATTTTGAAATTTTTTATTATCAGTAACTTGTTCTCATAATCAATATGAGCGCCAAGTAACTCAAGGTTATCTGTACCTAATAGCAATCCGAATCGGCTATGGAATTTGTGAATTCTAAAAAGGAGATTTAGGTTTTTAATTTTGAACATTTCGCCACATGGGATCCTCGCACTATTGCTCCCATATGACAATCCGTGGATTGACCTAACTTGAAATTTCTCTGTTATGATTTTGTCGGGGAAAAATTTTTTAATGACCTCTGGATGCACAAAACTTGAAGTGCTTCCGGAGTCCAACAGGATTCTAATTTTATGCTTCGGAAATACTATGTATGGTAGTTTTTGTCCAGCTTTTGGTTTCAAATGTATTAGGGAGAATGTAGCGATTCGGACTCCTCCTCTAAAAAAGAGTCCTCATCGGCCGGATTTTCCGCGTTGTATTCGGGGTCAGAACTTCCCATACTTTCTTCCTCGGGAATTTCCACATTGTTCAAATCTAAATTCGGTCGAGTTGTTTGCCAAGACATTGGAGTCGACTTTGCAAAATTGGACGTTCCTTGACTTGGAACTTGAGTCTGTGGGGGCCTTGTGATTTGTGAAGTGTTATTTTTATTGGGGGTAAAGGGCTTGGATGGCACTTGATTTTGGGTTTTATTTGGGAATGTTTTGGGCTTAAATCCTTGGCCATAATATGACGGTTTGGTTGCCGGAGTCGTATTTTTATTTTCCGGTTTCATCGCCGGTTTGTGTTGGGGGTTCCGATCGAGTCTACCCTTTTGATACTGCATGATTTGATAATCGTTCGTTAGTATCGAAAGGGCTTCGCCCATCGTTTTCGGTTTCCTACTCCGAAGTTGACTTCCTAGCGGTTCCCGTAGGTGCAAGAGTAACGTCCGTAGACTAATATCTTGGTAGTGCTCGATCAATATCTCTTGTTTCGTTTCAGTTTCATGGTTTTTAATCCAAGCAATAGCCAAATTTAGTTTTGCTTTAATTTTATTATGAAACTGAAAAGGATCTTCGCTCTCCCTATGTCTCAGTCCAGTTAGTTCGTGACATAAAGTAAATATGTCCCGTTTGTCGGAGTACGTCTCTAGCAATGCAGTTTTAATACTAGGAAAGTCCGTAAGTGAGTAATTATCTAGCATATCCGAGGCTGGTCCCTGTATTTTGGACATAATGGTCTTAAGGACCTCTTCATTTTGATAATTTGTGGGATCTTCATCATCTATGAACCTATTAGCTATAGATTCACACGTATCCAAAAATTTCCGGAGCTTTCCTGGGTTTCCCTCAAAGGTCGGGATCATGTCCGCATGTTTCTTTTTAAATTCGGGGACTTGGTCCCTAGTATTTTGATTGACATTTAAGTTTCTGAGGGACTCCTGGATTCTTTGAGAAATAAAATAATCTACAAAGTTAGGATCATTAAAAGGGTTACTCGGGATCGGGTTTGCCGCCCCAGGTTGTGACTGTCCCTGTCCCTCAGACATATCAGAATCTTCCTCTATTACAGGTAGTCTTTCGAAAGGCGAACGAACCTTCCTTAGGAAATATTTTCTGTAGTTTTTTGGAATTTTGACAGGAAAGTATGTACTGTTCAGTGTCTACTCCAAGTGTTCGTTTGTGTCAGTGTGTAAATGTACAAAAACACAAGTTTATAATATTCAATTATAAAAATGAAATCAAGTATCTTAAATTAAGACAATAAAATTGATTAATTATGAAATTAACGTCAGATGACGGGTGGCTTGAAACGCAATTTCAATAATTAAATACAAATAAAATAAAGTGTCTTTAAATTAAGACAATAAAAATTGGTTAATTATGAAATTAACGTCAGATGACGGGTGGCTTGAAACGCAATTTCAATAATTAAATACAAATAAAATAAAGTGTCTTTAAATTAAGACAATAAAAATTGGTTATTTTTTTTTTTTCTGCAATACCGCGCCAGATGACGGGTGGCTTGAAACGCGGTTGCTATAAAACTTGATCGTTCCTTCCCACCAGGTAACGGGTGGTATGAAATGGGGAGGTTTAACGATTATTAGAATAAAATTGAATTGTTCCTTCCCACCAGGTAACGGGTGGTATGAAATGGGGAGGTTTAACAATTATAAAAAATCAAATGAAGTTGAATTAGAAGTTCGAATCTTCCTTCAAAATTTGCCGGCGATCTCGCTACTCTTGAAGAATAAAAGGATGAAGCTGGTTTAGTACTTACAAGACGACGAGAGTCAACATCTGTGTTTCCTTATCTCTTTAGGTGAAGGTCGACAGAGTCCTATGTACCTCGGGTCCGGTTGCGGCCAGCCGTTTTCTGAGAAGAGATTAGCGGAGGAGCACGGCTTTCTTCCGTCTTCACGGCGGAATCCACTTCTATTATTTAACGAGCCAAGTGTTCTTTGCTCGGGCGTCCTGTTTTCGGCGAATTCGCGTAGTTTCCTCTTGTGGAGCGTGTGATGTTCTCTTGAAGTCACAGAGTGAGTAGAGATGATAGATTTTCTTCTTGGTGAACAGCAGGTTCCCTTTGGGTCAGAATGCAATCGATTTTGGTTGATTGATTTGCCCAAAGTTAATTGATTTGTCCACGAGACTGCGCCACTTAAATGTCCTTTGATCGGGAATTAGTTTTTAAAAAACGATCGTTTAATTCCCAAATACAATTTATTAAAAACTTGAAAGAAACACACACGACTATGTACAGAGAGGGAACGTACCGCACGAGAGATTGCCCAACAACGACTGCCCCGAGCTTCGGGAGGTCCGAAGCGAGGTGCTTCCACTAGGAGGGGAGAACTGCTGAAGGCAATAGTTTTATTATTTTTCCTCCCTATGTTAGAGGATCACATAATTTATATATATATATATATATATATATATATATATATATATATATATATATATTTATTTATTTATTTATTTATTTATTTATAATGGCAAGCCAGTGTTTGACACCTTAAGAGGCATTTTGACTTTGACAAGCAATTAAGTTATGTTTTTTCGTTTGTTCAAACTTGAAGCTTACATTTATTTCTGCATCAGGATGTCCTCAAACTGCTCGGTTTTGAAATAAAACCACTAATTCAAGCCACAAAACATCATAAATTGGTTTATTCGAAATCAATTTTTCGACCCAGTATTTGACAGCCACATTTTTTGTTGTACCTGTGATTGACACCCTATGATTGACACAGCAGTCCTCCTGCAATTAATGATTCCTTGTATCAACAAAACATTTTATTTCAACATTTTACAAATAAATTGAGTATTTGAACTTAGTTTTATTAATCTAAATATAAAATTATTATGAGTATTCATAAAGACAAAGTTGAAAATATCACCGGATGTTTCATCACAAAGTAGGTACAATGTTTTCTTGATACCATAGGAATAGTACAATAAAATAATGAACGAATGACAAGAACGAATAGAGATCCATATTGACAGCACTGTCAATCATTGAGGGGAGCATCAGTTTGGGAACTAGTAATTGTCATATGCATTTATTATGTCATCTTTGATTATTTCCAAAAAATGATAGCACAAATGCAAGCTGCACAAAAAAACTGATTGAGAAAAACCATGGAAACAATCGAATTTGAAAATGTGGAGGGCATGGTGAAGCAGAATAAAACGCCTACCTCCCTAGCAAAATCAGAAGAAACAGCACCAAAGAACCTTCTCCAGATTTCACGAAAATCCGCCTGAAACCTTTTCCCACCATTATACTTTTCTGAGAAGGTATTTTGCCTCAAAATTCAGAGGTCAAAGATGGGTCAAGCCCGTGAAACACTTTTGAATGGCTTACTATTAAAACTTCTTGGTGAGATGTCAATCACTGGGTCCCTGTCAATCACTGGTACCTCCACCCTATATATATATATATATATATATATATATATATATATATATATATATATATATATAGAGAGAGAGAGAGAGAGAGAGAGAGAGAGAGAGAGAGAGAGAGAGAGAGAGAGAGAGAGAGAGAGAGAGAGAGAGAGAGAGAGAGAGAGAGAGAGAGAGAGAGAGAGAGAGAGAGAGAGAGAAAGAAAGAGCCAGAATCCAACCATTTTGGTCATTTAAAAATTTACGAGAGCCCATTTCGCACAACATTAGGTAGTCAAAAACGTGCTAAATTGACATTTAACTACAATATTCAATACTGCCGAAACATTCATTCAAAAAATCCCGACTAGATATTTTCAAATCAATTTCGAAGGATTTTTTCCTAGTTTAAAGATATGAAATCAACATTTTGGTTCCGCGGTTATGTTTTTTATGACAAAAAAATATTTTTTACTTAAAAATATGACGAAACATAGTTATTTCAAATATTTTGATAGTTTTACAATGACTTATCCTCCATGATCCCCAAATAAAAGGTTGTAAAATATTTGGACAGGTGTCCTGGCCAAAATCCGCAAACTTTTAGGAGCTACTGAGCTCCCTCTCTGACAAGGTCACTAGATCTGTTTACATTCGAGCGAGTGTTCGAACATGGACGTAGATTACATTGTGTAGGTAGGTATCTTGTTAACCTACAATGATGGTATGAGCGTGGGGAGAAGGGTTGCACCATCCTCTTCTCATCTCTGGTTTATCAGTTCCCTCACTATCGCTCATTTAGAAACGTCGTTACCCACTCCGTAAAAATGACTACGTTCGAAATAGTTCATTATCAAGTGAAAAAGAAAAAAATTGTTATAAAGTTAGTCGGTTACCCACATATATGACAAGTACCGAATCGATAACTTCGAGTTATCCAATTTAAAAAATTATTGATTTGTTGGGAAAATAGGTATATATAAATGACAACCAAAAAACATTTCTGTTACCTCAAACGTTTTTTTTTGAATTTCAGCACTTAAATACTATCAGTTAAGGTTGATCAAAATTGATGCCACTGTTACGGTAACATCCCCGGCCGATGAATGATTCTTCAGCCAAATTCCATAATCCAGTAGTTTTGGAGAAAAGCTCTGGACGGCGGTCGGCGGACGGACAGATTTTTTAAATTAGATTTTTAGATTCTGTACATCTTAAAACGTGAACAAAGAAATTTTGAGGGAGGTTGAAAATTTCTTTCTTGGTCGATTACAGAGGTTTATTTTTGAAAACAATAAACCAATACCTTCCTGTCTCTGTAATGGAAATATGATTACTACTATAACAGATTAAAACACGAATAATTAACAAAAAACAAATTATTTGTTTATGTATCAACTAACGAAACGTTTCATGAAAAATGCGAACACCGGCGGACTGTAAAATAATACCAATAGCCTGGCATGTGATTGATTTATCTGCTCTATTATTCATCTATGTTTTCATTCATTCATTCGTGATAGTTCTTTCTACGTTACAAGAGCTATTATCTAGTATCAGTGATACCTACATCGGATAGTATATACCTATATCAACACAAATATAGGCACTCACCAAACAAAAGTTAATGAGATATGATGAAACACTTCCATAGGCTTCTCTAGTCCACCTATAGGCGAAAAAATTTATAATAAACTCGTTTTGGTGAATTGAAAGTTCAATTGAAATCAGCTGATACGGTGATCGTACCTATTTTATAATGTGGTTGTTACTACGGTCACACTCACGGTGACACCCCTCCGGTAATGACTCCCCCTCCAACCCTAAGAGAGAGCAAATCATGGATCTTAAATGATATTAACAAGTTATATTGCGCAAAAATATTGAAATTTGATTCATGGAAAAAACAAATAATTAAAGCAATGAATGAACGATAAACGACCGCATGTCCGATCGCATCTAGGCCATGAATAGTGGTTTTTATCACCTTTCTTAAGTGCTGTGGTGCTACTAAGTATCGCACTTTTGAAATATAATTAAACACTTACCTAACTGTCACTATTGCGTCAATAACTAATACAAGTGAGATCAAAATATAGTGATTTTCTTGTCAAGGGAACTCAATTGTAACTAGATTAGTTTATTTCACTTCGTTCAAGTAATATACATAATTATACATGTTCTCATTCATTCTCTTGTTACGTTTCTTTTTAGAGGCGAATGTCAGTAACCCTTATAGAGGGCAAACGGATGAACATATTTGATCTCATGAAATTTAGTTACATAAAAATTAAACAGAAAAAACTATTAACTCGATAATTTTGAGATAGAATGATTGCCCAACCCCTATAATTAAAGTTCAATAGCTCTCATTAACACCAAGGAAAAGTTATATACAGCGGTCCTCTCAAAACCTGGATCCTGTGCTGAAAAATATGAGAGTCTCCTAAAAGAACTGGGAGACTTTAAATAGGGGAGGAGCTGCGTGGATCAAATTTATACATTGCAGGCACTGGAATGTTTCTACTATGCTCAGAAGAAGCGTTCTGTGGTGGCAGTTATGATGGATCCAAAACGAGAATTAATTAATTCATGTATATATATATATATATATATATATATATATATATATATATATATATATATATATATATATATATATATTTATTTATTTATTTATTTATTTATATATACTTCTTCTTAACAAAGTAAAATAGTAATTAATTATACCGTTGGAAAGTTGACATTTTGGGCAAGTTTTTCCTGCTAGGTACGCGTACGGTTTTTCACAATTTCGTCGTACTTAGAGCATCTTAAAAAAACAGTAATTTTTAAAAGTGAGAAATTCGCATGTTTAGTCCAATTTTTCGCCTACTTGACCTACTATGAAAAGAATTCAAATACCTTAGAGAGATGGGATATTCAACGTTCTTTCCAACGACACTATTTTTATGATTACAATATAAGTTTGGGGAGATACGGCCATTTTGGTGATGTAAAGTCGAAAACACGAAAAAAATCGTAAAAGTGAAAGAACTCCAAAAATCAAGGGTTAAAAAAAATTGCACGGAGGAACTTTTTGCTGGAAATGTATAATCCTGGCAGGTTGACAATCTTAAGTGTGAACACCCTGTATAAAAACAAAAGGTCATATTTAAACGCAAGGTCGCACCGAAATAGTCGATTTTCATTTGTCATGACATGGTTTAAACTGAGCGGTTCTGGCGGTTCTTGTTCTTTAGAAAAAACAGACGATTAAAAGACAAGGTGTTAAACATTTGAAATATCTCACGTTGGTACAATGCAATATAATAAATGTACAAGATAATATGTGCAATATAGAGACAAGTAACGTAAGATGAATATATAATGAGGGTGGTCAGTATAACTTCCTCACTCATTGTTATATGGACATATAGAATTAGTCGATAATAAAGTAGGTTCGAGTCGAAGCGATTGAATTCAAAACAGAACAGTAATTTACCTATGTGTAGACATGATGTAATACGAAATAGGGTTGTATTTCATGTTTTTGATTGCGCACACCGTAATATCAATCTAACGGTATTCACCATCTAATGTGTGGATGACTCTATAAAACTGATAAGATAGTTTGTAGAGGTGTTAATCAAAATTGATTCATAAGTCTGGGAGTGTCAACCAATATTAGTTTTGCTCATGTGCAATAGTTATTACTCTGCCAATCGCGATAAAAACGTACCGATAGAATCATTCTAAACATATGGACAAACCCCACACCCCCTCCCCTCGTGAAATCAACGTTATAATTATAAGATACAAATGATAATAAATCGATAATATGAGGAATTCACTTTTGCGCTTGCGCACAGGCTACTATTGATCCAACTGTAATGAAAGTGATAAGGGACCGTCTATAAAAGCTAACCGGCACTATCCCAGAAAATTTATATCAAAACCGGTCCAACAGACTTGGGATTTTGCTTGTGTCAATCAATGTTAGTTTTGCATATGCGCAATAGTTATTATTCGACTTCATTTCAACCTCGTTCGGGCATGCCTACAGGATTACGTTGATTTAAAAATTTCATCAAAATTGGTCTAATACATGGTTTTGGGCGTGACAAGAATTTAACATAGACAACCAGACAGACATCAGGCAGATAAACAGACACGGAACGAAAATCGATCAGCAAGCTCTGAAACGCAAAAAGCAAGAGGAAATTTTTATTTTGAGAGACAACTTTTTTTTGTCCTCTCACATGAACACAAGGATTCCCTACCTTCGGTAATGGGGAAGCAAAGTCTGAAGCAAGATCTGCTGAGTTTTTTGGAACGGATTAGATCTAAAATTAGACTAGCGGTTTCGTTTGTGGTCGGTTTAGTGAATTTTGACGCCAATAAGTAAAAATACTCTTGTTGGTTATTTGAGAATGATTACGTCACCCTTTCTTCTTCTCTCCCTTTCCTATCCACTATACCTCCCCCCCCCCCCCCCCTCAAATAAAAAAGGATTCGACAAATAAGGGCGGGAGAAAAAAATAATTGCAACCCCTTCGACGTCTCCCCTCGCTCTTTGTTAAGCCCTTAAAGGGCGCGGCCGTGCGCGGAAAAAGGATCCGTACACACAAGGACCGTTAAGGAAGGGCCTTTCTTATTAAATTGTGCCCGTTGGAACCTTCACAAGCCTTCGCCCTACGTTTTATTTAACCCTTAACCCTAAACTCAGGACTCGATTGTAACTCCTTCGACCTCTTCTCTCTTATCTATTTGGGGAGGACCTGCTTCATTCCTGGGCGTAAAAGTCCCCTTAACGACTCCTAACCTTCTGTGAGCATCGCTGTTGCAATTACAACGTCTACTTGCTCTCCTTGCTCCTTTGCCGTCTAATGAGTCTCCATGGACTCTCTGCCGCCTAAACGAATTTCCCTTCTTCGGCTTTCTTTACCGTCTTCCAGCTCCCCTCACGTTTTAAGGGAATGAATTGAATTCGGAAACGGACGATTTTATCAGTGGCTAAGGCTGCAATTTTAGCTATACTATACCTAACGAAAAGTTAAGAACGTTCTTTTTTCATTTGGGAAGTACAGACGTACACTGTCCCTCTACCCCACAGTCCCTCTTGATTTTTTGTGTAATAGATTTCAACTTGATTGTCATACAGGTATTATAAATAATGTAAGATGTATGCGTGTGTGTGTCTTGGTGCGGGGTGTTTTTCTTGGTAAATAATAAAATACTAGAATTGATACTCGTTGCCATTTCTAGTTCTTACAATATAGGATCCAGATACCTGTAATACCCTAACTATTACACCGGGTGTACTTTAGTCCTCCCCCCCCCCCCCCCTCTTTTGACATAGATATGTCTTTTGGCTGGGGGTCAAGGAATTTTTCGCGACACTTGTTTTTCTCTACACAAAATGCAACGCTTCGGCACTTTAGATTATTATTAACTCGAAAAGTGAAGGCTAGGTAGAAATCAATGAGGTACTACCGCAATGTACTTCTGCAAAATATGCATGGACAACTGATGATTTAACTCCTGCGTTAAACAGCTGACGTGGTAGAACATGTGATGAATGAAGAAACCAAACAACCACTTCAAAGTTGTCCAATTTTTGAAAAATGTCGCGCAAAACGAAAAGGTGTAGGGGAGACGGACCATTTCTTCAACTAAATGAGGAAATACTGGCCGATCCACCACCATAGACAGCGAATCAGCAGTTTGAAATGTGTTTTGCTGAAAAAGGGCAATAAACATGGATCCGTTCCAATCGCCCATTCGACTTCCTTGAAGGAAGAGTATGAAAACGTAAACCGGGTCCTTTGTATCCTTCAATACGTCCTTTGTATCCTTCACTGGTCAATTTGCGTTGATTTAAAGATGGTCCATCTTCTATTGAGAATCCAAAGTGAGTATACCAAATACCCGTGTTTCATCTGCTTATGGGACAGTCGGGCTAGAAAAGATCATTGGTCTGAAGAGGAGTGGGGCGAAAGAGAAGGCATGGATGTGGGTACAGCCAACATCATTAACGAACCATTAGTGAGGAGGGAAAATATTTGTCTGCCTCCCTTACACATCAAACTGGGGCTCATGAAGCAGTTCGTCTAAGCTTTGGACAAAGACGGCGACTACTTCGGATACATTTGTTTGGTTTTTCCGGGTCTCAGTATCGAAAATAAGAAAACTGGGATACTTGATGGACCCCAAATCTGCCAACTAATGAGTGATGCGAACTTCCCCTCCTCTATGATCCCTTCGGAGAGAGCAGCTTGGAACAGTTTCACTTTGGTTGAGAAAATTTCCTCGGCAATCACCGAGCCTCCAACTACGAGGAGTTGATGAAAACTGCTCACCCACTTCAAAAACTTGGGTGCAAACATGAGCGTCAAAGTTCATTACCTGCAAAGTCGCTTAAATCGGTTTCCCAGTAACTTGAGTGATTATAGCGAAGAACAAGGCGAACGGTTTAATCAGGGCATTAGAATTATGGAAGACAGGTACTAAGGCCGTTGGGACGATCATAGATGGCAGACTATTGTTGGAGCGTACAGAGAGAAGCTGGAAAACTGCAGCATAAGAGAAGATCATCACGAAGAAACGTGTTTACAAATTAAAAGTGCGGATGTGATGCTATAAACGCTTTTTTTATGGTCAGAAGAAACCAAATAGTTTTGAAATGTGATACAAATTATATCAATGCAATGATTTACCAAGTCTATAACATAATACCAATGTTATGAATGAATCTCGTAACAAAAATCGTAATGTTGCTAATTACAACTTTTGAGAGTTCCGGTCGGCTTCATTCGACACAGGAAACTCTAAACTTTCGAATGGTTGCCCTTGATATTTTTGGCAGGTCCATTGGTGTCAACAAAAACGAAAATGTAAGTGAAAAATATGCAGAAAACTCTATTTTCACAGTTATTCAGTAGGTTTTTGGGGGATTTGGATCAATGGTGGAAAAAAAAAAAAAAAAGGCGTCATATTTGAATTATTTGGATTTAGCAACAATTTCAATTTTTTTTTGACGATGTTTGTGATGACCAGGAAAATACACCGTAAAGTTGTAATAAAGAAAAACATACAAACGTCGAAAAATCGAAAAAATCGTTCTATCAGAAAAAATGGATAACGGATTCGGATCCAGAACCCTCGAAAACCCCCATCCATGATAAAATGAGGCTGGCAAATTTCAGGTCACTTTTTTTGAATTGCAGTGTAATGTCAAGTATTGAAATTTCGGACAATTATGACAGTTGGATCGACATGTTAGAATGACATCACTGAACCCACCTGTCCGGGCTACAGAAAGCCGAACGGTGGTAAATAATTTGTGAGAAAAATTCGTGACATGAGTTTCCGAACGGGTCGGAAACCCTGTTTCCCGTATTTGGTTAACAATTCTCTCATCAGATCTCTGAATCAATAGTGTCCTCATGAAATGTTCATGAGGATATATTTGAAGTTACCTCTACCTCCTTTAACCCCTCTCTCTGTCCTCCATGTTTCTTGTATCGCAGCCCATGAATTTATTCCCTTTTTGTTTGCCCTCAGGTGTAAGCTTTCTACATGTATCTTCTGCAGAGTGCTTGTACATGTACTTATGGCAGTACATATTTTTCTAGCCTGTGCATCTAATTTTACCAACGTAATGGTCAACAATAAATTAGATATGGAGTCCATTGTATATAAGTGATTGTAAACCCCAGTTCAACCCAATCTAAAACCAATCGTAATGTGAATTCTACCTGAACTTGGCCATACTGATGATTTTTCCTCCCTCAAGGCTGGTATAAAGAAAATAAGACAAATCAGGTTAGTTACCACAAGACCATCCAAAAAGTTCAGACGTCATTAAAGTTTGTGAAAAGTCATTATCTTGCCTGATTGACTCAGGGGCTAACATCTCCCTTGGTGGTATAGTTCCAAATCAGTTAGTATCAGAGTGGTCCTGCACTGTTCATGTTGATGTTATGGAAATAAATATGGAGCTGTAACATTTTTGTCCTTGCTTCTAACCTTGACTATGCCTTTCTGGGACGTGACATTAATGAAAATCCGGGTATCATGGCCATCACTAATCACACGGGAATCAAAATAATCACATGTCCTTGCTTACTGTGAACATACTCGCTACCTCTGACCTATCTGTAATTGAAAACGGTTTTCGCGGGCAAAATAAAGGTTTGATCCCGCCAAATCTGAATCCGAAATCGGATATCGAAAAAAGTGACGGGAAGTCGGTCAAAATGCGAGGGGAAGCGAGGCGAAGCGATTAAAATGACAAGTTAATCGAGCCCGCCGCCATTTCACAACGTTGCTTACCAGAAGGGACTCGATGACTCAGGGGGTTTCCCATTTGCACTTCTGCGCACATTTCAACAGAATAAATACGGGTTTTTTCCTACACATATACAGCAATACCTTGCGAGCGAAGCGAGCAACATCCCCAAATAAACTTTTTTGTGGTTCCACGTAGTTTTATAAGATTTATTTTGTTTGTAAGAATTTCCAACAGAAAAAAACGTCTGCCAAGTTGGGTGGGCAGTATAACTTCCTCAAGCGAGCGAAGCGAGCAGCATCCCCTACAGAAGTTAAGCCTACCCTTAGAGATCTACCATTTGCGAGCGAAGCGAGCAACATCCCCTACATGTTTCAATTGTAATACATTGCATGTATACAGCCAAACCTTGCGAGCGAAGCGAGCAACTTAATGGGGGGATCCAGGGTTTTTCTTACACATATACAGCCGTACCGAGCGAGCGAAGCGAGCAACATCCCCTACACACGTTAAACCTACCGTTAGGGATCTACCGTTTGCGAGCGAAGCGAGCAACATTTCATACATCCCACACTTTGCGAGCGAAGCCAGCAACATTCCCTACATGCCACTTTTTGCGAGCGATTTCTTTCGAGCGCCAATTCTTTACTCGACCGATCGCTATAAAATTCATGGGACTATATTTATAACTACCCTCTGAGTTTGAACGGAGTTGGACAGACAGATCATAGAAATTTAATGTTATATATAAGAATTTGACGATTGAGCATACGCATACGCTAATGTTGGTCCAATTGCAATGTGATTTATAGGGAGCCTTTTAGGAGCCAAGTTTCACTCTGACAAGGGATACGCACAGACACGGAGCTAAAATCGTTCAGCAAGCTCAAAAACAAAAACGTGTAAATATTGATTTTGAACGGAAAACAATTGGACTTATTTACTTCTTTCACGAACAAAAAGATTTTCCACTGTCGTTACGAGAAAGCAAAAATAATTCAAGAGTGAGAACAATACTGTAGAAAGGTAGGTAGACTGGAGACTCATATCCCTCGAATCCAAAAGCGGTAGAGTTGAGCGGGAGAAACTCCAAGATTGACAACACAGTGAGTTAGTTCGGCTACTGTTAGTGCAGTGTCAGCAAGTGTGTCGTAAAGTCGAGTAATCCCCTTCCAGACTGGAGTATAAGTGAGAATTAATTCTCTGAGATTATATATTTTCTAAACAATAAAAGGACATTTTTACTTGAAATTTAGCTCATTGATGCCAATACCCCACTTTCTTCGATGTGAACTGTTTTATTTTTATTAATTGTTAGTGTTTGATATTTTGACATTTAGTTATATAGTTTTCCATATAGTAAGGGTTGTTTATCCGTTATTCAAATGACAGACCACCAGAACTTTTCACCAGCGGCTTCCAAACTAAGCGACAGAGAGGGCTTCTGAAACAGGTGTAATCCATTAGGTGAAACGAGATCCGTGTAAGCGATTAAGCGTGATAAATGTTCTTCAGTCGAAACCGCCAAATAGGAAGTTCCTAAACGTTTTGGCCCACCAACTACCTACGACCCCTTTCGCTCATTCATGCCCCCCGCCCCACCAACCATTCCATTTATGCCAATTTGCTCTTGGAATATCCGTGTTTTCGGCCCTTGTGGCCAAGGTACAATATCGGAACATGTTCTGTCTTGAGGTGTTAATTATGAGTGTTGTGCCTCTCACTTATTGGTCTCTTCAGTTAAGCATTTGCAAAGTCAATCATTTTCACTTTAATTGGCTATCATTGCTAACCACCAACAGAGGGCGCTGTAGGTAGCTCATTAGATATATGTATTGTAGATAATTTCATTTGATATCGACACCTTTGGCCATTTTGGATTCGAAGATGGACAACTAGCGACTCAAAAAGCATTAACAAAGCACTGACGAAATTTATAAGAAACTCCAATAATACGAAGTACTATTCGGTTGATTGTTCCTCAATGAATTAAAAATCCATCTTATCCAGGATAGGTAAATACAGTAAGGACATCTGGGGGTCGATTCGTATCAGCAACAAGCAAGGCGAAGTATATGGTGGCTTGAGATGTGTAAAGAAATACAGGAAACGGTCATAAACTCTCCTCAATGTACCCAAAATTTTAAGAGCCAATAATATCAAGTAAATGTTCTGAAAGGCCACGCTAATAAATGAGAATAGGGTATAGTTTATTGTAGGCATAAATTATTACTCCCGTTATATTGAGCTGGCTCAGCATAACGTATTAAAATGCAGTGAAGCTATCAAGAACCCAAAAAGTGTCTTCAGCTATCATGATATTCCAGAAGAACTTCAATCCGGTTGTGGAGCTTGGTTCTTAACCATTTGAGGGTTAGAGTTTGAAACTGTGCAAGATTCTTCGAGTTCATCCACAAAACCAGCAGTCCCCATGCTGCTCACCGTAACGGAAAAGGAGGCCGTTAAAATAGCAAAACCACTGTTGAAGAAAAGCCCAGACGACCCTTATCGTGCACTTTCTTCATATTGAAATACACAGTTTTCGAATGTTTTTACTCCAAGCGAACTTTTGGTGGATGGACAAACTAAACATTGAAAGGTTCAGGGAAATAAAGAGAAATATCGAGAGAAATTTAAAAAAAAAAAAAGACATGGAGTAACCATTACCTCCACACCAAACACAAAGGTGAGACCTCCTCACCTTCAAAACAAAGGTGAGATGTGGAAAGGTGGAAAGAATTTCCGATGAACCTTGATCGTACTTGATAGATACGGATGAACCATGATTGCGAAGGAGGAATCGGTTCCATCTAAAACTAGCTCAACAAGCCTCCTGATCGTCGCGGTACACAATCATCAAGACAGAATCCCCCAAAAACGAAAAATTCAGAGACCTGTGAGATTTGTGCAATAGAAGAAGGAGAGATGTATGAGTGGTGTTTATCCAAGGTTGATGTGGCCTACGTGTCCCTAGTTTTATAACTCGTTGCTACGATTATATTTACAAAATAGAGTTAGTTCCAATTTAATTTGTCAATCTAATTCTACAAAGAAAATATCTGAAATCAAACATGAACAATGAAACAACAATGGTCATGAAACAATGAAACAATGGTTATAGTATAAATTCTCAACAAATGGTTACACAGAGGTTTTTTCCGTATTAGATTCAAGATTAAAATATATTTATTGCATAAAATAAGTTGTACAATATTTTGAGTTCATTTTTCCAGTACAAATACGTAAAATAAATAAGTATACTTACAAAAAGGAGACAGTATAATATTCATTCTAATATCAAACATAAATCTATTCTTTCAATATATTTGAGGCATTTCTTATTATTTTATTTCCAATCCTCACTTCCTAAATACCTACACAATTGTCTTGACATAACTACTTATCTCTAAACTCAGCGTGATCAAAATACATTGAATTATTTATTCAATCAGTCAAATCTACAATATTACTGTAACTAATGGCTCGAAACAATTAAACTTTATAATGCTGCTTCATTTACCAAATATCCCAAAAATATTCTAACCTTCCTATACGCCAGCAACAATTTCCCCAACATTACGGCTTCCCCGTTGCTTCTACATTTTATTACACAAAACGCCTCGAATTCTCTGAGCGTTCGACTACCCAAATACCGCAGCCTGTGACATGCAAGTTGGGCGCATCCTCCAAAAATGAGTTGTCTGGCAAAATATATTTAGTTTTGTCAGAGTTGCAGAGGATACATTTCTGGAACTTATATTACCCATCTTTGCAGAATAATTGTCTAAGATTATTAAATTTAGTCTCCGATGAAAAATTAAATGAACGAAATAAAACAACTACACATTACAGCTCTGTAGTAAAAAAAAACTGATATCCAGGTAAAATAGCCAAATTCAGCCAGGGTGTTGAATAAGCGTCTTGATAACAAACTCATTCAAAAAGAGTGAGAGATTGAATGTGCCGTACTAGGAGCCAGCGATCCGACTATAGGATTGGCCCGAATTGGATGATATCATACATTTTGTGGCTTGGCATCTATAGTACGCTGAGCTTCTTTTCGAGCTTCTTTGTTGGAGCTTCGTATTAGTTGAGTGATGATAGATGACAGAGGTTGTAATAATGTCTGGTCGATTTGTGATGATGAAAAGGAGTTGATCAGTTGAAATATATGTAGATTCTGCAGCGCTTTCAGCTAATGCAGTCTGATGAACCGTAGATGAACCATCCATATTGTGCGATTGTACGGACGAGTGAGATTTTTTTCGTAAACTCTCTTGGGTTAGAGAAGGCACTTCACTTGTGTATATAATAGGTTATAAATGTCGGGAACGGGTAATTATCATTCGGGTTCGTTAGTGTGCTGAAACTATTGTTTATAATCGTAGCATACGAATCTGTCCTCAGTTGATCTCTTTTGAGCTTCACCCTTCCAATTATCTACCGAACATATTGTACTGTTTGCAACATGTGTGCAATTTTTACAGTTTATGCAGTTCTTTTTCAAGTGTGATTCAGCTGTACGGTCTTCTGCACAATAAATACAACTTGAATTGGTTTTACGTTGGGACTGTATATCTCCTACCTTACATAGGGACTGTATATGTGAACTATCCGATAACAGGCCAAGCATTGTTGAACCGGAGGAACGTACGGATCAGCCGTACAGTGGGCTCCATGGATAGATACATATTGGAGGATGCTTTGGGGATTGAACGATATGAAATGGGTCGGTTGTCTTTTTCATCTAGATATCCTGTTAACTTCACTAGTTTTTGTTTTGTTCTAACTGGGTAGATAGGTGACACTCGCTCGGTCAATTGGAAACGTCACAACTTTTGGGTTTTTGATGTGACTTTTGATTTTTAAACGCTCGTGAAAGATGGCTTTTACGGGTCAGACTCCTCTTTCGATTACACGATGCCCAATATTGATAGCATATTAGCCTCGAGAGTTCATTCCACGGTTTCCCTGCCCTCCTTTACTTTCATGAGACGCCCATATAACACGCGGAATTGAAGACGGAGATCGATCACTGCATGAACTAGTATTCTCGAAAGCGGCTATCCTGTGGTCTCGGACCTACGAATTTCGTTCCTGGGATCCATACAAAACTTGTCAAGTTCCAATTCGAAATAGTTAGCCCTCTTGCATACCATGCGCTCGTATTCGTCCATCGCTTGCTTTGACATCGACCACATTTTACTTGAGGAACTCATGTTTGTTTTGTAAACAAACGCAGCACACTGCAGCAAACTATGACTTTTCTTGGATCACTGTTTGATGTTGTCGGTTCGAACAACTGAGCGTGACTGTTTGACAAGACTTTGACTGTTTATATTTTCCATATAAAAATGTCATTTACAACCAGGAATGGCAAACTACTTCCAATCTGACAAAATATGTCGAGGCAGCAAAAGAACTCTGGGCATCATTTACCCCTCTAGTAATTTCTTGAGAAGGTGTAATACATAGAAAGTAGTTTTCATAGGACGGTTGGCAGTCATTGTTGCAGAAAAATTGGTTAGCTCCTTCTCTCACGTTATGGGGAAGGTTTGAGTGAAGACACAGTTCTGTGTCATACGGGCTGTGGCTATGCGACTCCGGGGAACAAGAAAAAAGTTCAGGGGCATGAGGTTAGAGGATGGAGTGGCACTGCCCTTGGTTGACGATGACTAACCTCAAGTGACGGAGACTAAATAAGTCAAACCAGTAAATTTGCTAATCACACTTGATTTCAAGAAGCACCATGCAATTTAAGAAGTCCCTCAAATTATTGCCTCATCTCAAAATTTGTTCTTTAATAATATGCATTTTCATATTTTCGGTTTAAAAAAAACCGTTGACTGTTGATATTGACCAACTTTTTTCAAATTCCAGAGAAACCCTCCATGAAATCTTTTTTGGTTATTTGAAACAATATAATATTCATTGATGTTACGAATGCAACGGAGCTATGTGCAACATCCAACCGGACAGTCGTTTTTACTTGGTTCATTACGAAGTTACAACATAATTCACTACCCAATACACTAATAATGTGATCTACGAAAGTCTTCTGTCTTTCTTTTCTAATGACATGAAATTGCTGATATTTATTTGGTAAACTTGACTGCGGATAGATTTATGTGGCGCTTTTTCCTAGGAGATCGAGCACTGCTACTACCACGGGACCGTAAAAGACTACCCAGGTGCAACTGCTGCCTTTCACACTTGCAATGGAGTTTCCGGCGTCATACACGTGGGGAACGAAACGTTCGTTATCCACCCGTTCTACGGTGGCGATTTATCGGTGAGTCTTTAAATCATAATATTATTCAGTATACCGTAAATACCTTAACTAATTAGGTAACTAGTCTTAATTAACTAGTAGCTGATTGATGATGAACTGTTTTGTATAAAGCATAGACCATCATGATGCTAAGGTCTGAGGCCCTAAATTTGTAGTTGATACAACGTTGAAATCATGGCAATAATACAAACTAACTATCAGGATAGGGGTTGGCTTCAATTTATTGTTAACGGGAAGTACTAATAGGAACCGGGTAATAGTAATGTCCGATTCACCACGTTATTTCCTATGCTATTGGTTTATTATTCTCAATAACGAACTTTTGTAATCGACCAAGAAAAAAAAAAAATATTAACCCCCCCCCTTGAAAATTTGTTAGTTAACGTTTCAAGATTCGCAGAATCCAAAAATCGAATAAAAACAATCCGTCCGTCCGCCGTCCACGGCTTTTCTCCGGAATTAATAGATCAAACCTCATGAAAATTGCGTCTAAAATCGAATTTGGGGTCTAAATGGTCCTGAAAGGTCGGCATCAATTTTCGTCAACCCTAAAGGGTAGCATTAAAGGGCTGAACATTCAAAAATCGAAATCTCAAAAACTTTCAAGGTAAAGTTAATGATTTTTCACTTGTCTATCATCAATATAATCCCAGAGAATCGATTAAAACCATCCGCAACGCTGTAAGTTGAACGGTTCGTTTTCCCTAAGGGCTCGACGAACAGAAAAAATACCTTCAAATTTCTATGCGCGATTCCTAATGCGCAGCTAGCAAATCTATTGATTAGACAGCGGTTCCCAACCTGTGGGCCGCGAGCCGCTTGGTACTGTGCCGTGGATGCTGGTCAAAAATATAAAAATATATTTAAAAAATCATCTGAGTTTCAACAATCAATATCGGAATAGAGATGGAAACAATTAAATTTAAACCATGCTCACTTGAGCGTTAGCAATAGTCAAATTATTCAATTGCATTTTTATAACAAGTGAGTTTACTCTTTGCGCGTGTAAGATAGCCAGCGAATAGCGAACAACTCTATTACTTCCGTTCTGGATTAAAGTTCGCGAAGAATATCCGGCAATCGCCAAAATTGCACTGAAGCACTTGATGGGGTTTTCCACAACATATTTATGTGAACAAGCCTTTTCTACATTGGTTTTTTTGAAAAATAAGTACTGGAACAAACTGAATGATGAAAGCGATTTAAGACTAAAACTGTCCAATTTCAATCCTGACATTTGTTCACTCGTGAGAGAAAAACAATGTCAAAAATCCCATTGAGTTTTTTCTTTTTACTTTGAAGACTTGTATATAATTGTTTTTCATCATGTAACAACTGAAAGTGAATAAAGTACATGTGTTTTCTTTGCAAATACTTGAGATATTTTTTCCCCTTGTACATATCTTTTACCGATTACTAACATGTTTTATGTATATATATATATATATATATATATATATATATATATATATATATATATATATATATATATATATATATGGGCCTCAACGCTTTATTTTAAAAATAGTTGGGCCTCACAATTAAAAAGGTTGGGAACCGCTGGATTAGACGATAAAGCTCTAAATTACAACAATAATCGCTAGACAGTGATACTGGAAACATAAAAATTGCCTTGTAAATATCAGCTGATATAATGCCAATAATGGAATTATCAGGCGATATGGTTCCAATGTAAATTATTCGTTGCGAAATCGAGTTTATTGACTATAATCCGTACGGATGAACCAACTACCTAGTGAAGTATTGGTACCTAAATGCTGAAGTACATCTCTTAAATTCCTCCCAAGTCTACCTATCTGTAGCGGGAGCATTGTTTTCACTTTTGAGAGATGGAAATGATGTGTTCTCCACTGAAATCAAGCGGTTTTTTTTATTCAATGGTAAAATTTCGACTCGTAAGTTACGTTTTAGACCATTCTGAACAACTTTCGTTCCTTGTCTTTCTGTGTGCGTGTATGTGAGTGTGTGTCTGTCGTGTATCCACAAATCCTTGTAACAAGCTTAAATTCCACAACATTCAACGAATTTTTATGAAATTTTCATGGAATGTGCGGGTTAGGGTGATGAAGTCAGTCCCCTATGAGTTTCGTTGTTTCAGAAAATGCTACAATCGGCGGCGGCGCATGCGCAAACGTAAATTCCATCAAGCATCATTTTCTCACGTCCCCGTTATCCGATCTCGCTCAAATTTGGAGGATGGGTGAAAAAGATCAATTTGTGCATTCCCTAGCAATTTCAACATGATCCTATTATTAGTAGCTGTTGCGCATGCGCGATTTTTTCCTTTTTAAACGATCCTAATTTCAACATTTTTCATCTCATTTTGATGAAATTTTCAGGGAATGTGCGGGTCAGGCTGTAAATGGTCCACTATTATTTACATACTTCCAAATCATTACTCCATTTAGCACATGCGCATACGTAAATTCCTTCAAGCATCATTTTTTTTACTCCCTAGTCGTCCAATCCTGCTCAAGTGTGGTGCATAGTTGGGGGGTAATGGTTTAATTATTTCATATTAATGTCATCATGATTGCATCATTATTGGCTCCTGCATATGCACGAAAATACATTCTTAGGAACAAGGTCTAGTTTTCATCAGATTTTCATTACATTTCCTGGGATTTGTCGGTTAGGCTGTAGATTGTACCATACATATTTCTTTTATCTCAAGCCATTACTCGATTCTGCGCATGCTCTTATGAATTACTTCAAGCATCATTTTCCCGTTTTTTTTTTTAACATCTTTACTGCGAAGCGTAAAATAGCGGGGTCTCGGAAATGTAAAAGTGTGAACCCTTCTCAGAATCACGATGCGCCATGTTCTGATAATGTATTACTAATGTATTACATACCTACGGAATTTAGTAACTATAGACCGATGATCTAAGTAGAAGGACTTTCTAACACAGAAATAATACACTATTGTGTAATAATTTGCAGCGATTTTTGAGTGAGTTTGCCCACTTTGCGCCTGTTTTACATTGCCATTAATTACCAAGCACGAAATCCAATTTGGTCTGGAGTCTCAGTTCTCATCCACCAACTTCGAATAGGTCCAGTAATAGCTCACCACCGTTCACGAGATGTCTTAATTTATGTATAATGCACACAAGCGATAAAAGGTTCAGAAACTTGCGGTTACCTATACGTTGCATGGGCTCCCATGTAGGTACTGGTCATTTTTACCGGTTCATATTATACAAATGTACATTGTCATTTTTACCCAGCAGTCACGAAAAGGCTTCAATTCAAATTTCAGCAATCACGTTTCAACTTGTACGAAATTAATTTTTCGAACCAAGCGTCTCCTCAATATACCCGACTCAATATAACCTTAGTTACGTTAAGACTGTTACCGGCTAACTGACCTTTTTTATTGTTTCCTTCTTGGTCAGTGAATTTTTCATTTTGGTGTTGAAATGGTATACATCTTCTCCTTGCCAGAATAAAATTGGATATCGTGAGTGATCCAGTACGATGGTAAATTTGCACTTGTATTTAAACGTTGGCATGTAACTCACGTCCAATTTCTGTTGCACCAAAAGAAGACATTTGGAAACATGAATTGTTCTTGCAAATATTTATCAAGAAATGTTAAGACTGGCTTGTCGTACCTGATACCAACCTTTTTAATGGTTCAGGGGGTGAATTCTGTTCTGTCAAATTTACTTTTCCACCTTGCGCAACACATTCCCCGAGTTTTATTTTTGAATTTCAATGCACAGCAAAATACGCTTTGTGTATCCAGTTTTCAACAGTCAATGAAGACTGTAATCATGAAGTTTAGGTGGCATTAATGAGGTCATAAAGCATAGATTGAAAAAAAAGTCGGTTGGTTAGTGTAGTGGATCCACACCAAAATCATCGAGGCGCAAGTAACGACAGGGTAATACAACATATCAAAATTTGGTCTAAATCGGACCAGCGGTTTCGGAGGAGCACAAAAATATTGTATATATATATATATATATATATATATATATATATATATATATATATATATATATATATATATATATATATATATATATATATATATATATATATAACTCGGCCCTTCGGGCCTCGCAAGGGGCTCCGCCCCTTGACCCCGCCAGGGGGGCTTCGCCCCTCTGGACCCCCTACTCTATACTCGGCGCTTCGCGCCTCGCCGGATCTTTTCTCTTTTCTACTGTGTAGAAAACGAGGATAATTTGCTATGCAATTCGTCTCACGAGAAAAAAAAAAAAAAAAAAATTTCAGGCCTGGCCGGGATTCGAACCGACAACCTTCGTCTCACGAGGAAAAAAAAAAATTCAGGCCTGGCCGGGATTCGAACCCACAACCTTCGTCTCACGAGAGAAAAAAAAAAAAATTTTTTTCAGGCCTGGCCGGGATTCGAACCCACGGACCTCTCGCTTCCCATCTCGGAACAAAAAACGTTACACAAAAAAAGTGGACATTTTAAAAAAATTATTGGGGGTCGGCCTAAGAATTGCATAGCAATTAATATATATATATATATATATATATATATATATATATATATATATATATATATATATATATATATATTGTTTGGGCCACCTCAATCACTTTCAACCAGACTTCGACACGCTGGGGGTCTATAAATATATCTAGTTTTTTTTGTGGTTCGAGCGAGGATTAAGGGGGGCATGGTATGATAAGAGTCGGTGACAGCGATAAAGTCCAGCAGCAGGTTGCAACCGAAGATGTCCCTTCTCCTCCTCCCAGTTTTGATCCACCTCTTTCTCTTTCTGCGAATCTCACAAAGGCAGTTCACATCGAGCGCTTGGCCAAGCAACTATTGCTCAAATTTACGTTGAAAATAGCACGTGTTTTCTCGAAATTTGGAGAGGTCATCAGTATCCTCTACCAAAACCGCCACTATTAGTGACTGCATTACCACGGGTCATCAGTATCCCGAACTGCAGACCGGCGACATTCAAATTTCGCCAGGATTTGTCTTGAAATCTGGTGAAAGGTGCAATCGGAGGTTGGATCAATCCCCCAGGAATTCCGTTGAAGCCTTCCCTTGGATCGTCAGCCGCCATCATCACTATCACGGTCAGATCTTCGCCATTATTTTTCTTTATTTTTCTAAAAGAGACAATTTCAGTTTAATATATTAAAATAATTATTTTTGAAAACACTTAGTTTACGCGGGGAGCTCTCCTAGATTTTGTTATATAGGGAATTCTTTTGCATTGGTTTGTACCATACCTAGAAGTATACATGTTTTATAATCCATCTCCGAAAATTTGTATTTTTCTTGTCTAATTATCCTAGGTTTCCAATCTTCTGATTTTGAGTCTTTCTCTTCGAAAAAGATCCACGTTGGCCAAGGCCAAACAATATATATATGTATATATATATATATATATATATATATATATATATATATATATATATATATATATATATATATATATATATATATATATATATATATAAACCTGAAAATTAATTACTATTGTAAACGTTCTACACCATCTGAATCGCGAAAAAATGCGTCCCTACCTCCAAGTTCCGCCGTTTCTACGAAAAGTTGGGTAAAAGTAACACACCGTCCTTCTATCATGATAAACTTTGTTACCTTTGCACCATGATGATATTATATTTTTATTTTAAAAAAGTGATTGTTATTTCGATATAATGAAACTGTCGAAGTGAATCAGTTATTGTTGAAGAGAGGCATTTATAATGAGGCGAGAAGCAAACGCAGTTTTTCAATAAAATGGTGACTTTAAGGCTGAAAGGGGTAAGTTGCAAAATTTCTATATAGCCTATATTTCCCTTTGGTGTTCAAAAGCCATGCTGTAAAAAAAGCATCAAAATCGGTTCATAATTTCGATTCAACGCGTAAAAAGGACAAACACACACATAAATAATTTGAGTTTTATATGTATAGAGTATAGAAGATGAATGGGGCCAAGCAAGCACTTCCTCGTCTTTCTCCAAGCTTTCGATAAGTTTATTATCCTCCCACAACTGCTGCATTTTGGGCAGATCTCCATATCTGCTGAATAATGACTGTAAAAATAACGCCAATCTTTCATGTTCTCAAGTTCATTCAAACACTTAAATTCTGATGAGTAATCACTATTTCATCACCTTTGAGACTTTTCCATTCAAAGAAAGACTGTATAATTGACTGTCAGATATGAAAAGCTGTCTTGTGAGCCATAGAGAAAAAAAACGCGAAAAAAGTCGCAGTGAACCTAGAAAGAAAAATAAACAGAAAAGAAAAGCTTTTTTTTATTAGAAAAGGTGCTATAGTACTTCATCACACGGAAAAGGTCGCTTTGTTTTATAATAGTTCATTATTATTATCATTTATTTATTTATTTTTTCATTAAATAATTTATTTCTTCTTTGCTCTATGTTCACTTGAATAACGATAAGAAAAGAGTTGTCTGCCACTGTACAGCCTATGTCACTCATGATATGGTCGCTTTTCTAATTACCGGGAAGCTTATCCTTCTCGTTTCACTCAACCTTTCTCTATTCCTCTCACCTACCAGTAGTGTTTTTCACGCAAGATATTTTTCAGAGTTCCTTTTTCACTTGGGGCTTTAGACAGTTTCTTCGTTCTTTTTTAATGTTCTTCTTTCGTCTACATCATCCATTAGCTTTCTTTCCGCAGAATTTTAATCCAAAATGGAGTTTTTATTCCATCCTTCCAGATTTTTTCCTGAATAGAAACAAACTCTGGGTCGGTCACTTTTTATCTATTTTCTTTACATCGATTTTCAGTCACACACAAGAAAAAATTGTAATACGAAAAAGTCCTGATTCACACTCCCATGAGTACAGTATATACTTTTAATCGAAACTACGAGGAGCCTGATATCCCGTTAATCTATTTGGAAACTATGAGTCAGATACGATCAACTAACGAAGTGAATTCATTACACTAATTTCAATGATATATCAATTGAGTGGCAACATGATATTAATTAATAGGTCCGATATTGGTGGTAATTTATTTACAGAATATTCTGTTTTATCATTGAAAAATGAATTACATATACAATGATGTATGTGTGTGTTTGTGTATGTGTGTGTGTCTTCGGAGCTCCTTCATATTCCTACCCAAGTCAAGGTCATACGTCCCCATCGTGCAACCCGGGCGCCGTCTGGCTGAACAGAGGGTGGCAAAATGACCAGCTGGCGATAAGGAGGGAGGCTCATGCCGATGGGCCTCCTGTCCCTTACACATGCTTCCCCCGCTATGGACAGAAATCAAAAATAGACCCATACCCATTTGCACACGGGGTTATAGGATGGAGCTGGGGGTGATAAAGTTTTACCCCCTCTCCAGGAGTTAGTGGACTATTGGGAGCCACTCTTGAGTATTCCCAGCCACAACCCTGGTGAGCCGGTGGCGCCCCCAGCTTCCACCAGGGATTCCTTATGCTGCATTATGTGGACACTGGTGCTACATGACGAGGCACATAAGTGCCGTGTCAAAAACTCCACATCTGCTGGACCTGATGGTATTTCTGCTCGACGCTGGAATAAAGCCCCAAAGAATGTCAGGCTGCTCATCCTCAACCTGTTACTTCTGTCGGGAAGACCTTCGAAAGTGTTGACCCGTGCCCGAACCATACTTATCCCAAAGAAAGGAGCAAGTGGGCCTAAAGGCTACTGCTCGATTTCAATATCGTTGGTAGTTTTCCGCCACTTTCAAAAGATTCTGGCATCTTGCTTCCTAGTAGCAGCATTTCGGTCAGTGGACGACACAGTGGAGAACCTATCAGTTCTCCATACTGTCATTTCGTTGGCCCATTTCAATAAATGGCAGCTCCATCTTGCTGCTCTGGCCATCGCTTTGGCCTTTGGCACTGTAAGCCATTTAGCCCTGAACAATTGTCTTTGTGGTGTCGGGGCACCTGGTCGTTTAATTGAGTATATGGCCTGTCTGTACCATGAAGGCGTGACGGTCCTCAAGACACGAGGCGAGATGTCAGGGGATGTTGCCATCGGGCACGGGGTACACCAGGGGATCCTCTGTGACCACTCCTCTTCAAACTGGTCGTGGACACGGCCTTGGGTAAGCAGCCAGCTGAAATACGGTTTGATATCGCCCCTGGGGTGCGAGTAGGTGCATTGGCTTTTGTTGATGATGTCATCCTACTCGCTGACACCCGCGAGGGCTTCCAGATTGCCCTCAATGCCTTTGCTGAGCAGCTAGCCAGATGAGGTCTAGTGGTTAATCCAGATGATTTTGGGTAAGCATCTAGTGAAGATGGGGGATGAGGAGTTTTTTTTTTTCATAGGACAGTCACCCATCCCCACCCATGCTGGTGGTTTGGCAGTACTTCGGAGTTGACTTCATGGGTGTTGCCACCATTGCCACAAGCCGTGTGGATCTTGGTGGAGTTCTAGCTTGTGTCAGCAAGGCTCCATTGAAGTCACAGCAGAAGTTGCACGTCCTTCGGGTTAGTCTTTGGTAGACTTACTGTGGGGAGGCTGCTTGAGTTAGATTGTGAAGTTTGCTCTGCTGTGAGCTCTTAGCTATGCATCCCACCTAGTGTCCCAAGTGCCTATATTCACGCCTTGGTCAAGGCCGGTGGACTCGGTATTGTCTCTCTCTCAGGCAGCATCCCGTCTATACGCCACCAGTGCCTGCTCACCCTTAGGGGCTCAAGCTGGGAGGTCGCCTTCACTGCTGTTGGCCTGCATTTCGTCAGGCAGCAGTTGTGGTGTGATCGAGCAACACCAACTGCTGCAAAACCCAGCTCATCTGATGAGTTTGCTGCTGGGCTGCATGATTCAGTAGATGGTATAGAACTCCGATTGTGCTCTGAATCCCCCATTTCTACCCAGTGGGTGGCATGGGCTTCAGAGGGCATTGGGGCCCGTGACTATTGCCATTTTCACACCGTCCAGGTGGATACATTAGCGACCTCAGTGAGGTGTTCACGGAGTAATCGTGGGGCAGTAGGCACCCTTTGTCGTGCCTGTCGGGGTCAAAATGAGATCCTGTATCATGTGGTGTAGCAGTGTCCTCAGACTCATGGTGGTCGCATTCTATGTCATGATGCGGTTGCCAAGGAGATAGGAGGCGACGAAGATCCAGTGGTTGGGATGTCGAAAGGGAGAGTCTATATCAAATGCCGAGTGACCGAGGCAAGAAGCCAGATATCGTTGCTATCAAGCTCGATGGGTCTGCCATAATCCTGGATGTCCAGGTCGTCAGGTCTTAGACTTTAAGAGCGGTCTCCGGCTTAGTGCGATGCACATCTGAAGATAATATTACAAAATGAAGCTAACCACGAGTAGTTGGAGTATAGAAATCAACAACTCCTACCCGAGAAATCGCCTGGTAATGTACTTGTTAAGTGAAAGAAACATTTGTCATCTTGCCAACAGTTGAAAATAGATTGAAGTGCCCATTGTATTCTATGAAAGATGAGAGAAGAGAAGTATCATCTGATTTGGCAATGTCTTCAATTAGATATGAATAGAATAAAATGTTTAGAACATAAAATATTCGGCAAGAGGACAAATTTTTTCATTCGATTATTGGATTCTTCGCATCTTGAAACGTAAACCATTAAATTTTTAAGAGGAGTTATTTTTTTACTTTTTATTTATTTATTTATTTATTTATTTTATTTTATTTTATTTTATTTTATTTTATTTTTTTTATTATTTTTTTTTTTTGCCGATTACAAATGTTCATTATTGAAAATAATAAACCAAAAACAGGAAAAAGTTTCTAACAAACCAGTGTACAGTGTAAACTTGAAAATATCATTGAGCAGCACCCTGCAATACTATGAGGGCTTAATCAATGATATCCAAGCGAACTGAGAGATTTGCCATCTCCCATTCATTATCCTTAAATGCTTCGAGTTGTTTGCATGGCTCGGTCGCTTTAGTTCCGGTTTCCCGTTCAGAGAGTATAAAACGACTATTCCCAGGTTAATGCTCCACAAAGGGAGCCCCTGCCTTCACAGTCGAGACCCTAACAACAAGAACTTTGCTGGGAGGAATTCACCTCGGGTTCTTCAAAGTCCAGGAAATCGCATTTTCCAGGGTAGAGAAGGTGAAAATTCTATTGAACTTCCTGTGGTCTTTGCTAAAGTATGTAAGGGAGGGAGGATTCGACTGTTCCTTCCTTCCATTTAATACGATCGTGGATAAAGCGAAACAACTTTTTTTTTCTTTTTTTTTAAGACCCCTTTGCCCCCCCCCCCCTCCCTCTCTTCAGTGAATAGTGGTTACGATGCGTTGTAGAAAAAGGGAAAAAAAGATGAATGAGGGGAGGGGTGGTAGGTTAAGGAATATGAATAGCCAATAAAATTCATAGACGCTGCTCCACCCCAGTGGACCTTTCCGCCCTCCCACGTTTCGTGTGGGGGATAGATGAATAACAAATGAACAGCCTTTCCACCGGCTGAACAAATGTTTTATTATATTGGTTTTTCTCATTTTAGTTTCGGGTGCGAATTCCACTACGATGAATCTTGCCGTTTCTCTGGACAGATAGTTGAGAAGTTGATAATTTCTCGTAGTTTCCAAAATTTATGAACTTAACAGTACAAAAATATCTATAATTACCATGTGTGATACATAAACAATAACAGGAAACAAAACGTAGTTGAATTATTGGTGTAGACACTTGGGTTTACTCATATCTTCCTAGCATTATCCAGTTCATTGAGTGAACTGCTTCATTTCGCTTTGCATAATCATGGAAGGAATATATTCCTACAGCCAGCATCTCATTGCTCCGCTTGCAAGTAATGCATAGTTCATTAAGATTATTGTGTGGGGAGAGTTGTGGAATTTACCAACTGCATATCCACTCACTCTGCCTACCAATTGGTCGTGATCGTGGCACCTCCATCCATCTGCAAAGACCACGTTTTCGCTCAGATAATAGGTAACGGAAAACTATTTCAGAGTCATTTCATACATGAGTTTGGTTGCCAAACAGGCGGCTAATCCAAGAGCCTTATTTTCACCCGACATGAATTTAGAACTCAATTGTTGGTTCGACAGATGGGTGGATATGAGGTTTTGAGTATAAGCATTACCTATACCGCTTCTGGTGAGTTGTTTAAAATTACAAAATTACTTAGTCTGTTCATTTCACGACCTATCATAAAAATATTTTCACTCCACAGATTAAGTACCGCGAAAAGCGCCATTAAAATAATTTGAAAATAACCGTTTTTCATGGGTGTTTTTTATGAACCTTTGGTTCATTAATCTCAAGAAACTGCTTTGACTGTTACTCCAATAACAGCGTCGTCAAAAGGAGGTCCAACGGAAATCCGGTTGAGATTAAAGACTTTATTTTTTTATCTCTTACTTGACTGTTAGTAACACAAAAGAAAATTAATTTATCTTCATCCGTAACACATGGCGGAACTTTGGCTCAAATTACCACTTTTTGGCCAAAAATATCACAATTATCACACTTTTTTAAGTTATTCAACCATAACAGGTTTTACTTGGAGACAAATTATATATGCATTCGATTCCAAATAAGGAGAAAATTTCCTACAATTTTTATGTAATAAAGTTGTATCTCACGGTTTCAGTAAGCGATCTACAATCCGTAAAATTTCTCAAAATTTTTCCGATTTTTTTTTAAATACCTATATGCATTTATTAGATTAAAAAAAAAAAAAAAAAAAAAAAAAAAACAGTGCAGGGTGAAACAAAACAAGGTTCAATGCTAATCCCCCATTCAAGGCATCCTCGTGCAGGGGGGAGGAGTATAGCTTAACCAAACAGTTCGTGAAATCAAATATTGTTTCTCATACTTATTACTAATTCAAAATTGAATTGACTGAAAAACTAGAAAGACAAAGAAAACGTATACATATATAACACAAAGTTCGTTGACTTCAATTTTCGGCGATAAATACACAACTATTCTATATTAAATTTTAGCCAAATAAACAATCTAACATGGGATTTACTAGACATACAACTTTTTGATTGCTTATTTAAAAGAACCAAATGGTCCTTCCAGTTTAAGTGCTGGACCAGGTACCAAAGGTAGGCCAGTTTGACCTACGGAGGAAGGTCATTGTAGAGTTTAGCACTACGGTACATACAAGAGCTTTGGCCTGCTGACGTTAAACGGAAAGGGAGTTTTAAACTCCCGTAACCACGAATATTAGACTCGTTAATTTCAAATAAACCTGTTTTAATAAATGTGTATGTGTCGATTAATATTACAATTTTCAAGGAGTTTTCAATACTAGGAACTTGAAAAGCCTTAAATAGTTCTGATAAGGGCGAGCCTCTATGTTGTTCGAGGATTTTTATCAAACATTTCTGTGAAATTATAAGGGGTTGGATATTAGTTTTATTCAGAACACCACAGGCAGCGCTAACATAAGACAAAACTTTGTGAACAAGGGCATAATAACATTTTCTCAAGTTGTCAATTGGAAGAAAACTCCATACTTCAAAACAAACTCCTGTTAATCTCCTCACCCTGTTGCATAAAATTGTGTTATGGTCCTTCCAGTTTAAACGCTGGACCAGCACAACACCTGAGTACCTAACCGAGCTAACTTGAGTTATTACAGAACTTGAGTTGTAACGTAGCCATGAGTTAACTATTTTCATGGAACTCTCTGCTTTTTGATTTACTTCTTCCCAAGTTTTTCCGTTGAAAAGAATTACATTATCATCTGCAAAACATATCATTTTTCCAGAAATGTTCAAAGTAAGGAAAGAGTTAATGTAAATAAGGGACAGTAAAGGCCCTAACACCGTTCCCTGGGTCACTCCAAATGTGAAAGAACATGGATCACTCCAACAACCCGACACTTTAGCGACCTGTTCTCTGTTAGCTAAATAGCTCTGAATCCACGCCACAAAGCGTGGGCTGAAGTCACACTGCAAAAGAGTGCTAACTAAGTTGAAATGCGGGAAACTGTCGAAAGCTTTATGAAGATCCATAAACACAGCCATACATTTCCCCCCACTATCAAGTGTGCATGCGATCTCTTCGACAATTTCCAACATAGCGCCCTGTGTACGATTCCCAGCTTGAAATCCATTTTGTCTGCTACACAAAATGTTACTTTTCTAAAAGTATTCAGTCATATAATGTTTTACAACTTTTCCGATCATTTTGGCAATACTGGACATTAAAGAAATGGGACTGTAATTTTCTACCTTGGTGGGATCCCCAGATTTAAACAATGGTACTATTATTGCTTGTTTGTAAATAGATGGGAAAATTCAGCTGATAAACTTGAATTCTGCTTGTTCTGTAATAACTCGAGTTAGTGGTTTTGCTATATAGCTTTTTATTTTAGTTAGCAAGTCAGCACTTATATTATCGAACCAAGGACTTGACCCCCCTTTGAGCGCTCAATTGTTTTTATTATATTTATCTTGCTCTCTAATGCTGAAAAACCTTTCTTCAGCCTGAACAGAGAGAGCGGAGTCACTGATAGGATTCACGTAGCCAATCTGGTCCGCTAGTCTTTTACGAACAGTCGAGAAATGATTATTAAAAGTATTACCTATTTCTTTTGGATTTTCAGCAGTTCAGTAGAGGTTGTTGTTGTGTTGTATCGAAATTATTCCTCTACGTTCTGGACGTTTACCAATACTTCATTTATGATGGACCAAACACGTTTAGAATTGTTACTAGCCTCGTCCAATTTAGCTTTAAAATACGCATTTTTGACAGTTTTATTAAATTCGTAAGCTCATCGCAAAATTTATTAAAACTGATCTTCAATCTATGATCATCAGGCCTTTTCCTCAATTTCAAACTGAGTTTTTCTTTCGGTGCGTATACTAGTTAGAAGACCGGGAGTAATCAATGGTTTTAAAATGCATTTTTTATGAGACGGTCTGGGAATTAATAAACTATTATTTCCTATGCGTTTTTCCAGTATAAGATGAAAAGATTCAGCACGACCAAGCGACCACATCACTAGCGAACAATACGCTTTCCCACGACTCCCCCTTGCCAACTAATTATGAATTGGTCATAGTCAATTTTTTGAAACATAGAGCATGTTTTGCTATGGTTTTCCTTAAACAAATCTGTCACATCCTAAGCTTCCAAATTCAATAAAGGTCTATAGTGATATGTTACAGTAGATTTCCTCCCTATTGGTAACATTTTAAAACTATTATAATCCTGAGCCCAAAAAAATATGATCAATACGACAATTTGATCCATTTTGTACTCTGGTACAACATGTTATCAACGGAGTAAAGTTGAGTTCACTTAGCATACACAGGTACATAGGTTTATCTAGTTCATTCCGCCAAGCACTGTCCCTCATTGTTTCAGTCCTTGCTTCCACCTCTCTTGAGCAATACAGATACTCCAGCGCCTGCTCTCTTGTCAGAGAACACTCCACACCACATGTGGAGATCTCTTCAAGATCTTCTCCCTTTTTTCTTGTCTCAATAAGGATAAGCAGATCCAGCTGCTGTCTTTACTACTTTCTCCCCCTAACTAGATAGGGTTTGTACATTCCATGTTTTGAATATAATAGTCCTTTTCCATAGGCAAAGTCGATGTCTATGAAATGTTACAGCTTTTTTCATATTGTCAGTGAATGTAGAGGCAGTTTTTCCACAAAATAGAGTTGTTGGCTCCACCCCCAACCAGAGGTACTGGGGTTTTCTGTCATGGTGTCCTCCCCTTAGATGGATGCCTGCCAAAGCTAAAGTACCCATTTCTCCCTGAAGTTTTTGGTCCGCCCCAGGTATTTTAGTTCCCCGGTACCCATCATATCTAGTGAGCATCCCACGATCGGCCACCTGGGGAGGCGTCTGGTAGGAGACCAACAAAAACTCTCCCAGCAGCAAAATTACGATATTTAATTTTTTTTTTTCTCAATATACCAGTACCTCAATATCTTACTTGAAATAGCTTTTCAGATGTATATGAAGGGGGGTGGGGTGATAGAAGTGCTAGATTTATATCATGCACTCGTAAGTCATATTCCCTTCTAAAGCTGTATACCTACCTACTCTCGAAGAAAATGTAGAGAGGAGGAAGTTAGGAATGAGCGAGGGGGTTGGAGCCCCTCTTTTCATCCCTGTATATTTACTGCCTTTGAAACTTTCACTTCGGCAGGGATGGTGGAAAGTGGTCGAGGGGAGAAACTTTGGGTGTATTAGGTACCCACCATCCCTCGTGCAAGCTTTTCACCCGTTTGTTGTTCAAGAGAAATACTTTCTGTTGTTCAAGAGGAAATTAACTGGGTAAAATAGAGGATGGGTAAAGATTCTCTCATTAACTTAAAGTCATTACTTACGGCGTAACATTTGACCTATAAGTCATTTTCTCGCAAATTGGTGGTATTCATAAATTTACCGTAACACCTAAGAGTTAATTTTTAAGCTTGAAGTTGAAATGGACACTAATTTGGAAAAATTCACTTTGCAAATAACATAAATATGATCAAATGATATGCATCATTTCAACCTGATAAATACCATAGTGTACTCGTATACTATATCACATTACACTGAGAGTCAATTTCTGGGATTCCGTGAATACGTTAACTGTAACAATTCCGTTCGCTCGCTGAAAAGCTGATTCGTTTTCCTGGCTGGTAAGAAATAGGAAAAGCTTTAAAAAATGGGAAGAGAGCGACTGAATTTCATTCTACCTATCTCGATCGTTCGTTTCTGACGGTTATTTTGGTTGTTATACTCAGTCGAACTGAATCGAGGTTCGTTAGTGCTCTAAGCAAGATGCCTCCACTCCGACCTTCTGCTCAAATCAAGCTCAATGTAAACAGGCGCTGATTAGATGGTGTGATGTAAGCAGAGGGTGTTTTTACCACTATGTTAGGATAGATGTTTCAACGCGGAAAAACAAGTTCCAACAAACGTGCAATACAAGTTTGTGAAATAAAGTGAAATATACAGGCTTTATACTCACTAGTAAGTCAACATTGGCATTCCTTTTCTCGTATTTAGTACTATGGATGAATGGTATTGAAAACAGAGGTTTTTGCACAGTTCAATACGAAAAAATGTGTAGAAGAATATACTATACTGATATTCCTAATTATGAAAGGCAAAGTACAACCGTTTTAACCCTTCAGAACTCGCGTGATGTCCACTCACGTTAGTACTCGCGTCGGGTCCCTGGTGACCCATAATGAAAATTATCGAAAAATAAATTCATAAAGGAGTAAAATAATAAAGCAAGCACATTTCAAGCCACAGGAATTGATAATCTTTAATAAAAAAATAAAAAACTTCACATAAGTACTTTAATCATAATTTTTTCTTTGATCAGAAAAAGTCCCTCGATTTTGCCATTTCTCCAAGTTTACCTATTTTCAATTTAATGCCGAGAACCACCAGAAGATTATTCGAAGACGAGTCAATTAAAATATTGAACCCTTACATCTAGTTTACAAATGAATTCCTCCAACATGAAGAATAAAATGATTTATAATAGCAAAACAAGTCCTTAAAGTAAGCCATCTTTCACGTTATTACGAATACAAAATAAATCGAACAGCCAGTTAGGAACTGCAAAGCACATAGCTTTTGTGCAAATAATATTGTCTTGGGTTATATCTATTTCCAAACGTAATTTTTCAGTAAAGTATCAGTATAGGTATAGAGGCTCTATAGCTTTCGAGCTCAATTTCAGTAGATTATGGTGGTTCCACACGAAATTATATTCTACCTGTCTTATATACATTGGCCTTGTTTCAAATTTCAGCTTCAGAGATTAAATACCATATAAATCAGCTTTATAGCCATGCATTGTGTAGTACTTACGGCTTACAAGTACCTACAACTCAGTAGTACCTACCACATGTACTAGTGCCTTCTTTTCGCATCATGCTTATTTAGCAATATTGGTTTATATCGTAGAATAATAAATCAGCTTTCCTTCACACTACAGCGACTTAGGGATCATGCGGTGTTGCGATAAAATGAGAGCATTCCAAAAAGGGGCGAACGATTCTCCTGCTATGAAAACTAAGGGAGTTACACTTCCCTAGCAACGCATTGGTTGTAGGTGAAAATCAATAGAAAACTTGTCGGCTCGCGCTGAATTTCGCTCAATTTCAAACAAAAAACCCAGTTTGGTAAAACATGATACTTGCTCTTGACATGATTGATCTTCATTCGTAGCAAATACCGAGATAGACTTTATAAACGTGAGGAAATTGAATGAAAAATGAATTACCTAGTTCATATGAGGTGAGGTACGGTTGTACTCGCCTCGGGTCAACACCTGGTAAAAACTACGGACGTGACCACATTAGTGATTGTGAGTAACGTGTGCCCTGTTCAAAGTTCGAAAGGTGCTTAACTTATCATTTCCAGGAGCTAGGAGAATACAAGGAGGGTCGGGGACAAAAACCGATAGAAAGGCGTTGAAATTATAACTTGAAAGTTGACCCGGTCATCAGGGACCCGACGCGAGTACTGAAGGGTTAAGCTAGTAACGATTAATCCCAGTGGAGTATGAAAGCGCTAATCAGTTGGGAAACGGTCATAGAAAGTTGAAAAAGCGTGAAAGAAAAGCGCGAATTTTGGCAGGATGTCAGTTGCATAAGCGCGAATAGTTGGAGTTGCATGCACTTTGGGTAGGGGTGGCAGTTGTCAACGAACCACCAATGGACCCGAATCCTACTATCATCACTTGAAATAACAGTTTCATTCCCCCAATCAGTACATCCACGACGTCATCGATGACCTCGTGAGGTTCCGAGCAGAGACGTATGTGAAATTTTGTTACGCATTTTTGGGACGATGATATACCTACTTTTTACACCTCATATTTATGCACAGTAGAACATAGAATAAATTCGTAAAACAACTTTTGAGACACCTTTATACTTCTAACCTCGCTTATAGGGGGAGTCAGTCGACTACAAGAATACACCCCCCGGTTGATTCTTTTTCCATACTCCGTATGAAGTTTCAAAAACAAAGAATGTTTGACGCTTAATGAATACCTACGTCCGAAAAGTTGGAACCCGTAATCAAGCGGTGTTTCTCAATCAAAAACATTGAAAATTAATATAGACATGACTTGTGAGACCAACTTGACTTGACCTTTTTGGTCGAATAAAAAATATTAGTAAGATTCTCGTATTCATTTCCCTCCTAAAACTGCGTGCAGATTTACCTGCTTTCGCACTTTTGTACAATCCATGTTTCCTGGGAATTAACGCTTTCGTGCGCCGTCCTTCCTTGCCTTAAATTTTTTTTTTTTTTTTTTTTTTTTTTTTTTTTTTTTTTTTTTTTCCCCTCATAGATTTTCATATTGAAATAAACATTTCTCTAATGGAAGAAAAGCGAATGAAATAATAATAATAATCTATGATATATTTATTTATTTATGTGCATCTAGTCATACCTTTATTTAACTAAGATGTCACTATTTATCATTTCATTATATGATAGTATTTATGGATTTGTTGTAAGGATCATCCAGTCGTAGATCAGTTTTTATTACGGAGTACTTTTTATCCACTCTATGGGTTACAAAGTGGTCATCGCCGTATCCCTTGAGGCAGAGTGCAGCGAAGCCTCGTTTAGCGGGTTATTATTATTATGAAGTCAGTGGAGTCCTTGATGCCAGTAAGTTTAGTGACGGACAGTCAGCATGCAGTGTCCCGTTGACACCCCTTTTTGATTGCCACTAATGACCCTTCCGGTTGAAACGCGGCTTAAATTTGTGAAAAAAAAAAATAATAATAATAATCATAATAATACAATAGGTATTCACAAAATTTAAAGTCCCAGTTAATGGTGCTGTAGTGATGAAAGAGGCGTCATCCAAGTTGACAAGTGATAGATTCAAGTAAGAAATGATGATAAATGAAATTAATGTGACAGGTTGATTATAGGTTAGTAACAAATTGATTTTCTCATTAAGATCTCAATAATAAATCATCCACTTTCGTCTGCGGTATGTAATGACCGGGGCCAAGAGCGCTGGTTCCGCCAAGACATATAGCCGTTATTGGGCCGCAGGCGATATACTTACTTAGCTAGCCATCGTGGCCTAATTACGATGATGGACTATGGAGTAAGTACCGAGTTCAAGTCCAAGTGAATTCGGATTTTTCCCCTCCTTTATTGGGAGTTATGCCCATTCTTACACTCTCGTCTGTACCGAGGTAGGTTTGTCCTAAAAGCCCGAAGGCAGTCAATTAATGTCTTTTGGGTTTGTTAGAGATTGGGTAAAGATGATTAGGAAGGTCTAGAATTTCCAGACTGAACCAATCCCTTATCATCTCTAGACGTTCCTAATCCTCTGTTCCAAATGTCTCAAAAAGACATGGCGTGACTGCCAAAATGATGAGAATATGCTGGGGATAAGAGATAAGGGTGAATAGCACTCCTGTGGGGATCGCCGGCTGTAGCCAAGAAGAACTGACCCTGGTCTTCGCTCTGCAGTAGGAAGTAAAGTTATATGGGAGTTGGAAGCCTTTACAGGATCATGATTAGAGAGTACAGTTCTTTTTTTTTCCCCCTTCACGGGATCCAGGTCCCATAGCTTGGTTGAATGGTAAACAATTAGCTGGAGAACTCAGCTACTTTTAGTGGTTCACCGTTAGTAATAAATGAAACCATATCACACCCACGGAGGCCCCGTTCAACATTTCAGTACACTAAGTTGAATTTGAATCCAGTTCGCTAACGATCTCACTAAGCTGGTTACAGTCATTCCTCAAGCTACAATTATACCCTACTACGCACAGAGGAGCCCCTTCCCATAGTTAAGCAACTTATGTAGAATAGGAACAAAATTTGTTGCAGTGTTAAAGCCGCAGAATAGAGTAGTTCCACAAGTTGATATTATATTCGATCACAAACATAAAGGCCGCGTTCGAACCGGGGGTTCGAAAATCAAATCGATACACGAATCTACATGACTGATGTTGGATGAAAATGATAACCTGTATCATATGCAGCTGCGATAATGTTTCACATACCAAGTCTCCAAGGCAAAAGCTGTATATCACTATGGCCACGCATCATTATTGAAAATAATAAGCCGAAATCCCCTTGTACATTAAAAAGGTCGTTCCAGATGATATAATTGCAATATAATTTTATTTTCAAGAAATTGAGTACATTCTAACTTTCGTTACTTAGATACACAGACTAGCAAACGTTGGAAAATTGAGTGTCGTTATCTGATATCACCTAATTTGTTAGTATCTGTGTATCTGTCCGTTTGGAAAAATGGTAAGTGAACACAACGTGAGACTAGATCTCCATCGCATCATTTTATCCATTCTTCCTACTCTCTCTCTCTCTCTCTCTCTCTCTCTCTCTCTCTCTCTCTCTCTCTCTCTCTCTCTCTCTCTCTCTCTCTCTCTCTCTCTCTCTCTCTCTCTCTCTCTCTCTCTCGCCTCCTTAGCTTATGGTGGTTTCAACTTATCCAACTTACATCTAATTATTATAATATCAAACTACAAGTACAAAATGCGCACAGAAAAAGGTGGGATCAATAGGGTATGCGGAGATGTGATTGCGATCACAGGCCATAATGTTTCAAGGTAACTACGGCGAATTTCATGATATCATTCCGTATCGGCTCTAAGAAAGGCAATTTGCAAATGGAAGTGCAATAAGAATTAAATAGATTGTGTTTTTGAGACGGGTCATGAAAAACATCCAGTAGTTGCTGAGAGTTAGGTATGAATAATATTTCGAACATCGGACCGTGAAAGGTAAAATACACATATAGGTACATCGTCTTGCTGATATCGTCATCGAGATTACCAGGGCAAAGAAGAGAATGCACAAAACGATAATTCTCCGAAGAATACGGGCAAGATATTAAACCGATGAATATTCTCTCTTATTTGATTACACTGAGTAACTTCGTAACTTCCTGTACGTAATCAATGCCTCAAACATAATATATTATACCTACCATGAGGAATACAGTCGGGAGATGTTACTTTTCTGTAAAGACTCACGAGTCAGTTCGAGAATAATCTAAGAAAGTGTTTGGACACACATCTACATGTTTACCATTATGTGTATACGACAACATGAATACTGTATGTATACCATATATCACACACATCTGTATACATTTATGTATCTGTACCATCGAGGTAAGTGAAAAATAACAGAAAGACTTTGAGGGAAACGAGTAGGTAAACTACTATGAAGAGTCCAGGTAAAGTTCATGCACCCTAATTAGGAAAATAATTAGGACAGATTAAACTTGATAATTTTTTGTACTTGGTTGTGGAAGTTTGTCTACAATTTCTTGAAGAAGGGTTTCGAGGTTGAAAAAAAAAAAAAAAAACCCCTGCGTTGCCTTCAAACCTCTTTGTTAATTCTGTTAATTGAAAACAACCCTTGTTAAAAGTTGTGATACTTAAGCCCTCGTAGATTGAATAGGCGGCAAGGCAGACTTGCAAAATTTGTAATTCTGGGTTGGTAGATCGACCAACCTATAACTCCTGAAACTGGAACTGAGTGGATGCATAATTTCGGACATTGCGGACAATTTCGAGTAATGAGATTTCATATATATATATATATATATATATATATATATATATATATATATATATATATATATATATATATATATATATATAAACTTTGGTTGATGGGTTTGGTGAATGACCAAAACTACTCTTGGTGTGGATAGTTTTTTATATTTAGTGCGACGTTTCGGTCAGGATCTGACCCTAATCATGCAGATATCTAAGACAAAATGAATGAAAATGTGTTAGTGAATATTGACATGCTTAAAAGTAGGTGACAATGGTCAATTAAGATAGGGTATCTAAGTACTTACTGTTGTGCAGGTGTTGATTCAGTTTGAAAACAAACAGTGAACCGTGAGATGGTAAATTTAAATTATATTAGTGCTTGGTACTAGAAGTAGTTATCACAGCAAACACTTTTGCACAATCACAAGAAATCCGTTACAAATGTGTAAGGTTTGCAATGGGAAGGTTTACATATGGGTGGTGGTTATTGGTATTGTTACATGGAAGGTGCTGTATGGATGAATGAACTTATTTGCCTGATGTAAACTACCTAATTAATGGGTGATGAGGATATTATGTATTATTGTTATTATGATGTGGATAGTATTTGCTTTAAATGCTATGAATGATCATTGGGAAGGGTGATTAATACAATTATTCTTGTGTTATCAACTTATGACAGTTAGTTGATAACCATTTTACATCTTTTTTGAAATTCATGTTATTTTTGTTTTTTACAATGTCTGCCATCTCTTTGATTTTTCTTTTTTCATAATTGGGCTCAATGCAGCATACGTCCCAAATGCCCACTTCAGGTGTGTGTTGGTTACGGCTGTGTTTGGCAAATGCAGTGGCGTACCTCTCACTTTCAGGGTTGGGGCTGTTCATATTGAAGGCTTTCCTATTATCGTTATTGTGGCCGTTTATTCGTTCAAAACCTAATTGTTTTGTTTCGCCATAATATGTTGAACCACAGTCCTGGCAGTTTGTAGAGTAAACAATACTACTTATTTTGTTTTTGGTTGTGCGGTATTTGAGCTTTGAGAAATGTTTTTTGTTTTTATTGTAAGTATGGTTGTAAAAAGCTATTTTGCTATTTGGATTAAAATTAATTATTTTTTTCTTTATTTGTTCTGATGCTGGGCCTATATATCTTAAGAGAGTGAAGTTAGTTGTGGCGGTGAGGTTGGTTCAGTGTGTTGAGGAATTGGTACAACTGATATGTGGGACTTGTAGGGAGCAAGGTGGTGAGGGGGAACGGTTGTTAGTCCTATGAAGTATTTGGAAAATGAGTTTTTTAATGAGTTTTATTGGGTATCCATTAGCTAGTAATATTATTTTAGTTTGATTAATGATTTTGGAATGGAATTGAGTGTCAGCTAAGCTCAGTCTCCTTTGTATAAGATTTTTTGCTGTGTTTAATTTGAATTGGAAGGGTTGAAATGATTCATAATGTATTAAGCGACCTGAATATGTAGGTTTTTGATAATGGTCTGTTGTTATGGATCCATCTAATTGTTTTATAATTTTGATGTCTAAAAAGGCTGAACGATTGTCTTTTTCTGTTTCTAATGTAAATGTTAGGTATGTGAGGTTTGCAAAAATTGTTGAATTCAAGAAGGAGTTGATCAATGATGGATTCATGTACGATTAGGGTGGAATCGTCTACGTATTTATTTACCCATACAATTTTGTTGCCAAATTTTGGTATAATAGTGTTGAAAATAGAATCTAAAACAAGGTCAGCAATTATAGCACTAACTGGATTACCCATTGGAACTCCTGTTTTTTGTAAGTAGAATTTTGATTGAGAGACAAGATAGTTACTGTTCAACACGAAATCTAAAATTTCAAGAAAATGTTTGTATGATAGTTTTGGGTTTTTTATTTTTATGGCTGGCCAATGTTGTTTTTAACAGGGTTGATTGCAAGGTCTATTGGAATAGTGCTAAAAAGGGAAACTGCATCCATTGAGATGAGTTTGTGGTTGGGAGGGTTGATTATATTTTTCAATGATTCTTTTTTTTTTTCATGTGAGTTTTTAATGTTATATTTGTTTGTGGCGATGCAGGGCTTTAGGAGTGTGATAAGGAATTTAGATAAGTTATAGTTAGGGCTATTAATCGCACTTACTATAGGCCTGAGTTGTTTGGGATCATTTTCTTTGTGGACTTTTGGTAATGCATATATTCTGGGTGCCACACATTTGTGCGCTGCTAATTTGTATTGAGTAGTTTTGTCAATTGTTTTACTACTATTGAGACTATAGATTATTTTGTTCCCATTTCTCTCTAGTCTTTTAGTTGGATCATTTTTAAGTGGCTTATAAGTAGTATTCTTATCACTTAGAATGTTATTCAGTCTGATAAAGTATTCATCCTTCCGCATAATGGCACTTATTGCACCTTTATCTGCTCTTAACACCAATAAATTGGGGTTGTTTTTTAGAAATAGTTTGGTTTTTTTAGTTTCTCCTTTGGTGATAAATGTGTTTTGGACATGGCTGGACATACCATCTCACGGTTCACTGTTTGTTTTCAAACTGAATCAACACCTGTACAACAGTAAGTACTTAGTTACCCTATCTTGATTGACCACTGTAGGTTCCTAGGTGATGCATTTCATCTCATTTTACCTGAATTTAATAAGATGTTTCAGTTTAATATTAAAATCAGGTTCAATGCAAGTCAAACGATGACTTGCGTTTGCTATCGTTTAACGCAGCATCTTAAAATTACTGCGACTATTGCTAAACTTCATCAGTTACCTTCCACTAGAAAGTGTATTTGATTTCTCGAGCAGTTTTTGATTTTTTAAGTAATGCAACATTTCTTTATCATTGGCAGAAACGTCAGTGTTTAATGCACCATTGAACTAAATACGTTGCATTGTATACATTTTATATCATTGGTAATCGTATCGTGTATCAACAACGGCCACAATATTAACTGGTCTCTCACCGATAATAGCTCTGGGAGCGGAGATATTGGTTAATAGGTAGGGAGTGCAAACTGCTAGGAGGGGGGGGGGGGGGGGGGAGGAAGAACTCCGTGCTCTTTATCTCCGGAAAATTCAGAAGGAGACCGACAGAGCTAATTTGATTTTAACGTCCTTAAATTCTAATGTGCATTGCTCTTTTCTTCAAATAAAAACTAGCGATTCACCAAGATCAAACCATTGGGAGCAGTAGTTTTAGAGCAGACCGCTAAGTGTGAGAGAGGGAGTGGAAACTGCTAGTGGTGGGAGGGTGAGGAAGAACTCCGTGCTCACGGCCAACTGTAAAAGTTTAATCTTCAGAAAATCCAGAAGGAGGTCGACAGAGCTAATTTGATTTTAACGTTCTTAAATACTAATATGCTTTGCTCGTTTTCTTCAAATAAAAACTAGCGATTCACCAAGATCACACCATTGGTAGTAGTAGTTTTAGAGCTGACCGCTAAGCGCCAAGTGCCACCTGTGTTGTCGCGAGAACGTCTCTAGCTGCCCACCTATCGCGAATCTCCTTCACTTCATTGGTATGAAGTTGTTTAAGTAAATTTCTGCTGTTCAACACCTTTTTAGTGTGTTTATATATTTTTTTCTTTAATTTTTTTTTTAATTTTATTTTATTCGTTTTATTTTCTTCTTTTTTTACTGAAACTCCAGACTTTTTTCCAGGTTTTCAGCTGGAGTGGGGTAATACATGCGGTATGATTAACCAAGAATTGAATGGGTGAAGTTCGGTGGGGAAATACAAGGCTGGATACGGTTTCGGAGCCAGTTTGAGTCAGTCGATGAAGATGAAAACTTGAGTCGAATCGAGTACTTGTACCAAGTCGACCGCAATACAGTAAGTAAGGTAGAGTAGAAATAACATATTTATAGCAGCCTTGTCTGTTTTAGTTAGTTGCCTTGGTTGGTCATAGGATCGTGCTCTGGCGGTGTGTCTATGTATACAAGGGTAAGTAGTCTGGGTGTGCTTTCGGGGGTCTGTCGACTGACTGCGATATGTTTGTGGCAATGCTATCCATATTCCCTTACTGTTTAAATTGTCGTTCTAGAATGTAACATAGATGAACGACGTATGTCGATGAGTCCTAATTGTATGATGTTTACATATAGTAGGTACGAAGTGTACTCACTGTTTGAAGTTGACATTCTAAAACGCTGCAGATTATTACACCATGGTTTGTTATTTCTGTCCGAAAGAAAATTTGATAAATTAACAAAAAACAATGAATAAATACAACCTCTATGTGCCTAAGAGGAGTTCTTAAGAAATGGAGTAGCGGCGACGAATTATTAGGGTTTCTCGATGAAGCGGGGCTGAGATGCGGACTGAGCCAAGATATTTCAGATCAGGAAGATACCTGTGAATGATTTATAATAAACGAATAATAATAAAAATCATTATTATTCGTTTATTATAAATCATTCACAGGTATCTTTCTGATCTGAAATATTGTGAGATCAGACTCTGTTCTATATGGTCTAGAAAGACTAATCTTGGCTCAGTTCGCATCTATTTAATCTGTTTAATCATACCGCATGTATTCCCCCACTCCAGCTGAAAACCATTTATTCCTAAATCCTCATCTTCAAGATCCTTGTCGGGAACGTTGGAATCCAGCATGGATACATACCTAAATTTGCCGATCCAGATCACGGAGAGAAGCTATATGATCACACAAATACCTATAATTTCCTTCGATTTCCATCCAATCAAGCTATTATTTTTCAACAGCTTGAAGTTGACCTCAGCTAATTAACTAACCTAGTGCATATGCTTCTTTCAGTCCTTCTCGCTTTCTTCAATCGCTCCATACTGTTTTTGCCGGTAAGCCAAAAACAGTGTGAGATAGACTACTATGAAGATGTTATTTCCTCCACCTTTTCGTTACCAATTTTATCGTGGTAGACCTGACATGATCGATTCTGTCCAGTTGTATCTATTGAAGGATTAATAATTTGTGTGTTAATTTATCTATTTTCAAATGGATGGACATCGGTTCAAATGGGATATAAAAAACTCGGCCCTTCGGGCCTCGCAAGGGGCTCCGCTCCTTGACCCCGCCAGGGGGTCCCCCCCCCCCCGGTTGGTTTCCGCTTTGAGCCTTCGGTTAAAATGGTAAAAGATGAAACATGCTTTCTTTCCGCTAATTCATAAATGTAAATAAATTTAAAACTACGAAATAAATGTTTTACTAATAGATGAACTAATACTACAGAAATGCGTGATAAATCGAAAACTTTCCAACGAGTGGAGAATAATTTGTATCCGGTGAAAACTAAAGAAGTTCAATTTCCCCAGCAACGGCTTGGTTGTACGTGAAAATCAAAAGCAAAAATGTCGTGACATACCGCGTAACGTTTTTCGCTAGTTAGTCCAAGGTTTCATGACACATCCGCGTAACGTTTTCGCTAGTTAGTCCAAGGCTAAAGCATGTTCCTTGCTTAAAAAAAAGGAATTATGAACTTGATTTTCAACAGCAACCCTACATATCACAGCTGCGATCCAATACAATACGATTTATTGTTCACGCATTTATTAGGTCAACTTACATCCTTCTTTCCTCACTTCGTTCGCAGTAAATGTTTAAATAGTACCTTGCTTAAAAAACTGTACGCTGAAAACAGGTGGAAGGGGTCGGGGGTTCTGGCCGTTCCGAGGGCGATGATCAATTCTCCAGGACGTGTGGAGATCTACACAACATCCGTTAAGGGCTGCCTGTTTAGAAATGAACTGGTGGCCCCGGGAGCCGTCATGGTAAGTGGGTCCGGGTCGGTCGGGGCCCTCAGGCCCTGACCGGCCAAATACGGGGGGAAACCCTCTCCACACCGAAAAAATGGCACAAGAAATAATATTGGGCAAAGAAACAGAAGATAACATTTGACAACAAGATCACAGCAAACTATACAGATGATATCAAACACAGACGAAATTTCTATATATATACACCATTCACATTTCATTATAGTTTTGGTACATGTACTATTTGTACAAAACCAATAAATGAATTTGAAAAAAAGGAAAAAACGTGGTGGATTCTGGAATGAAGAGTGGGTAAGAGAAGTTTTCTGCATAATTTCCATAATCAAACAAATATACAGGGTGTCTCATAAAGATTCTTCACATTTCAATTAGGAATAGCTCGGTATCGGATTCCCACAAGTCAATGTACTAAGTACCTACCATCCAAAAGAGGGGATCATCAGGGTATTTTTAAATGCCGGTAGAGGTCTCTCGGGTGCTGCTGGAAGGCGTAAGGGTCGTTATTGCCAAGATAGCGAACGCACAACACATAGCGTTCTGTGTCCTTCGCTATGTGAAGATTGAGTCTTTGATACAAGTGCAGCGGGATTCTGAGTGTGAATTCGGTATCAACCCTCCAACAAAACAATCAATAAAACGATGGCATCAAAAATTTAGAGATTCCGGTTGTTTGTGCATGAAGAAGAGTCCGGAAAGTGTGTCGGGCTTCAGTATGTATGGGAAGAATGTTAATATCGGCTAGATGTGCATCGTGCAGCATAGGGGAAGAGGGGACATTTTAAACATTTATAAATAAAACTTTATTATATTACAAACATTATAAGATGTCAATCAATCCTGTATCTACGGTTAAATGGAAAATATAGATTTTTGAAATGTGATGAACCTTTATGAGACACCCTGTATAATGATTGTAATGGGATTCTTGGAATAAGATAATTTAACGTGCCACTCCACCCAACCTGCTGGGTTTTTTTTTTTTTTTTTTTTTTTTAGATTTAATAAAATAATAGATTCTTTGATTCGGTAGTCGTCTTTTCGATTCCAACTCGTTTTTCAATAATGAATCTAGTTCAAAACAAATTAATTTGAGCTGAAAATTAATCAAAAAACTTTGGAAATTGTTATAAGTAGCTTTTTAAGCAACCCTTTCCACTTTTGGAGCCAATTTAAACGGGGAGGCGGTCATTAAACGCTAAAATTAACGGGAGTACTTACCACCCTAGTCGCAACGCAACATTCAATTCATAACGCTATAGGTAACCTCCCTCCTTGAACGAACTCTACCTCTTTTTCAGGTTTCTTGTATCAAGAAGTTCTCGGGGCAAACTTGTAACCACTATGTAGCTCAGAAGAGGTTGAAAAAAAAAAACTGAAGAGGGTGGCCCCGTGAAAAGGTTGACGCCTTTGAAATTTCTTTGAGACCAATCGGACCGAAAACCGCAATGAATCCCTTCGTTACAACCGGTGGGGAAGGACAAAAGGTGAAGGGTAGTCTATTCCAAACTAACTTCTGGTTGAAACTAAGGTTAGCCTTCTCCATTCCGCTTCCAATCCCCCTCTGAAGCCTTTGATCAAAGCGATCTTTGACGGCCCCTTGAGGTTTAGGTCCGGAAGTGAAGCCTTCCACTTTCCCGCGTAGGGTCGGGTAGAGCAAGGCCGACCACAACTTATCTGCCTTTCTCGGAACGGTTTTGGTTCAAGAGCAAGTTCAAATCGATTATCATTGTCACCTGGATAATGATAATAGGATCACCTAAGATGAGCTCTGGATCGCTTATTTCCACCTGATAGCCACTACACTAAGACTTTCGTGTATTTTGGAATAACCAAAATTTATAAGATGTCCCCGGCGGTTAGGATGTGATATCATTGTCACCTGGATAATGATAATAGGATCACCTAAGATGAGCTCTGGATCGCTTATCTCCCACCTGATAGCCACTACATTAAGACTTTCGTGTATTTTGGAATAACCAAAAATTATAAGATTCCCCCGGCGGTTAGAATGTGATACGGTTAATTTGGAATAAAGGTTGTCCTTAGTAGGTAATTTGAGATAAGTTTCTCCGAGAAACGGCTTTTGAAATTAATGAACGAAAAGAATGAATTTTGAATAACAAATTTATTTCAAAACAGAGCGCATAAAATATAACTTTACAAAGACGAACAAACGACTTGGCTACAACTCCAATGATGGGGGAACCATAGGTAGGTAGAAAAGGGGGCTTGAGGAAGACCTATGTTCAACACTAGAAGTTAAATCAACCCAATTGTATATAGTAATATAAAGAAGTATTTAGAATTTCATACGAGAAATGTCAACAAACAAGTATGGGTAAGGCAATAATATATTTAAAAACATATGGAAAGTATAACCACAAGAAATATAAGTAATTAAAACATTGGTACAATCAAATTCATAAGTCAGGATTCAGCATTAAACAATGTAAAATTAATTAAAATTTAAAATCTTTGAATATTAAACATTATGATTGGTACATTCACTTTTTTCCATTGTTCCGTAAATTTAAGAAAATACAATGCTTTTGTGAAGCTATCTTCTAATTGCTGATCTGGTGAGATACAATCAAGACTCACAATTGGGGGGACAAGAAGCATGCAGAAAATCATTCAGTTTCTGCTTTGTAGAAATATTTCTAAGCCAACATCGAATTCTCATTGGTTGCAAAATACAAGGTTTTCGATGCTAAAGAGCAACAATGTATCGTATGCTGCTCAGGTTTTGTGCTAGATAAAGTTTGGTGAGGTAGAGAGGTAGCAATTTTTCTTTAATATTCTAATTCTTATTTCAGTTTTTCTTCTTATTCTTGGTAGGGTGTTTTACCTACCAATTAGTGCTCCTTATTATGGTATGATGCTGAAATCTGGTAGAAAATCCATATCCCTAAATCTTGCCCCTACATGCAAAATAGAAGTCCTGAAGCAGCTTTCTACAAAGGTAAATAATGTGATAGCCAAGGTAGTCATTAAGTTGAAAATTTTCTGGGCGGTGAGCTGGATATGATGGCTGATAGCTATGGTAGTCGATGAGTCTAGCATCATCACACGTTAACTTTGAAACCATGTTTTGAGAACTTGCAGGAGAGACTGGCCGTGACGGAGAGGGAGGACTTGGTCACTATTACTTTGCTCAGCAACAATCAACTGACCAGCTTTAGTACTTGAATGCGCCAGCTATGAATGCGTTGAGATGGTGCTTTAAGGAAAGGACAGGGTTGCCGCACCTCAACTGTATACGGTGGCGCTCGGGTCAGTAACTACTAGGTATGTTCGATGTGTAATATCGGCTAAAACAAGAAAACAATACACTTTTTGACAGTATGTCCAGTCTTGATTGAGTTGATAATGAAGTGGTTTGAACGCATCGCAGTCGGATGAGAGTAAAGTAATGACGAGGGACGCTGTGTAGTAAATGTATTTACAACAGCTTGGCTGGTTACTGTACTGCAGGTATGCTTGGCTGTACAGGTAAATGAAGACACAACAGTGATAAAATTCTGCTGAACGATTACCAGAATGTGAAGAATAACCGCAACATTGCTGAGGACAAGTATCTTGAGTCCACTATTGCGAAGTTTATACCAGACAGGCAGAGAACAATCAAATGGTCCATACAAGCAAAAAGCAAAACTCTCAAGCAGACTGTTCACGACACCGCTAAAGGAACACAACTTTGACCTGTCTGCACATGAATTTTGGGATGTGTTGGCAGTACGGTACACGCAGAAGCCAGTTGACATACCAGATTCTTGTGATAAGCGTGTGTAGCGAGATTTGTTCTCGAACCCGCCCTTAGTTACAAAACGGGAGGGCTCATAACCTGTCGACACAACGACATTCGAGGCGTACTGGGAGAACTCATGTTATCTGGATGGAGAATTTTTTTGAAACAGTCAATCATATTAGAGTCGTCTCCTACCCATCCCGGACTGCGAGGTGGCATAGCGGCGTGCCGTGGGGCATAGGAGAGGCAGAGGGAAGCATTGTTTCACGTTTGCGTCCTAGACACTGATGCTACCTTTCACGTTCACTACCCTGTGGCTACGATACTGAAGAATGCTGAAGAAGAGAAAAAACGAAAGTACATGACAGCACGCGATGAGCGCCACGCCTCATTCACTCCTTTAGTCCCATCAGTGGAAGCAATATTTGAACCTCAGATAACAGCTTTTGTCAAAGCCTTAGCAGAACGTCTTAGCGAAAAATGGGATCGAACTCAAGGAGAAAAGAAAGGGTGGCTTAGAACGACATTGACCTTTTCAATATTGTGCTCTACCTCTGCATGCATAAGAGGAGTTCGTAAGAAGTGAAGAAGCTGCGACGAGTTATTATGGTTTCTCGATGGAGCGGGCCTGAGATGGAGACTAAGCCAAAATTAGTCTTCTAGACCGTAGAGAACAGTGTCTGATCTCTGATCCACAACATTTTGGATCAGGAAGACCTTAGAATTATTTATAGAAATAAATGTTTACTTTCTTTCAAAAAAGAAGAAGATAAGATGTTTTTTTTTTCCTCAAAGTACACCATAAGAATTAATTCGTATATTTTACATCAACTACTCCCCACACCACGAGCTTGTTCTCCAAGTGGAGAGTAGCATTTATAGTAACACAATACTTGAAAAAATTAAAATACATAATAAAACTTATAAATAAAAATGATGATAAAAATAAAAATAAAAATTTAACTAAGCTGGGACCGATTTTCAAACAATTTGTTATCATTTTCGCATACTGATTATTTCCTCAGCTCCATCACGCATAACTCTGAAGTTCTGTGCCACCCTTTGCCATCCTGTTCCTGCTTCACTTTGAAATTAATCTCGTCATTCATTGTCTATGGTAACTTCTCACTGAACTGTACTGCTCAGCAAGAACCCAGATTTGTCGCAACACTGCACAACAGTACTACTCTGAAGTCTTTTAGATTATGCACCCTAAAAAAAAAGACTCTCAAGAAACAACAACCTCATAATCACCTTGTGGGGCCAAAAACGTGAATTCAACTAGGAATTCTCCTGGTGTCCTACTATAATTAATGACTGATTGCAGCATAGCTCATTAAATTTCTTTTTTCATTAATAACGCGATACTTTGACCGCATGTGTTCTATCACTACTCATTCCTTCTACAGATCGCAAAAAACCTCCGCTTAGTCACATGTTCTGACATTACAGTCACCCATCAAGAGGATATCTTGATCTGAATACCAATCGAGTATTCAGCTAAGCTTTCTATTTCAAGATGCCAAATTGCATCTCTTAGGAACATAGGAATGATTACGATTTTCCTCACTGGTGCGAAAGTGTCTACCAATATTATTGGGCTCCCTCAACAGTTTTAAAACTACATTTCGTGTATGACCTAAGTATCGGTGCGAAAACCTTCTTCAATCCAACGACTATTCCACCAAATGATGTACCGAATTCGCTATACCTAACAGCAGGGTCAAACTGCACACAAAAATGAACAAATAAGTTAAATTACATTAAATCACAATATTTTTTTACAAAATTTATTTCGTCATGGGTATCAACCAAAATAAATACTTCATAATTATTTATAAATTTTAGTTAATCTGGATTTTTTATGCAACGAAACGAACCGCAAATATCTTAACCTAGAAACGTTTTGTTGAAGGGGGTCCAGACAGTTCTGCTGCCGCCCGCACGTTCAACCCAATCATTTTTTGCAAGCGCGTTTTAAGCCGTTAAAAATGTCTTTGGCGTTGGATTGTCACGTATCTTTTTTAAAGCAGTAAATATAGTTTCTAAAAACTGTCTTCTTTGACATATTCTTGTAAGATTCAAGCATCTGAAAGCTCCAAACAATGACCCTTTCATACACTAATTGCCACTCGTTTTTCCACACATTCTTCCCGATATCTCACTTTCCTCACCACCCTACGATCTGCAATTTTTTCTGGATGTTCTCAATATACTGAAGAATAGTTAGTGTCACAATAATAGTCCTAGCTAAAAAGAGCGACTTTGAGATGAAAAAGAAGTTTAAAAAATAAACAACCGTAAAATTGACCTTGATAACCTCCCATCAAAATATTACAAAATCCGAAATTGAAAGATAAAGTGCTACCAACAAGATAAAAACAAAATTTTAGAATTCGATAGTTTCGGAGATATCGGTAAAAACGTCAGAACACCCTACCACAGATTTCGGCGCCCGGGAAATTTTCGGAACCTTGTTCCCCCAAACCGCCTCGGTTCCATATTCTATACGTTTTTTGGTTTATATATTTTCCTACCTACTTACGGTTTGTTCTGTTGTATTGTCGCTGTTCACGAGAAGAAGAAGAATGTGTTGGTTTTTTGAACCGTTTACTTCTGTCAAACGAAAAATTAAAAAGCTGGTAACAAATTCGATTTCCGCCTCAAATACTGTGGTTAAGGGTTGAAAAAGTTCACTGAACCCTTCTTTTATTTCCTCATACGGTACTTTGTCTATTTCTTTTGGGAGAAAATGATTAGCTATTTTTTATTTATTTTTTTATTTTTTATTTTTTTAGTGGTTCTGTTCCAACAAAAGCAAGCAGCAGATCCCGCTTCATTTGTTGAATTGTATCTGACTCAGACCCCAGTCCTCTCACTCTGCATACTCAGTCAAATCTATTGATAAGTATTGCTTTCCTATTTTTCTGCATTATCATACACCGGAAAACTAAATTTTTGGACGTACTTTTCCAATTCTTTGATTTTTTCGTCGTCCAATGATTTCCTCTCTACGACCTACTTCTTTTTTCATCCCATCCTTGTCCTCATTGCACTACCGGTACGATAATATCGTGTTCTATTAAGAAAATATTATATTTTTCAAGATTCACATGTGCAATCATAAATCAAGAAAACAATATTTCAAAACTATGTAAGTCTGTTTCCATTTCAACAAGCATCGCTTTACTTAATAGCAATTATGGAGATATTGTCATCCACTACAGAGACAAACCACAAATATTATAAACTAGAAATGTTAATTTTTTTTAAATTGACTTCTAGCTACTTTTTAGATGGGACGGGCAATTGAGTCCTTAAGCTTATGGAGTCATGGTTTCGTTTACCGTAGTTGCAACACATTTTGTATTTCCTCATTAAAGTATATTCCGAAAAATATTGTAATTTGTCAACTCCGGTGCTCTCACCGTACCCCTACTCATTTCCTTTCCATTCGAGCATGTTCCTACAAAACTTCCAAGCGGTCATACTCTAATTTCAACATCCTTTTACCTTAAACTACAAACTTAAACATTTTACATTACTTAATCTACTTTCATCTGGCTTATCCCTAGAGATTTGTACGGTAAGCAAGAAGTCAACTGATTTAGATAGTTTTTAATATAATTCAGTTTTGCAAGAAACGGGACTCCGAACCTGAATAATTTAAAACTATCCGGTCTCCACTACTAAATGCAATAAATTACGCATTGAAAACCAAAATCAATGGACTTTAGGCGTTGATAGTAAAAATACTAGTTACGTCATTCTACACTGATCTAAAGGTTTTCTAGACTCATATCTTTAGCAAAAGATACATAAATATTGGGGTGTATACCTACTTAAATAATGAAATCTGCAACTGTTGTGACATTCAATTCGGCACGCAAAATCACCAACAGTTATCTAGGTATGTACGAGTATACGAAAAAATAAAATGTTGTAAAAATGGTATGCTTGGAGGGGAAAATACCATTCGTTTCCACATTAGTGGAACCAGGAAGAGAGGAACATTCCAGATAATACTGAACAAACTAAGCAATTACTCAAACTTAAGAATATTTGAAAATGGTTGAAGATTCAGAAGGAAACTACAAATAAGAAGAAAATATTCACATCAACATTCATAGAACATTTTTTTTAACAGCCTCCGAAAAACGCTTTCCTAATTTGAAAACTTTTTTCTTCCGCCACCTACAATCGATAACTCCACTAACGCACTTAGATCAAAACTCACGAGCTGTGCTTATAAGTAACTAAAGTGTAGGAAAAGGTAGAATAGTATTAGTAAAATAATTAAAAACAACGACGGTAATACTCTATCCAGCTAATTCAGCTAACAGGATAAAATTGAAGCAACCTCTTTTCAGTAAAACCTTCTCATAATTGAATTTATCCATGTATGATCATTAACATTTGACCAACGTTGTGCTGTCTTACTGATTTGTGACTCTCGGCCAAAAGATATCTTAAACAACGAGTTGATTGGACCGATTGAATTCGAGTTTACACATTTACAGGGATATAACTTACTGCCGTTTATTTGGGAGAGGAAAGTCAGGTCCTGGGAACATCTGTTATTAGAAGGGGAGAGCGAGATAAATCCCCCGCGCCAGGAGAGGGGGCCTAGGATCGGCCAATTAGCCGGATGTGCGCGAAGTCCCTACAGGGGCGCGTAATTAGGTAGGATAGACCCTATGGTGAATGTGGGCAAGAGGACGTGCAGAGGAAACCCGGCGAAATTGGAGGTAGCGCCTGCGGTAGGCCACAGGAGAGGCAGAATTTATGGCACAAGAACTCAAACAATTACCCACCTCTTGGAGGAACAAAACTGCGACCATGAATTCTAACTGTGGAAAGGTTTTTTGTGTGAGGGCGAGAATGTAATAAAAATGTTTACACAAATATTTATTATTTTTCTGTTTAGATTCATTTCTCTCTCTCTCTCTCTCTCTCTCTCTCTCTCTCTCTCTCTCTCTCTCTCTCTCTCTCTCTCTCTCTCTCTCTCTCTCTCTCTCTCTCTCTCTCTCTCTCTCTCTCTCTCTCTCTCTCTCTCTCTCTCTCTCTCTCTCTCTCTCTCTCTCTCTCTCTCTCTCTCTCTCTCTCTTTCTCTCTCTCTGGGTGCATCCTTCTGAGGCTACTGTAGTCAGTATGGTGGATGAGAACAACTACAATTTTGAACTGTACACCGGTGGGAGTCGCATCGACAGTTGTGTAGGGTGATGTGATTACATTGTAAACAAGAAAGATAATAGCGAATTCTTGGGGTCATGGAGGTCTCTTCTGGATAGGTATTGCAGCAACAACCAGGCTGAGTTGCTGGCAATTAATGGAGCTCTCGAGTTGCTGGATGTGATTGCAGTTTCTGAGGAACAAAGGTCTGCCATTATTTATACTGACAAAATTAAGGGAGCGGCGTTATGATAACTCGATGTAAGCAGAGTTATACCATACATTCACGACCGGTCTGTTGTGATGGTCTAGTATATCGTAGCGCCGTGAATGAAATAGGCACCCTTCGTTCAGCACCCAGGCCCGTGAAAGTGTTCCATAGGGCACTCGCTCTGGCCAAAATCGAGTTTTACGTTCAGCACCTAGACCCGTGAAAGTGTTATACATAATTTACAGTTAATATTACACTACGTTAGAATAATGTAGTTTATTTATTATTGCAGTTTACAAATAATTATATATTTCAATAATAATCCTTACCATGAGTGGGCAAGGTGGAATCGGCATCCAACAAAAACCGCGTTTTGCCAAACTGCTAACAGCAGATGGTTGCCAAGTACATTGGAATAGTTCCTTACATTTCTATTTAATAGTACAAAGACAAACTTCCAATTAAAAAAAAATAATTAAATTAAATTATTTCTATTCCTTACGAGTTGATGATGCAATCATTGGAGGGATATACAAGGTGGTCCCAAACGTAACAGGCTTAGTTTGAGGTCCTATGGCTAATCACGAATTTTCGACATTTTAAGGGTCCCTGAATAAATCTTGATCACTTTTTTGAGGTTTTTTGTGTGTTTTTGGGGCAAACAACACGGACATTATCTTGAAAATTGAAAAACACCTTGAATTAAACGTTATATGAAATTAAATTTTGCGTCGAATGAGATCAATGTCAGCTCTTAAGGTTGTATCTACAATTTTTGGCGAATTTAAGAAGTTGATAAACAGCTTGATAGGAGCAGGAAGGTAGGCAGGTAGTAAGACGAGGTAATACTTACCTTAGTGAGTAATACCCATAGTTTTTAAGAATCTCAAATAATGCTGTTTTCGAAGCTCCAATAAAAACATTTAAACCTACATTTTAAGTTCATAATAACTGCCTACCTTCCTGCTCCTATCAAGCAGTTTATCAATAGAACAAAACTTTAAAATTCGCCAAGAATCGTAGGTAAAATCTGTAGAGCTGGCATTGGTTTCATTCGACGCAGAATTTAATTTCCGACAACGTTTGTTTCGAATTGTTTTTCGATTTTCCAGATAATTTCCGCGTTTTTTACTCAAAAATACTCCAAAAACCTTAAAAAAAGGGGTTTTACCGAGAAAAGAAAGTGGTCATGTTTTATTCAGGGAACCTTAATATGTTTTATATTCGTGATCAGCATTAAATTTCCCATAAGATCTCAAACTAAGTCCATTACGTTTGGGACTACCCTGTAGAACCCATTTTGGTAACCGTGCACAGTAAACATTTATGTGAAATACTTCGCACAAAAGTTGAAGGGTCATCCGTGTACGGGGTGTCTACACTTGAGGGGGGCGGAAATCCAGGGTTCGATTTTACAAGTAATTTGCAACAAAATTTTCCACCTAGACTTTTTTTTAGAGGCTTCGTTTCCGAGTTTTTATTTTTTTAAGATTTTTTTCGTGTTTTCGACCTTACGTCACAAAAACGGCTCTAACTCCCCAATTTTTGGATTTTTTTTCAAATCTAAGGATACCGTTGAAAATAACGTCAAATTTCCTATCTTTTTGATGTAAATTCCAATTTTTCTATTAGTTCTAGGTATTGACAAAATTGCCATAGTTCGAAATTTGAAACAAATGTTAGAATTGTCGATTTTTCTTAGTTTTTCTGCTTTTAGCATGGAAGTTTTTCGGCGAGCGCTCTTCAGGAAAAAGTTCCTCAAACTGTCAGCTTTCTTAAGGTCTACTAAAAAATTTTTTTTATATGGAAGTATTGGGAGAAAATAGCGTTTGAATAACAAAAAACTTGATTTTGTCGGTCAAAATTGATTTTTTTTTTTTTTTTTCCACACAGCTGTATTTGATGATAATAAACCAAAAATACAATAGTGTCTCTACCTAACTCATCTTCCATCTGCCACATCTACTTCAGCAAATTTAGATAATTGTCGGAGGAGCAGGCGAAAAAATACGATAATACGGTCGGCTACCTCAGTCAATTGTGCTTAAAAATTATTCCTCGGATACTTATCTTTCATTTGAGTAGGTACCTACCTAATAATACGGGGTGGGTTGGCAATGAAAACGCTGTTGTGTATCGGAGATCGCTCGTGTTATAAAAAATGATAACTACTTCTGTAATAAATCAAAACAGTCAAAGCAGGTTCTCAATGTGCCTCCCTCTTTCCTGTTTGCAGAATGCGCATACCTAACGTAACGTCACACGATCCGTGAGGAAGAGGCCTATGCATACAAAAAGGAGAGAGGCACTTTGATAACCTGCTTTGATTTTTTTTTTAAAGAAGTAAACACATGTATACACAACAGCAACAAGCAACAGCAAACGGTCCATTCTGGCCGTATCCTGGTGCCGATCGTGAACACGCGAAACGGCCCTGCACTGATTTTGACTTGCTGGGTGCCAAACTGAGGTCCCCCAAATTGGCCGTCAATTAATTGGTTTATTACTTCGAATAGCTGGATCACTCGTGCACAGGTTGATTTGAGTATACGCAAGCCCCCCCCCCCCCCCTCCCATCACATTTTGGGACACCCCTCTAGATCTGATTCAAAAAGTCTTTGCTCAACAGTACTTACTTATAAATTACCTAATAGGACCGAAATACTGAGATCAACCCCCACTCCCTCTCCATAAAAACGTATTTCAGATTAAAAATATTCCTGATATGTAATCCTAAAGAACGTTCAGACTAATCCAATTTCATTCGTCCAAACATCAGATCATCAGTTCGTTCTGTTATGACCAAATTATTCCATTTAACCATCCACTCCCCCCCTCCTTCTTTTCCATAACACAAACACATCCCTATGGTTGAGGCTAGAAAAAATTGTAATAGCCTGTGATTCAGGTTGACGTAATCTAAACATATTTTCCCAATCAGATCCCCAGTTCGTTCAGTGATGACAAATATACCACTTTCCAAACCCCCTCTCCCAAAACCAACCCAAGGGGTCGGAATTGAAATTTCTAAGTATGCCGTTGTTTTCTAGTGTTATAAAAACTATGTGTTATTCAGTGATGTTCAAGATACCCCCATTCCACCCCCACCCCTCAGATTCGAAAATTAGTTTGTGATTCATGTTAGTGTATTCCAAACATATTTAATCAATCAGGTCCTCAGTTTATTTAGTGATGTTCAAGTTAACCTCATTTCAACCCCCCCCCCCCCCCCCCTCCAATCCTAATGGTCAGGTTTGAAAATGTCAAGTACTTAGTCTGCGATTCAAGTTGGAGTAACCCGAACATATTTCAACAATGACGTCTCCTATTTACTGATGTCCATAATAACCCCTTTCACCCCCCTCCTTCCCCAGAATACCCCCCAGGTATCAGATTTGGAAAATTTTAAGCAACTTTTGATACAAGTTAGAGTAATCCAAACATATTACACCACTCAGGCCCCCAGTTCGTTCAATGGTGTCCAATATACCCCATTTCACCACCTACCCCTCCCCTATAACTCCCCCTCTGGCTCAAACTGTGAAAACTTCTAATAGCCTATAATTCAAGTTGGACTGCCATTTCTCCCGCTCATATCAGTTGTCAATGATGACAAAGATACCCGTTTCCAAACCCCCTCTCCCGAAAAAAACCCTAGGGGTCGGAATTGAAATTTCTAAGTATGCCGTGGTTTTCTAGTGTTATCAAAACTATGTGTTTTTCTGTGATGTTCAAGATACCCCCATTCCACCCTCACCCCTCAGATTCGAAAATTAGTTTGTGATTCAAGTTAGAGTATTCCAAACATATTTAATCAATCAGGTTCTCAGTTTATTCAGTGATGTCCAAGATAAATCATTTCACACACACCCCCCCCCCCCCCCCACCTACCACCACTAAGAAAGGGGGTGTCCTTTGGATCAGATTTGCGAAATTTCTTACCAATCAGCTCCAGTTTATTTAGTGATGTTCAAGTTAACTTCAATTAACCCCCCCCCCCCCCTCCTACCCTAATGGTCAGGTTTGAAAATGTCAAGTACTTAGTCTGCGATTCAAGTTGGAGTAACCCGAACATATTTCAACAATGACGTCTCCTATTTACTGATGTCCATGATAACCTCTTTCACCCCCCTTCTTCCCCAGAACACCACCAGGTATCAGATTTGGAAAATTTTAAGTAGCTTTGAATTCAAGTTAGAGTAATCCAAACAAATTACACCACTCAGGCCCCCAGTTCGTTCAATGGTGTCCAATATACCCAATTTCACCACCTACCCCTCCCCTATAACTCCCCCTCTGGCTCAAATTGTAAAAACTTTGTAAAAGCCTATAATTCAAGTTGGACTGCCATAGACATTTCCCCCTCTCATATCAGTTGTCCAATGACCCCTGTAGCCGTGAAAAGGGGACAAACATACGGACAGACAGGCAGACAGACAGAGAAAAATTGAGAAAATGGTACCAATCGTCTACGCATAGCATGAAACGCAAAAGAAACGCAAAATTTCATGATTCTAATCAATGTACAAGCAGCCATACTAACGATTTTATTAATATAGATTATAAACTTTTGTATGCGACCAAGGGAAAAAAATGGCGCGAGAAAAAAGTTCCGGTGACGCAGTGTTTTATATAGTTAAAAAATTTGAGCTTAATGAGTGCTGCTAAATTGTCAACTATTATTTTATGGCGAAAACACTTATTCTGAATAATAATCTGCTATTCATTAGGGATTTTGGATATTTAGCTTTTTTCGAAGTTTTAATAGATTTTTTAGCACATTTTAATGAAATTTAAATACATATTTCAGCATAACATTGTACATAACTTTTTGAATGTGCAATTTTATATTATATTAGTCATACCGGATAATATATTGCTTGAGGATCAAAACGGAAGTTGGTGAAAAAACGTCCAGTTCCACGAAAAATTAAAGAGTTGCAATGTTAAATCGATTTCGACGGTCTTCATCAGTAACGAACAATAACTTATTGTTATTGTTCACTACTGACGATGACCTAACCGTCGAAATCTATTTAATACTCTAACTTATTTTTTGTGGAAATAGACAACGTTTTTTCACTAACTACCGTTTGGAATCGCTTTCCACAACTTCTTCGCCAATGATGTAGTTCGTTGCTTGAAGTTGCTAAGTAATAGCTATGTACACAATAATATTCCGGTCTTGCAGCATGATCGTATGAGCAAATTTTCGTATTGCATAATGTCAAATTCTTTTGAAATTTTAGCTTTTTGGATGCAAGGAAATTGTTAACTAACAATTTCATGGAAAAAACCGTATTCTAATTAATAACCTGCTATTCAAAAAGAGATTTTGAATTTTTATCTTTTTTTGAAGTTTTTATAGATTTTTTTTAAAGCAAATTTCAATGACATTCAATTAAAATTGTCAGCATAATTTTGTACATAAAACTGTCAATGTTCGATTTTATAGTTAAAAACTTTTTTTAAGCAATATGCAATTAAAAAATTTAATTCAACGATTTTCAGCCGGTTTTAGCCATTTTTAGTCATTTTCTCAGCACATTTTTCGAAATGTGACCAATTTAATGTGCTCAGAAGGTGCTGGCCAATGAACTCATCCTATCGTTTGGATAGCTTATAGCTTGATTTTTGGCGCAAGAACGGAATTTTAACTCAATCCTAAGGAGAGTAATAATCTGGAGTGACACACATAGACACACACACACACACACACACACACACACACACACATATATATATATATATATATATATATATATATATATATATATATATATATATATATGAAAAAGCGTAAACTCTAGAATTTGTTTCAGAATGCCACAAAATGGATTTCAAAAAAGAGAATTTTCAAAATTTTGATTTCAAACATTTTGGAGCTATTTCATTACCATCGTTTTTTACGAAAATTTGCTTAAATGTTGAAATACTGAATGATAACAATATTTCCCCGAAGTCGTAATGATCGTGGGGGAAAGTCAAAGGCTAGGAGGCATTTGATAATCGAATGCTACCTTCAGTAAGGAACGTTTTGATTAGTTCTGGCTTGAAAAATAATGTGGTATGTCTGTAACGTGAAGGATAACATATATGTCCGTTGCTGCTTCTAATACTCACTTAATCAACATGGTTATTGCACCTGGAGCCCAACATGTCCGATATGCGCACAAGATCACGAGCAGGAACTGACCGAATAATTTAATGTATAAATTGTATGTATAAATGTATAAAGTAATAATGTATAAAGGAATTTAATGTATAAGTTGTATTAAGCATATGATAGAAATTCGGATATGTTTGACCCGGCTAACACCGCGCTCGATGTAAACAACAGCTTATCTTACAGACTGATAACAGCCTGGAGCTGTAAGCTGTAGATTAAAAGAACTATCGAATACGAAGATGTAGCGGCCCACGCAATCCAGCGGGAGCTCAGCTAAATGCTTCGAAATAAACTGCATTGCATATAAATAAATGAATAAATAAAATGCATTCAGTTGAATCTGGGCAGATCGAGGGTAGATACGTCTCGATCGGTGTCGTTTATCACTCAAAGTAATTCTGATTTCGCATTGATTCAGGCGTCGTGCTGTCAGTTGGGGAAATTTAAGGAATTCTTCTGGTTTTTGGCGGGTGTTCTCGTGTGGCCGGGATAGGAAGATAGCGGCGACTGTTGTGGCGAATCCCAAGTTGAATGTGATAATGGATACTGTATAATTATCTTACAAAGATGTATGTTAGTAATTTTGTTGACTCTGAGAAATGGTGATGTGGTGGTGAGCGCTTATTTCGATAGAAATGAAGAAATTAATGCTTATCTTAAAATAATTTCAAGAATTATTGATTTCGTGCCCGGTGTTCACCTGTTGATGGGTTCCAATTCCAGGGTATTCTCTGGTTTTCAATCGGCGTCGGCGCACAGTGGGAAAAACGCCCAATCTAGGTGGACATTGCTCATAACTTCTAGAAAAATCGTCCAAATCACTTGGAATATTGAGGAAATGTTCGCAAGATCATCCCAAGTACGAGGGTAAAGATTGACAAGAATGCAGCTGGCCGCATCCCCCCCCCCTTCCCCCTCCACTCACTTCAGTAAGCCGGGCGAAAATGAGAAGGCGGTAGAGTGTATTTCGTGTATTATAATAATTCGGTTACATGAACACGCTGTTCTTCATTTTTCTCAACTACTCATTGTTTCCCATGCTTTTTGTGGGTCTAGGAAATAATGTTGAATTTGGGTTGTAAAATGTTGAATTTGTTTGGGGAAATATTAAATTTGGTAGGGGATATGTTAAATTTGGTTAGTAAAATGTTGAATTGGATTTGGGAAAGCTATAATAAAAAATCCATAAAAGTTGAATCTGGAGGTGATTGTCCCAGGAACCGCTCAGTCCGCCAGTAAGCTGTTGATGTCAGTTCGGACTGATTGTTCAAATGACATCAAGACTGAATTAATCGTTGGTATTGAACTTGATTTCATTTGAAAGCACTATAGTCATAAGATATAAATACCAAACTTTTAATAATAGAATTGAATGATTTTCTAGATATTTTAGCTGATATTGTTTACTGACATAGTTTATATTATGAGATTGAGTTCTACATAGTGCGCTGAGGGATCAAGTCTTCCTTTCTGGTAGTTGATTGCATTGGTGTTTCAGTACAATTGTGGGGCGAGAGAGACTCGGGCTGCGCTAATCCGATTGGTGATATCGTTCTTTGTGTGATGGACGAATTGACGGGATTAGTGAGAACCTTGTAACGGGTTGCTCGCCCATTAAAGCCGCTAGATCTGACCATCAAATCCGCTTCGAAATTATATTCGGGCCATTCTCCAGCATTTCCGGGAACCCGCATCGATCTGAGTCAATTTATTCTCCTGAAAATGTTAATCTTCAGATAATTCACCATACAATTGATGGACTCCAGGTACAAATAAAGTGAGGACAGTTTGCGGTGGAGTCGGGGGGGGGGGGGGGGGGGGGATACGCAGTACCGAGACTCTCTGAGATATTAGGAGACGAGTAAAATTATGGGCTTTTCCCCAATGAGCTGAGTGAGCTAAACTTCTATTCACCAGTGGAAGTTGAAATTTCATCGGGAGACTCACTGGGACATCAAGAGACAAATGAAATGACGGGCTCCATCCTGAGTTTGCTGAGCCTTTCTGACAAATCAAGAAACGAATAAGTTGTCGGGCTCTTTCTTGATCAGCCAGGTGAGCTGAATTCTCTCCTGTACACCCTGGGACACTTACATTTGACAAGTAGCTTTTCTTGGGAGTGCGAGTGTCGAATAAAAAGACGACACCATTCTGACCTGATGAGTAAGCTCAATTCAGTAACATACCCACTAACTTGAGAAAACATATTTTGATTTTATATTTAATAGGCGTAAATAACTATCCTTGTTCTTATTCAACTTGAGATACTGGGCCGTGCTAGACATGGTAGAGTATAATTGCAGCTTGAGGAGCTACTCTAATCATAGTGAGCTCTGAAATTGCCAGCATAGTAGCTAATTGTGTTCCTATTCAACTCAAAATGCTGAACTTTTGAACGGGGTCCCTCTGGGTGACGTAGGGTATAACTACTAATGGTGAACCACTGTAATATAATGAGTGAGCGATGCAACCTCAATGTGGCACTGCAGAGTGTGGCAGGGTGCAGCTATCTCGACATGCCAATCTCGTAGAAGAGTTAAAACGGATAATTAGAAGAAGAAGTGATTGTCATATTCAACCTTACGGAAACTGTATCCACTGTTGGGAGCTTGAATGCTAACTATTTCCCGTCATGGCTACGTTCGTTTCTGTAAGGTCGTTTTACTGACCTAGAACAGTCACGTTTTCCCATGAACGTGGTAAAGGTTGTTTTTTCGGCAATGCAAGGCAATCTATATTATCACTGATTTCGGTCAGTGGGGCAATATAGTTTGGACGCCTAGCAGATAGAAGCCTTTGAGAATTACGTAATTCACAGCCACACTAAGTACCCTGCTAATAGTTTAACATTTTCTTCCTCGGATGAATTCATATTCACACGCCCTTTTGGGGAATTAACCAGCCAAAGCCGATTTTCTCATTCGTAACCAGGTTTTAAACTTGTCTCAGTCCTAAGGGGTTAACATTTTTTCTTCAATTCGGAGGTAAATAGAACCAGAAAGATCGTCCAGGGTACTGTAGAGTCGAGGAAACATTATTATATAGAAGAATATTTCCTTCATACATATTAAAACTCGCCGCCCTATTTCGTCCTCGCCCAGCTAGCACAATATTGTAATTAATATCGTCCAGGGAGAACGGAGTAGGTATTGTAAACATAGGGATTTAAAGGGAAATATATGTATTCGGAGGTGAAGGATTCAGAAAAAGGAATCACCTCAAACGTCAATTCTTGTTTATTTTGTTTTCTAGTTCATCCCAGAGTCCTGAAGTACCATTCAACACGAGATACGCACCCAAATTCACAATTATTTTTTTCTCTGAGGTCATTAAATAGTTTCATCTCACGAGCAGGAGAGGCCGTTTTCCCTGGAGAAAAGAATAGGAACTTGAATTGACAAATAATTTTTTCCCCCTTTCAAAAATCTAGAAAAGAAATCGGATTTGAAGCCCTTAGTCATATATGCATAGTTCTTATCCACAAAAGTTACATTCATTTTGTATGTATGATTCACTTCGGCAACAACCAAGTACCATTGCGTTCCATCGCTTGGTAAGTTCAGAAATAAAAGCTTTTAGATGGCTCCAGACTTATTTAATACTGCACACAAGCACTACAAGAGCTTTGCGTAGAGAGAGGCGTATTGAAATAAATGGAGATTTCCACTCTGCGGTCCTTCGGCTATCCGGTGCTGATCCGGGAATATAAATCTGCATAAATTACAATTTATAAAAACGTCTCTATCCCCCACAACTTCCCCGATTTTTAGGGCCATCTACGGTCATTGCTATCAATGACTAGATCATTTAAAATGCACAAAATGATTTTGAAGAGAGATAAAACTAATTATTTTTTCGCTTGAGAAAAAAGTGCAGTTTCTGGAGGCAGTTAAAGTTTTCAAAGAGTCGGGGTTGAATTCTAGGTCATCGCAGAAGCAAGTGGAACAAAAGTGTCAGATAGAAAAAGGAAAGTTACTCCCGATAATATTCGCTTTAGTTTCTCGAGTCTACGATATGTTTCAGGAGTAGAAGTTTTCATTCCATGTTCGGAACCGTTCTAATGGCTCACGGGACATTTCCTGTCTACTTAAAATTACTTCTAAAGACAAGTTGTGGATTTACGGAACAACGAATGGTGGGAAGGGAAACGTACTGGTTGCTTATCGATTTTAATAGGCGATCGTTTTAGGTTTTTTCAAAAACTCCAAAGTGTTGGGACCAGTTTCCATATCTTTATTTCATTCAGGAGTCAGCCGAAGAGTACTAACTTATTGTGATTCTACATTCCTACATTATGATTCTAAAATTTCTCAAAATGTGCTTAAAAAAATGTTGAAAACAACTAAAAAATTATAAATTTCTATTTTATACCGGCATTTTATTCATCAGAAGTTCATTAAGGCACAGCACATTTACTCTGGGCATGATGAACATAAAACTCTCTCATTTAAGAAACTGCCACATTTACGCAAGGAAGATACTAAAAAAAGATAACATGTAAATCACATGGAAGTAGTGGAGACAGTACACAAATGGCATAAAATATTTACCTACTTTGTGCATAATGTGCATTGTAACAGTGTTGGTCTCAACGAGAGAATACGTCAACACCGCTGCCTTTGGTGAAGTTGAACATGCTTTTTTGAAGCTTAGAGTTGTGGAAGATAAACTGAGCTGCAACTCTCTTTCACTTATTGATATCGAATTAGGTGATGTCGCCCCTGCGCCTTTTGACAAATTCGTCCCAACGTTGAAGAAGCCGGTTACTGTTCGGCCATAAGCTGATTGCCTAATTGGCTGTTACTGTTCGTCTGATTGTAATTATTATAATTTACTCACCACTGCATCCTTCTGTCTTTGAGTTCTCAACTACTCACGTGAGCAACCATTCTTGTTCCAGGTGTACACTTTCTTCTGTTTGGTGACAGTGGTGAGGGGGTGGGGGGTTAAACAATTAAAACCCAATATTTATTTATTTATTTATTTATTTATTTATTTATTTATTTATTATTATTATTTTTTTTTTTTTTTTTTTTTTTTTCATTAACAGATATTATCCCGAAAAATCGAATGAAACTACCAGAATCACTGCACGTTAATCCGTTTTCTCTCCCTGAGAGCTAAAAAAGTGACAAGTAAAGAAAAAACATTATCACAGGAATGAATCGCAAGTGGTTAAAAATCATAATGAAAACTACTTACTCAATCTTATCACCTGATATAATTCCAATGGAATTTTCACTTCACGAAATCAAGTTTATTACAACTTTTGTCACATATAAATGGACTTGTGTAGCGTGGATAGGTGATTATTTTACTTCATTAATTTTCAGAAGGTGAATGCCAACATCAATGTCAGCATACTTAGATCTAAGAGACTAGTAACGTGCTAATGTTTTATTTAATCGCAATAATTTTCTCTCTGTAGGTTCCTATACCTTCTTTGGTATATTCATGACAAAATAAGCCTTTCACTCGACCTCCACCAAATTAAGTTAAGCAAATCGGCGGTTGCGCTAAGAGACCTTCTTTTCTTTCTTAATCAACCTGCGGTGGATACATTTGATATGAACCACCTGTGTGATATCTAGAATACAACTTTAATGCACGGAGCCAAACTGATCAGCTGACACACCGCTGAGGCTAAATTCATTCCTAATCGACTCACGGCGCTAAAATGGGGCACGGACTAATAACGTCCGCTGCAGAGAGCAATAGGGGGCTTGTGGGGCCATTTCTGGATATTAGCGATCGAATTCAGTTTGCGAAAAATATTCACATTTATAAAACAATCTACACAACCGTAAATGAACTTATATTTATAACTCATGATAAACTAGGAACACAAAAATATGAGTTCGTTTGTGAGAGACAATATGAATCTGAAGAGGCAGATTAAAGAAGGTGGACGCTTGAAACACACCAATTCACGATGCAGACAGTCGAAACAAAACAATATATATTTGAGGTGACTTTCCTTTAGAACTTTAAATTGTAACCAATTTTAATTTACATAGAACCCTTGAGTGCCCTAAGGTCTTGGTACTACACTGTGTCTTTAAACTCACTAAACACCACCGGGATACAGCCAGATGAATGAAAATATGTATGTAAAGCACTTTCAATCGATATTATGGATAATTTGAAACCTTTTAAAAATCCACCTTTTACATAGGTAGTTCATACTAATAAGTTATATTAAACATTTTGGAACAAACAAACAAAAAAATCACATATCAGTAGAATATTTCGATGAGACAAGAAAATTCACATACACGGACAATTCACTCAGGTATATTTGGTATGGAAGGCAGTATCCACAAAAATTAATTAGAAGGTGGGTGGGCACCATGATTATTTATTATTGTCTATAACTTAATTATCATAAACCGGAAGAGCTTACAGAATAAATTAATATTAAACTATGGAAACTATGAAGAAAAACATATTCCTTATAAACTATGGTACCAATGTATTTCTGGTAAAAACACTTCATGATGATTTTAATTATGATCCTGTTGGACGCAAGTATGGTGGAAATACTTCAAAATTGTTTAATATAGTTTATATTCGTTCGTGCAATAAAACAGTAAGCACACGAGATATTTAGTACTCATATTTATCTGAGTCGGCTGGAAAAATTGTCACACTGACAGCCAAAAATCTCGACCTTTCAAGCTTTGATTATTATTGGCATGCGCGGGCTGATGATCTTAGAGGTGACTACACTAACTACTTCGTGTCATATATTGTAACTGGATCCACGCATACCCAAAGCTTCTGGGTATTTTCAGGATGTAGATACTTGAGTATCTCCACAGAGTATGGATTTCTGTATATGAACTCTGATGAAGGTTAAGTACAGTCAGAAGAACAATTCTAATGAAAATGTGTCACTTTTTTTCTATTTGTTTGCCTAACTAACTTTAAAGTGATGATTGTTTCAGAAACACCCCCATGTGATATTCGAGGCTAGAACTAAGGCAAACAAAGGGTGCGGACTCCAAGGGAACACGGACTGGCGAACGAACACGTACCGTAGAACGAAGCACGTGAGCGGCGGTCGGTTTGCAAGAGACGTGAGCGAAGCAACCAAGTACATCGAGACGGCACTGGTCATTGACAAGGCCATGGTAACTACCTTCCATCTACTACCTGTTTTATTTATCACCCAGGCGTGTGAAGCACTTCGTTAGGATTAGGATGAATTTACCGTGAAAGTTTTTCACCAGAGTTCCGGGAAAGGCTCAAGTACACATAGCGCTGCAAGAACTAGATTTGTAAGTTAGATGGTGTGGCTATGAAATGGGCTCCACGTAAAATATTACCTTAAGTTAATTTTTACCAATTTATCCATGTTTATTAATAGAAGGTATAGGTATATGCAGGAAGATAACTGAACAGTATTTCAACAACCAAAATCTCTAACAGCATGCAAATTTGGCTGTACAAGATGCCCTCAAAACTCGAAAATTGGGTTCAGACTTCCACATACGAGTAACTTTCTAGGCTGAATCGAATCTTGTAACTCGTAAGCCTATCAGACAACATTGAACATTATTTTCATTCTTTCGGCTATTGAGAAAACGAGCAAAATTTTCTCATAATTCGAAGGTTTTCATTTTATATTGAGCCAGCGACCTAAAATTTAACTGGAAGGGTTTAGACGGTTTGAATATAATAATATACAATTTTTTCCTTACTGTCAACTAAATCGATCATCTAGCAGTCTGTACTTGGCGCATAGCCTCTCAGTGGCCCACCAAAGTGCGAAAAAATTGCACAAAACTCAACCGGAAGGGTACATATGGATAACGCCAGACGCGCAGGTTGCCGCAAGTGAGTAGCCAGACGCAAAAAAGTGGGCCGAAATTGCACTGAATTGACCCAGAAAGGTACGACTATATGACTACCGTACTGAATATATGGATAGAAATTTCACCAATGAAAAGTATATTACATTCTGAATGGAGGAAAAATATTGCCAGATGATCCAGTTTGCGCTAGAACGCAGCGGGACGCACCAAAATGCATTAAAATTACGACAAATTAATTCGAAAATATACGAGTTTATGACTTTCTCACTGAGTATACTGATGAATTACACCAATTAAAACCATATTGCATGGTACTAAAAGGAGGAAAAATATTTCTACATGATCAAGTTCGCCAGAGCGCAGCCAGACTCATCAAAGTGCGTCAAAATTGCGCTAAATTTAACCGGAAAGGTATAAGGATGGAAGTTCCTCTAACAAAAGTATATTGTATCGTTAGCTATGAAAGAGCAGTGCCTGACAATCAGTTTGGCTCAGTAACGCAGCCTGACGCACCAAACACTCGAATTAATCGGTAAGGTATGGGTTGGTACGTGAATACCTTCAAAAATTAGTACATATTGTCAAACAATATCACTGTGCACTCTGTGTTAGAAGAAGTCTTAAAGTTCAGCTACTCAATATCACTGTTCACTCTAAGTTGGAAAATGAGGAAGATAGCTAGATTGAAAAAGAAATACTCGAGTTTAGCTTGACGAATGGACTCCAGTCCGGGTTCTCCTGGCCTTATATAACCACGAAACTGCTCGCACGCATGTTGGTCGGAGTGGGGGTTGAGGCTCGGAGCCCGGACTGGGATCGTTCATCGTTGTTCATTAGAAAACTACACCAGGTATAGAAGTTCACAACAATACCTACCTGATTCTATTATACACCCTACGAATTATTGTTGTTACATCTGCTAGGTCTTTAATGACAATCTGAAAGAGTTCAACAAAGAGGAAGAGGTTTTGATGTTTTTATGCCACCCTTCCGTATCTTGACGATTTGTGCCTTGCCATTCAATCACATGCCGTGTCAATCACGTTATAGCACCGTGTGATCTAATCTCGACGCTACTTTTGCAGCTCGACAAGCTTTCTTGAATACCAAGTATTTTGACATGATGCTGACTAAAAGCTATTCCGTGACATGCTCATAACTCTACGGGGAATCAATCATTAGAATATTTCCTAGACATTTAAAATAGGTAGTTCACTTCTTACGAATGCAAAAAGAGTTAACATTTTGGTTTATTATTTCCAATAATAAGCCTTTTTAATCGTATAGGAAAAAAAATTATTTTCTCTCAAACTTTGTCACTTGACGTTTCAAGGTGCGTAGAATCCAAAACCATCAGGCCATAAGAGGCCTTTACTTTAACTTGATGAGAAAAATACGCCCTTTCCCTCATGGATTCCACCACTTGGGGTCTAGCTGGTCCTAGAATCTAGCCAGCCCGATCGCTTCAAACGCATAAATGCTATGAACCGAAAATGGGCCAAAAACGGGTTTTTTTCCGCATATATATCTTTATACATAGGTTTTTCTATTTCTATTTCTATTGATTTTTACGTACAACCAATGCGTTACTAGCAAAGTGTAACTCCCTTAGTTATCATACCAGGAAAATCGTTTCCCACTTTTTGGAATGCTCTCATTTTATCACAACATCTCTTGATCCCTAATCCATTTTAGTGTCAAAGAAAGCTGATTTATTACGCTGAGTTATAAACCAATATTTCTAAGTAACCATGATGAACTAATAATGTGAAAAGAAGGCACTAGGTCATGGTAGGTATACTATTGAGTAGTAGGTACTAGACTATTGCAATTATTGGGTCTTTTATAATCAGCTTAGTGAGCTAAAACCTCTCCTGTTCATCCTAGGAAGTTGGGAATGAATAGGAAAACTCCTTGGGACATTAGGAATCGATTGAAAAGATTAGCTCATTCTTACTCAGCTGAGTGAGCTGAATTGTCTCCTATTTATCCTAAGAAGTTGAGATTTGATAGGGAGACTGTCTCGTACAATAGGAGACGATTGATCAGCTTAGTGAGCTGAAATCTCTCCTGTTCATCCTAGGAAGTTGGGATTTAATAGGAAGACTCCCTGGGACATCAAGAGACGATTGAAATGACTGGTTCATTCTTAATCAGCTGAGTAAGCTACATTCTCTCCTGTTCAACCTATGAAGTTGAAATTAGATATGGTGACTCACTGGGACACTAAGAGACGATTGAATTGATTGGGTCTTTTTTGATCAGCTGACCAAGCTAATTTAATTGATACCTACTTTTTTAACTTGAGACAAAAAACACATATTACACAGGGTGAAAAATGAGGCATATCCATGTACCGCTGTATCTGCATATAGTGTAGATTTTTCTTTTGTTTCTTTTAGTAGGTGACATCGTCCAGTTATATTTCGGTAATGCACCTTAGACTCAGTTTGGTTTATAATTTTTTTGTACCAGTGTTCAGCGGTGAAGGGCTATCTAGTACAGGTTTACAATGTACGAGGCTTAATAATAATTCATAAACATCATCCCAAAGACTACTAAGAGATCATTTCGTTGCAGTACAGTTTAAGAGACATTTACTTTCATATTCACCAAATACAATAGTTACTAAGAGTCGTAGGAGTCGCCACATGCATAATTTAGATCTAAGTGAACATATAATCTTCCTTTCACATATCTGCTACATTTCATAATACTCGTTTTGCCACCGCAACTATTTTCGTATTCATTGTATCTTGTGGTTACCAATAAACCCTTATGTCTCTTGTTCTATGGAGGCTTTCATGTAACCTACTTCTCTCAGAATGCCCTCATCACTTATGTAAGCCATCGGTACCCGCTTCATGACTACCGCAACTTCGTTGCCTTCCTTGACTACAATATCAGATACTTTAACCGCTACATTTTTTAGAATTCATATTCATGTAGGTACATTTTCTTGAGGGAACCATCAGTTCACCTAACCCTACCAAATACCAATACTTAGATTCATTTGAGGTCAAGGGACAGTTAGGGACCTAGGAGACATAATTAGATACATTTGCCGCTTACAATGTAATCGTAAGACTAAAGTTCCTATCTAGGTCGTTGTTGATCAGGGGCCCGCCTAAAGGATGAAAATGGAATCCTCGGATGAAATTTAGAAACAAGAGAAAGGTAGGGAATCTTGAGTCCCCTCCCCTCTTCTTGTCTCTCATCACTACCGCCACCAGACGTCGGGTTCCGTAAGAGGTTCGGGTATCGAATAGAATACTACGAAATTAAGGCCTTTGTTCGACGAAGACATAGCTCAATTATGAATGGTAACACTTGCTTCTCTTCACAGCCTTGTTAATAATTCTAGGAAGGAAAAGGGGCAACTCCAGGAGCAAGGAAGAGGCTCTTGGAAGCTTTGAGAACCCCTCCAATCCCTTATTTCCCGTCTTCGTCATTACTTCCGTGCCATTTACATCGCACCTCTTGTAATAATCCCTGTCACTAACTGTGTTCCCACCCTCACTTCATCAATAGCAACTACGATCGAAAATCTTCTGAGAGTAAAGATGATCTAACCTTACGATCATACCGCGAGGCTTCAATTAACTGGATCATACTAATTGACCAATTGAAAATTTTCATATGTTGGTGTTGTGTTATTGGTTGGTATGTTGGTTGTGTTTAGCTGAAGTCGAGAGGAGAAGCGTTGGAACAATATACTGAAAATAAAATGTTCAAACTACGAGTACATTAGCAGATGAGGGGAACGGAGAACGCATCACAGGCGTGTATTTCCTAAATACACACAGAACAAATAATGGAAATGGAAATGGTTTTCTCAACCAAAATCTACATAACATATTCTGAGGATCTTTAGATAGAAGTTATTCACAGGATCGATAATTTTGATGAATTTATCAATTTATCAACTCTTGGATATCGATGGAATCTCCAATAAAAAAAACGCTGCAAATTATTACACAAAGGTTTATTATTTATGTATTAGATAGCCCTTTAATTAAACGAAATCTATTATTCATTATCTAAATATATCGTCAGTAGCATAGATGCCTACAAATTAAATTGAAAACACCTACATTTTACTAGTCTTTTGAATTTAACACAAGCTGACCCACCAACTGAAAATTAATTATATAAAATAAATCACATACACTTACGCTTCACAGCTCCATTTATAGGTGACAAAAGTTATAATAATCTGAATTCCTTTGGAATTAAATCAACTGATACGATCGCTATAGTTTATTAGGTAATTTTTACTATGTTTTACCTGTTAAGATACATTCCATGTTGATTTTAACATGGAATCATGTTTTAGCGATGGATCCCCCGCCGAAAAGTGAGATGAAAGTAGCGCCAATAATTGTGATGATTTCCGCTTACAACCGAGTCGTTGCTAGGACGGATATGATACTTCTTCGTTTTTCATCCCACAAAATTCGTTGACCATTCGTTCGAAAGCTCTCGATTTATCCAACCGTACTATATTAACTACTGCGAAGTGCGTGGCCAACAAGCTGAGTTATGAGCATGGTTATATGAATAATTGTTTACATACAGGTGATCATTCTCAATTATTGATATTGTGAACATGATTGCAACCGCTTGTTAATTTCTGATGATTTCATTGAGCTGGTGTTTCGATTATGTGATTCATAGCAGGTGATCCGAATATCGCGAGAACGGTTTGATTTGTGAAGCGGTGGTTAAATCATTTTAATAGGTAATTTCTATACTTTACACTATAGGAAGCAAGAGCTCAATCGTCGTGATCATTTCTATAATAAAGCGAGAGCGAGGAGCTAAAACATGATTCCATGTTTTTTACATTTTAGCAGTCAGGCTCAAAGTAATAACATCCGGGGAGGTCCAGGGGGCGAAGCCCCCCTGGCGGGGTCAAGGGGCGGAGCCCCTTGCGAGGCCCGAAGGGCCGAGTTTCTTCATCTTCTCGGATATTTGTAAAATGATTAATGTAAAATGCTCTCGGAACCTCAATTGGCGATTTCAATTACCGTTGGTGCGCTGCGATCGCTCCCAAAATGGCAGCCGCAAGCGGGATAGACCCCCATTTGAGGGGTTGAAGGGAAAACTGATCATTCATTACATCGATTTACATTTTTTTCCCCTGTTAAAGTTCTGGGCCTTAGGGAGGAGAGCAAACCTATGGAGTTACAGCTATCTGAGTGGTTTCTTTCGATTTTTTGGGATGATGTCTACGAATTATTATTAAGCCTCGTACATTGTAAACCTGTACTAGATAGCCCTTCACCGCAAAACACTGGTCCAAAAAAATTACCTACCAAACTGAGTCTAAGGTGCATTATCGAAATATAACTGGACGATGTCACCTACCAGAAGAAACAAAAGAAAAATCTACACTATATGCAGATACAGCGGTACATGGATATGCCTCATTTTTCACCCTGTGAAATATTTGTTTTGTGTCTCGAGTTCAAAACGTAGGTATCAATTAAATTAGCTTGGTCAGCTGATCGAAAAAGACCCAATCAATTCAATCGTCTCTTAGTGTCCCAGTGAGTCTCCCTGTCAAATCTTAACTTCTTAGGATGAACAGGAGCGATTTCAGCTCACTAAGCTGATCAATCGTCTCCTAGTGTACGAGACAGTCTCCCTATCAAATCTCAACTTCTTAGGATAAACAGGAGACAATTCAGCTCACTCAGCTGAGTAAGAATGAGCTAATCTTTTCAATCGATTCCTAATGTCCCAAGGAGTCTTCCTATTAAATCCCAACTTCCTAGGATGAACAGGAGAGATTTCAGCTCAATCAGCTGATTGTAAAAGGTCCAATAATAATTGCAATAGTCTAGTACCTACTACTCAATAGTATACCTACCATGTACCTAGTGCCTTCTTTTCACATTATTAGTTCATCATGGTTACTTAACAATATTAGTTTATAACTTAGCGTAATAAATCAGCTTTCTTCGACACTACAATGGATTAGGGCTCATGAGATGTTGTGATAAAATGAGAGCATTCCAAAAAGTGGCAAACGATTTTCCTACTATAAAAACGAAGGGAGTTACACTTCGCTAGTAACGCATTAGTTGTACGTAAAAATCAATAGAAATAGAAAAACCTATGTATAAAGATAAATATGCGGAAAAAACCCCATTTTTGACCCATTTTCGATTCATGCTGAACATGGACGTATTGAATTAGGTTGTTGAAGAACAAAGCATGAATCGAAATCATTGAATGCAAAATATGACAGTATCTAATGCATGTGTATATAATATAGAATGCAAATTAGGGCTATAAATCATGTTTACATGTGCGGAAATCAGGTATCTAAAGGTTAACCCACACAATGATTGGAAGTTTCATCAATTTCGTTTCATTACTCTTTGAGTGTCATCTATTATTGAAATTGCGTATGCGCAATACTAATCTATTATTCCAGCAAACTCAGCAGTTGCAGTTTAAATGAAATCAGATCAAAAAATGATAAGAAATTGACGTTACAAGAAATGAACTTTTGCGCAAGCCCACAGACCATGAATTCCCATGAATCCAACGGCAATGAAATTAATCGGGGACCGCCCAGGAGCTAAACCGCACAATCTCTGAAAATTTCATAAAAATCGGTCAATTAGTCACGGAGTTGTGTCTGTGTCAATCAATTTTATTTTTGCGCAAGCGCTGTAGTTATTTAGCCACCAATCGCGAAATAATTCATGGGAATTTTCCTGAAACATAGAAACTCATCTGCTCCCCGAGTTGAACAAAATCGGACCTATAGTTGAGAAGAAATTGACGATATAATAAATTAGCGTTAGCGCATGTGCACAGACTACTATTTATGCGACGATAATGAAAGTTATATGGAACCGTCTCGAAACTAACCCGCCCAATCTCTGATAATCATCAAAATCGTTCAATTATACTCGGTGTTTTGCCTGTGTCAGTCGATATTAGTTTTGCGCATGCTCAATGGCTATTTGGGGACCTTTAATTGGGGACCTTCTAGGAGCAATCCTACAGAATGTCAGAAATTTCCATCCGAATTGGTCCATTAGTCTTGGAGTATTGCTGGTGTCGACTAAATTGAGTTTATTGCTAGCCGAATGGTTATTACTCAACTAATTGCGATAACATAATATATTTAAGGCACTGTTCTGTAACATGTACCGAAATGCCCAAAAAGTGGTTGAAATCGAACTAATAGATCATGAGAAATTGACGTTATAGGAGATTCACATTTGCACATGTTAAATTTTACGAAACTACATTAATCTCCCCCAGGGTCCAAAGGTGCCGTATTTAAAACCTCCTCGATATAAGCTCTCATTTGAGACTTGACACGAAAAATGCAGTTTATCTCTCCCCCCCCCCCCCCCCCCCGGTGGGGGGTCCAAAGGCCCTGTATTTGAAACCTTCTTGCCATAAGCTTTCATTTGAACCCTCACCCGAAAAATGGCATATTTTACACCCCCCCCCCCCCCCCCCCCCCCCAAGGGGGTTCGGGGTCCAAAGGCGCCATACCCCCCCCCCCCCCTCTGGCACCCGCCACTACGAATTGGTTGGGTATCTGAAATAAGTAAGATGAAATACACTCATGCACTCTATTGGTTTTACGTTGAAATAATTCTCACAGCACAAGGCACAGCCCCATAAACTTATATAGAAATATATATGTTCAATACAGCGGTTCAAAACCTGCACAATACATGTTGTGTGGTGAAGTAGCTCACCTTTCAACGGGTGATGAAATGGCAGTGATATCTACTGGCACACCAAGAAACAATAAAAAACTTGAGGCGGATGTCTCTCACTTTTGAATATGTTCAGTTTTGAAGAAAAAAAAAAAAAAAAACGTTGTGTTTGTCTACTTAAACCCTGTTTTGACGCAGTTATCGCAATAATTCATTAGGAAGGGATATGTTTCGTTTTGTCGCAAACAATCAAATTTAACTGTATTTTAGAAATGTTTGTTCAGATTCGAAGTGAAATGAAACTGGAAGTTGACGTGTGCTTGAACAAATATTGTGAAACTGCAATAATATTATTTTTGGTCAGAAGTGGATATGTTGAGTCCACATATTTCCCGTGAAAACTTAGAATGAGACCAGTTTGATACATTCTGTATTGAGATGCAATTATTCGGTAAATTCTACTTTTCGTGATTTTGTATTATTATCTTTTTTTTTTTTTTTTCTTTTTTTTTTTGTATTTTGTTGCTTTTAGGTACGATTATCATGACCTAATAAAAGGATTGGAGAATCTATTAGATGGATTGAAAAATGTAATAATTGGTTATGTGTGAGGTTCAAATGTTATTACAAACACTATTGATACAGGGAAACATAATTTGATGAAATATAGTTCATAGAGACTCAAATGCCTACTATTGGTACATTAGCCTGCCTCCTGCTGGAGTTGCGGTGCCTACACTATTGGGGCCCAAATATGAGTCCAATTTTTTTTTTAATACAGAAGATTATATTTGTCCATTATACGGAGAAATTAAAGGTAATTAGCTTTGGGAAAAGTTGACAAATTTTGGACATGCAATGCAAATAAAATGGTATGAAAAATTAGCATCTTGATTCGCAAAAATCGTAAAATTGTTCCTTAAAGTTCCTAATACTGGAGCATCTACCCTAAATATAATATCTGAAGTTAATATAATATATGTATACATTTTTGTTGTTGTTGCAGTTTGAAAAGAGAAACGGAAGTACGAGATCCGAAGTGGTGCATGACGCCATACAAGTTGCCAACATTGCCGATCTGGTAAGCAATGCACCTATAATATCTTAAAACTTTATTGTTTGCAGTCAAATTAAGGTTATGATTCATTATTAAGGGAATTGATATGCCCTTTTACAAATTATATACTACGTTAATAATTATTAGAGTGCAAATTTTCTAAAGCTTGAACAGAACTATACTTTCCAAATTTTTGAAAGACATAATGTCAGAAGAATACTACAGTACGTACCATGTAGGTATTACCGAACTTTATTCCCTCGAATAAAGAATAACATAGTGCTACCACCATCATAAAATAAAACAAAGGAAGTTTTAGAAAATTATAAATTGTCCATGCAGGGGACATAGCATCAGCTCTTTGTATATGAGTCGCATTCACACTAAAACCTCTCCACAGTGCCCATCGTGTAGCGTCGTTGAAGAGACATTGATTCATACGGTAATAGAATGCTCACGCATTCGATATCACCAAAAAACATTAATGATAAAGAACCAGAAAAATTAAATGGGCCGGTTTACTTGGAATGTATAATTTCCTCCAAATTTATGAAACTTTACTAGTGCATTTACAAATTTATTGGAATAACCGAATAGAATATATAGTTTAATTTGAAGTACTCTGGGCTGTAAAAACCCATGTTTCATGCCAAATAAAAATTAATAAGGAACAATAAATAAAATTAAATAAATATCTAAGATTAAAACACCTCATGGTAAGTAACATCTAATTTTACAACTGTTGATGCTTTGAGTTGTTTTCCAAGCCTTCTTCTCGAATCAAAAACGTGTCTACGTTGTATCACATAAGCCCAACTCCATAGATTTTATTACAAAAACTTTTTTTTTTTTTAATTTTTTTTTTTTATTTTTATTTTTTTTTTTTTTGGTCAAAACATTGGTGGGCATATCATTAGTTCACATATATAAACATTTGATCGCATTCTCTTCCATGCAATTCCTTATGAAATTATGTCTGACATCAATGTGTTTAGTTCTGGGGTCATGGCTTGAATTACTGACCAATTGTTGAGCGCCTGACTAATGTTGAGTACCAGTTTGCGAAAGAATCCCGAGGACAGCTGTTCGCTTCAAGAAACGAAGAACCCGTATCTCTGCAACCCAGTGTTCAATTACGTAGCATGAGTTAAACTGATTCAAACAACTGAATGCATAGGCGATATGTGGTCGCATTTACACAGGGTGCATAAGTGATCCTGTGACGTTGGTACTGGTACGAGGATTTTACTCTTTGATGGACTCAGATTCCCCTAATTTCAGGCCCACTTTTAATGGAGTTTGCAAAAGGTTTGTATCAGGGTAACCCGATACAATCCAATCGGGTTGTAGGAGCTAAAGCCGATAGGTTTGTATCGGGTTGTTCGAGGAGGACCAGATAGAAAATTGAAATTTCCTAATAGAATTCTAACGGGTATAAGGTTGAACCCGACAAGAGATCAACCGGGTATTAGAAACACCCAATTAGAGAGTAACGGGTATTAGAAATACCCGATAAGAAAACAAACGGGAATGTATATATACCCTATAGAAAATCATACGGGAATGTAGATATACCTGTACATATACCGGATAGGAAATAATATTTGAAACCCGATAGGAATTCCAAATACCCGATATGAATAACCAAAAAGCCCGATAGGAGGAAGGGCTTTTTCAGGTTCCTTGAGATTACTCGATAGGAATTCTATCGGGTGTTCCTGTGCTCAAAATCCACAATTTTGGAACTCCGGTAAATTGGGGTACCCGATAGAAATTGAAATATCCGATAAACCCTTATCAGTATATTCATAACCCGATAGATTTCGGCTTTTGAAAACCCGATAAGAGTAGCTCTTTTTAAATACCAGATAGGATTTTTTCCTATCGGGTTATTTTTAAATTGAGGCCCATTTGCGAGGTCGTCAAGCGGGTAAAACCCTCATTTTTTCTATCGGTGAAGCGAATAAATGTGCTCGTCCGCGTGAAGCAATTAAAGATGAAAGTTTCTTTAGTTGGATAGAGATGGAGTAGGTCTGTGCGGTTGTGGTCACTGTAAAAAGTAAGGGTTCCCATTCATTATATACCTACTTTATAAAATCAATTCAAACGGAAATAAAAATACATAATGCATTTCCCATCCGTATAGCTTTTGCAACACCTCAGAGCTCAGGCTATTCTTCCAGTCCCAGGGCTCCATAGAAAATTTTACTGTCCTGACATTCTTCCAAGATTTCTATTTTGAATTTTCTGAGGCTTACTTATCCGAGTCATGTTCACGAGTTGTGAATCCAATGAATTTGCTCCCAGGCTTATTTTTGAAGGTTTCTCTTTTATGAGCGTGAACATGGCGGCAAATATCGGCAACTGAAACAATTTTAGTGGATTGAAATGAGGCACAGCATTTGGTTTGAGTTCCATCCTTCGGGAACGTTCAGCAACTTGTCATTGAAATCACGCTCATTGTCACTCTCATCAAAATGAGAGTCAAAATCTCCCGTCAAAATAACTATCTTCGATATCTACGCATTTAATGGCTCTGTGTGTACGTACTTTATTCTTCGGGAATGTAAGTAGTATAAAAGAGCGATTCTTCCTGTACTCGTCATTATTATTGCAGCCAAAAATTCAACAGTTATCCTTCCCGATTGCTCAAATCTTTGTTAATTATAAAATATAATTATTCATTTTGCAATAAAATTAATCATCTTAATTTTAATTAAACATCTTAACTTCTCTTTCTTGTTGTTCCTTCTTTCTGTTTTGTTGTTTTTCCTTTCTGAAAATGTCCTCTTCTCAACGTCAAATGTGCTCCATTTTCCGTCCCTAGACACCTAACTATCTTCCGGAACCCTTCAACCGGAGCGAAACGCTTCTGATTATGGCAAATCGAGTTTTCACCCTAACTCACTCCGTAAAATATGGATCCCTTCGATTAGATGAAAGGATGAGCTGAAGGGTAGGTACAGTGAGCGAGCACATAGACGGAGTATTCCATCAACTCATCCTGTATTCTCAGAATCGATGTCTGAACTATTGTATGAACCATCAAAACCTGAATATTAAATAATAACTCGAAAATAATGTGTTTTTGCAAGTGTCGAGATAATACCTATTTCCTTATTCTTGAACTCTAGCATTCCGAGATAATAATCTTTGACTTTAGTTTGCCAATAATAAATTTTGAAAATAGCTCTAAAAATAATGATGAGGTTGACAGACTATTGTAACAAAGAGGAGTGGTAGTAACATCATCAAACGAAACAGTTGGGGATGTTCAGAGTAATATAGCTAATTACTCAATCAAGCAACTCGTTCATTAACAGTCCTCGGTGGTTTTCGTGTAATGACACGGTCGTTTCAGTTAATGGGGCTTCGGGGACGGCAAATTGTGTCGTTTAATGAGGAGAGAACTCTGAAAACGGTAGGGGAGACCTACTCACGCTTTTCTCTCTCAAAAAAGGGTAGGTAGTGACTATTTTCTTGACTGCGCACATTTTTGGTTAAAATCGTCAATCAATGTAATGACATTTTCAGAGATTATGGGGAAGGGTAGCGGGGTGCTGAATTATAAGCCCTTGCAGCTTGTATGAGTGGACAATACCGTTTAACACAATGTTACGTTGGCGTAAGAAATGAACGAACCAGTGTGTTGTTGATGGCGTTCGTAACCCAATAAGTAGGTATGTACTATCAGAATCGTACTCAACTTCGATAACGGGGGTTATAATATTTCTGATGTCTTTTTACCCTTTCAATGAAAGACAAATGAATATTGATTGGTAAGTATTATGTTTATCGAAACTTTTTTAACATACCTAACAATGGGAAACACAGAGAGATATAGAGAGAACTAGATAGATAGATAGATAGAGAGAGAGAGAGAGAGAGAGAGAGAGAGAGAGAGAGAGAGAGAGAGAGAGAGAGAGAGAGAGAGAGAGAGAGAGAGAGAGAGAGAGAGAGAGAGAGAGAGAGAGAGAGAGAGAGAGAGAGAGAGAGAGAAAATTGCAATATCACCGAATTTTTTACCTGAGTTACTAAATGTTGACTTCTGCAATGAAACGGAATACATTAATTTATTGTTCTAATGGGTGTTCTGAATATTCACTTAGAAGTTAAAATGTTACACACAATAGTCAAAATAATATTTTTTTAAATTTTTTAAGTGGACATGGATTACACGTTACTCTGACCGAGCCTACCCGAAGACCCCACCATGGATGTAATGGCTACTAATTTTGACTTCAATTAGTATGGTGCGTCTGTCTGTAATGTCAGTTTTTCAGACCATAAAGGTGTTGAATTAACCTTATACGCCAGTATCCCTGTGGCGCCTGCTGTAATGGTCACATTCAGAAGTTCCAAAGAGGATAATCTCTTCTTCGCCTCCTGCTCTACTCGTAGTGTTGGTTTGATGTTTATGGTCATGAAAAATTCAGTTCAGCCAGATCAGCTTTCTTGAGTTCTTGTCTGCCCTGGACAAGGCTTGTCCGTGGAAAACGGCTAAGTCTGGTGGGGACACTAAATGAAATCTAGTCTTCAATGAAACTTACAGGCACTCAAGAATAGATATCATTACCTTAGAGTTATTGCCCGCACAACGCGTTACGAGGATCTTCGTAGATCGATGAGAACGAGTCGCATTCAGTATCGTCAATCCCTTAAGTCGTCCGAACGAGCTCGTAACGATATGGTTATTAGCGATTCATAAAAAAATCAAAGCCGCCTGGCAATCAGTTAGTGTAACATTGAAAGTGTCTTCACATGCGAATTCCTCATCACATAATCTCAATACTGCAGGTTTCAGTGATTCTTTTTCGTACGCATTCAATAGTTCGAAGGCCTCTCCTGATCCTGATCGATTCTTGAACATTCTTCGCGCAGCACCCAGTTGCGGAGATGGATTTGTTCAGCTTCATAATGCTGCTTCTGATTTCTTCGGATCAACCATGAGGATGATAGAGGGCATAATTGATTGCATACTAGAGCCCGCGACGTATGCCTTTAACCTGTGCTTTTCCAAGTGCTTCAAGATGTGTATGATCACATCTATTCCCAAGAAGGGAAAAATCTCGATCTACGACAATGTTTGTCCTATTTTGAAGCTCCCTATCTTCGTCTTGATAATTGAGCATCTCGTTCTATAAAGAATAAATGATCTACCTGGGGTTCTAAAAAATTGTAATTATCATCTGTATGCCGACGATGTTCAACTGTACATCGAAACTTCTATTGAAAACTTGAGAGACACGATAGCTGCACTTAATGATGATATTGAAAGGTTGTACGATTGGTCACACATGCGTGGCCTAGAAATGAATTTTGGAGAATGTAAAGCCATCATCATAGGTTCAAACAAACGAATTCGCAAATTTCCGGATTTTATAGGTCTTAATCAAGTGAGAATAGGGGCTAATATATAATCGTATGAAAATGAAGTCAAAAGCCTAGTCATATTAATTGAAAAAACAATGAGTTGGAATCGTCAAATAACCTTAGTCTGTGGTAGAGTGTATGGTAGTTTACGCCAACTCAAGTTGTTTGCCCATAATTTCCCGATTAATGTGAGAATTAAGTTAATACAGGCTCTCATCTTACCTTTTCTTTCATCGGAAAAAATTGCTATGTTGCAATGCGCTCTAAACTCAACAGTACGATTTATATTCAAGTTAAAATTAGACGAACATGTTACAAGTTATTATGCACGCTTGAAATGGTTAACGATATTGGAACGCCGTGAATTGGCAATTGCTACAATGATGTTCAAGCTAATTAAGTTTAACAATCCCAAATATTTATACAGACAGATAATCATGAGAACATAAGTACACTCAATACCTACTAGATCCGCATATAATACCATTCAAATACCTTCGCACCATGCATCATTTTTTTAAAAATCATTTATAGTTAAAAGAATTGAGTATTTTAATGAAAATGTAACGTTATTTTCTCCTGACCAATCTGTACTTAGTTTCAAGAACAATCTGAAAGAAAAAGTTTTAGCTCGGTATGTTTGAGTACCTATTATTAGTACCATGTAACTTCACAAGATCCAAAGCAACTTTCATTTCTTACTTATTAAGCTTTATAATTATGTATTTAAGTTTTAATTTAGTTTTCATATGTTCATCAAGTAAAACCTGACTAAAACCTAAGTCTGAGACATACGAATTTCTGTATGTATTGGAAGAGAAAGCCCTACATATGTACAGAATGATTAATAAACATAGTCAATCTCTCTCTCTCTCTCTCTCTCTCTCTCTCTCTCTCTCTCTCTCTCTCTCTCTCTCTCTCTCTCTCTCTCTCTCTCTCTCTCTCTCTCTCTCTCCCTCTCTCCCCCATGATATTATGTGAGATGAGGATTTTAACATTCTAGATATTCCTGAACGGCCTTGCCACATATTCTATAAAACTGCGTAAGTCTCAAACTAGTTTGGAGGGGTCAGGGACCCACAACTGTCATACCTTCACATTTCTCCCTGACGCCCTGGTGGGGCCCTTCGTGAGAGTTCATTTTATTAGAATTTGAGGGCTCGTTTCCAGATGTCTTTGTTTCTGGACATTCCGATATTTCTATGGCTACCGAAGATGGGCACGAATTATCGCTGCATTGTAGGGCTCTATTTCGCACTTTCCCACCCAATTCGCTCTTACCTATCCCTCTGTTCTGAACCAAATTTCACACACAATTTGACACACTCACACAGTCAACTCATTCAACCTATACCAGCTGACTGAGTTCCCCAAATACCCTCTCATTAAAGTCGAGGCACTCTGAAACAGGTGAACAAGGTTCCCCAATCTGCCAGTGGGTTGGAGTTGTCTCCTCTCTTGTTCCCATGCCAGGAAATCGGCAGTCTACCATTTCCCCACTCGCCCGCTCTTAACTAACAGTTTTAACCTTCATGCGGTCTCGCCAACATGAGTCACACACGTGCTTGCCTAACGGTCAGTTGACCGCCCAAGCTTTTTTTAATGATTATTATGCTGTTTTCTCTACTATTCGTGAATGATTCACTACTATGAAAACAAAAGAATTCGAATACAACTCGGCAAACACGTTTTTCGTCAAAATTCTTTAATAAACAAAATATATAGTTAGCCATCAACATTATAAACTTAGTTTAGAAAACTAATTATTTTTCTTCAACTTTTTCGCAAAAATATTATTTTATCATTCATAGGTACTATATTTAAACAAAACTGGTATTATAAATGGTGCACATAGGCTTCGAAAAGCCAATTGGAAAAAAGCAGGTACCAAAATAATCCGACAGTTTGGTAACTGCAACCGAACGAAATAGGTTGGTAACTAACAGAAACAGTACGTGACATGAAACCTCTGGTAAAAATATTGTGGAAGTAAACAAAGTACAATAGTTATTATAATGAGTTATTCTACATCGGGCATTAGTTGCTAACATCCATGAAGAGTGCGTGTTGGTTTTGGACTTCTTGGCCAAATTCAAGTGTCTCATCGACCCTGCAGATCAAGCTATTATTCTCGAAGGAAAGCGTATATGGGGATCGGATAATGGAGTTTTAATGGGCAATTATGACGATGGAGCCAACATGAGTGAGTTGCAGGAGCTATCATCTTATGACATTGACCTGGCAGAGTTAGTAGAAAACGAGTACCTACTCCTATCCAGGCTCTGTTCGAGCGATGCACCAGTGGTTTGACCCCAGTACAGCATACAGAAGCCGAACAAATCTTGTTGGAGTATTTGCAAAGGATGGGACTGACATGGGAAGAATTGTAGGCTGTACTCACAGCCACCTCGTCGTATCCCACCCCATAGGTTAGATGAAGTGGACAAGTAGATAATGGAGATGGAACGTAATAGTGTTATAGAGCCTTCCAAAAGCCCATGGGCAAGTCCCATCGTCTTGGTGCCCAAAAAAGATGGCTTAACGCGCTTCTGTATAGACTACAGAAAATTGAACGATGTCCCGAAGAAGGATTCGCATCCGTTACCCAAAATCGATGAGCTTGTGAGAGGTTTAGCAGGTAGTGAATTTTTCTACCTTGGACCTACAGTCAGGTTACTGGCAGATTCCAATGGAGGAAAAAGACCGAGAGAAAACGGCATTCTGCACACCAAGGGGCCCCTGGCAGTTTACGGTCATGCCCTTTGGATTGTGCAATGCTCCAGAGACCTTTCAGAGAGCTATGGCAGGCCTTCTGCATTGAGCTATTCGTCAGGGAAGAGTAAAAGTATATCTCGACGATGTTTTGGTGGATACGCCTGGATTTGGGGAGCAGATAGAATGGTTGAAAAGAGTGTCTTCCGGACAGCAAATGTGCGATTGAACCCAAAGAAATGTGAACTATTCGCTAGACAGGTGACATACTTGGGATTTACGGTGTCCAAAGATGGCATTGCGCCAAATCCAGGTAAAGTAGATAAGGTGAAGGGATGGCCAACTCCTACAAGTTCTAAAGACATAGAAACATTCTTGGGATTATGCACATATTACAAATGTTTCATTGAAAACTTTGCTCAACGATCGTTCCCTCTCTATGCTTTGCAGTCTATGAAGTATTTAATTGGACCTCAGAATGTGCATCAGCCTTTGAAGACATAAAAAAAGACTCACGGAGTCTCCTATACTAGCTCATCCAATCCCAGGAGCACCCTTTATTTTGGATACAGATGCTAGTAACATAGCCCTTGGTGCAGTACTTTCACAAGTCCAAAAAGGTAGGGAAGATGTGATAGCATATTTCAGCAGGTGTATGTCCCGATCTGAGCGGAACTACTGTGCCACCCGGCGAGCATTGTTGAGTCTGATCCGCGCCCTACAACATTTCCATTCCTTTGAACTTGGCTGTGGTGAAAAGTTTCTTGTACGAACGGACCATGCTGGACTCCAGTGGCTCCGTAGCTTCCGAGAATCAGATGGCCAGTTGGCTCGCTGGCTTCAACAGCTCCAGTCATACGACTTCAAGGTGGAACATAGGCCAGGGAAGAAACAACTGAACGCGGATGCTCTGTGCAGACGTTCATGTGTCACAGATGAATGCAAGTACTGCACCCGGCAAGAAGCAAAACGAGATGCATTGGTGATGGTAAATACAGCGCAGGTGGAGGTCAAAGAGAACGATTGGGTTGAAGCACAGAAAAAGGATCCAAACTTGATGCCAGTGTACCTACCAGTGGGTAATCTCTCAAAGAAAACTAGTGTGGCAAGATGTGGCATAATACGGACTGAAAACAAAAACCCTTTGGGCTATGTTTGACAAGTCGAAATTGCGGGATGGATTGCTGTTTTGGGAATGGGAAAATGAGAATGGCTCGCATGTTTTTGAACAAATATTGGTGCCAAGAGCCTATCAGAGAGAAGTCATGTCACACGCTCATCGTTGTGGACATTTTGGTCGGAGGCGGAAGTTGAGTGCAATCCACTCTAGATACTATTGGCCAGGAGTTCATGGTGATGTGAAGCATCATTGTCAGTCTTGTGAGACGTGTGGTCGTCGAAGTGGTAATGGGAAGAAGAAGAAAGCACCTCTACTAAACTATTCTGTGGGCGTTCCCTTCGAAAGACTGGGTATAGATGTTGTTGGACCGATACCATTAACAGAGGAAGGAAATAAGTACATGTTACAGTAGTTGTTGACCACTTTACTAAATGGCCTGAAGTCTTTACAGTTGCGGACATAAAGGCAGAAACCATTGCACGAGGACTGTTCAGCAATGTGATATCCCGTTTTGGTGTCCCCAGGGTGATACATTCCAATCAGGGGTCAAATTTTGAGTCGGAAGTGTTTAAAGAAGTGTTATCTCTCCTTGACATCCATAGGACCCGGGCCACACCTCTACACCCATAGAGTTCGGGTTCAGTGGAACGGTTCAACAGAACGCTTTGGGAGATGTTGGTCAAAGTCGTCGGTGACTACCAACGAGATTGGGACCAGAAACTCCCCACAGTTCTGCTGGCTTACAGAGCGACTGAACATGCATCCACTCAACAGTCACCTGCACAGCTGGTTATGGGACGTGAACTTGTACTTCCGGTACATTTGCTGGTAGGTTCAGTTCCAGGGAGGAGGCCCCGCTCCGTATATGCCCAGCTATTACAAAAACAACTCGTAGAAGTTCATGATTTGGCTCGCAAGAAATTAATACAAGCTGCGGAGTTCATGAAGAGGAGGTGCGATGTACATAAGGATGAACCACGCTTCCAAGAAGATGATTTAGTCTGGTATTTCCGACCTAGACGCAGGGTCGGGGTTTGCCCCAAGCTCCAGTCCCCTTGGATTGGGCCATGCTGGATTGTGAAAAAATAGTCAGATGTTGTTTACCGAATATGTTTACCGAGAGGACGCAGAATTGTAGTCCACGCTGATCATTTAGTGATATTCCGCAATGCAGAAGAAGAAGGGGTGGTGTTAGGGAGTCCCTAATGGCCAGTTAGTTACGTCACGCGTTCAAGTAATGTTTATTATGAAATGTTGGTTTCTAAGAATAAAGTAATCAGTTTGTGTTTTAACATGTATCATGTTTTAGCCCTGGGGTCCTAGCAATTTTTGCGCGTCAATTTTGCGAGTCAATTTTTTTCCGCGCACAAAACATATAGTGTTACTGTGATTTCCGCCTACAACCGAGTCGTTGCTAGGGAAATGGTACTTCGTCGTTTTTCATCCCACAAAATTCGTTGACCATTCGTTCGAAAGCTCTCGATTTATCCAACAATATTATGTTAACTACGGCGAAGTGCGTGTCCAACAAACTGAGTTATGAGCATGGTTATATAAATAATTGTTTACACACAGGTGATCATTCTCAATAATTGATATTGTGAACATGATTGCAACCGCTTGTTAATTTCCGATGTTTTCATAGAATTTCGAATCAATATCGAGGAGAAAACATGATACATGGTTGAAATTTTTGGTTCTAGAACAGAAATAATTGTAATTTGCTGTGAACCTTGGTCTTTCCACTTATTTTGTATTCTGCCAATTATCATCTAAATTCTTAATAGGTACGAACAAATCATAAAAATATGTATTCCCATCAGTACCTAATCATGATTTCGTTTGTATGTCATTTGCAGTACTTCCGGACTCTAAACACCAGGGTATCTGTCGTTTACATTGAGACATGGCAAGATCGGAATCACGCGTCTATCGAGAAAGGAGATGATATTGGGAAAGCGCTCCTTAATTTCATTGACTACTCCTCCCGCCAGCTTTACCGCGTCGACAAAGACACCACCCAACTTCTAACGTGAGTGATATATGTTGTACCTACTTACCCAGTTTGTTATTATTATTAGGCATATTAGGATATTTAATGTACCAGGAAATTCTAGATAGAACATAGCTAACCAGTTGAGAGGTTTTGTACCACTTTATACCTATTCTATATTATTTATACTGCATTCCTATTTGTACCCCGAGCTTTGTGATACAGTTTTCTACTTTCGAGTAACGGAAGCATTGTTTTCACATTCGGGAGATGAAACTTTCTTCCGCCAAAATCATAATTTCTACTCACGTATTACATTACGACCATTCTGAACAACTGAGTTGGCGTGATTGTGTGTGTGTGTGTGTGTGTGTGTTTGTGTTTTATCTCTTCGGAGTTCCCTCACATCCCTACTCAAGTCATGATCGTACTTCCCCGTCATGCAACCCAGGCACCTTTTGGGTGGACGAAAGACCCTCTGGCAGTAACCGCCCACTGGTGAGTCCATTGTGAAAGAGCCTTTGGTTCTGAGCATGGCCTCAGTACCCTCGTAAGATAGAATCATCTGGCTGAGGCAAATGGAGCAATTAATTTAGAGTGAGGAGATCGGTCCAGGTATGCGTCTGATGACTTGTGGTGAATGGTAGCAGAGGAGACATAGGCTGTGGGTGATGCGACACATCATTGTATATTTGCAAGTTCGTTTTCCCACTCGCACGCTTTTTGTCGTTCCATCTCTTTGCCTAAGGTCAATACAAGCAGCTTGTCTAGGATGTATTCCAGAAAAATACCAGTGGGGTCTCTCACGCATCACCTTCTGGTGAGGGGCAACTGCCCTGTTAAATAGTAGTTCATAAACTAAGTACGCGAAAAGGGGATACGTTCGAAAGAGAAAAAAATATTATTAGTGGACTATATCTCTAGGGGAGGAAAACCAACCACCAGATCAATTCCTAGCGAAATGCTACAACAGGAAGGGGGGGTATTTGAAAAATGGAAAACACGTACTGGTGTAGCGTATTTACCGAAATGGACCAGCGAGTACAACAGACATAAAACATGTAAGTTAAAGGAAAGGTAAGTAGGTACCTTAATCGAGACTGGGATGACTCTCGATAAACCAGCAATGTCTTTTGCTGTCTGTAGGCCAAGCTGTTCCACTGGTGCACCAGGGTATTCAGTCAAAGAGGCTGAGATCGGTACAGGGGCAATAAGTCCGAGAATAAGGCGCCGATAACCAAGAAATACCGCACAATAAGACGTCGGGGCTACTTGGCAGACTTACCGAACTGATCGGGAGTATTATTAAAAAGTCAAATTCGCACAGCACGAGGATAAAAGATGGTGAGGCAAAAAGACGGGAGACAGAGGTTTCGGGGCGAGTGACGAAGAGACCTCAGAACTTTTGTCAATCCACGAAACTGAAATGTTGAGTTTCGGAGAGCAGGTTGGCCATAGTGATGGCGATGAGTGTGCTTACATGAAGGATCTGGCGAGGTGGAGGATTGAGACTAACGTGTTGAGGATCTTTCCACAGGTTCTAGGAGCGACCGAGGGGAAGCACCAAAGAGGGATTCCTCCTGCTGCCTTGTGGAGTTCGCCAAGATGCTAAGAAAGGAAGGAGGCCGAAATACTTGCGGATCCAGAAAACGTTGAGGGAGCATCCGGGTTGTGTAGCTGTTTGGAGGTACTGGAAGGAGTTGGGGATGAACAAGTGTGTCCCTTTCTCAAGAAGTATAGGAAGCTATTTTTAGTGTCCTTCGCCACAACCCTGGTGACCCCCAGCCTCTACCAAAGAATTCTTGCACGCCAGTGCTGCATGAGAAGGCACATGAGCGTGTTTTCAAAAACTCATCTTCTACTGGATTTATTGGTATTTCCACTGAATAAAATAAAGCTCCCAAGAATGTTAGGTTGCTCATCCTCAATGTTTTGCTTCTGTCGGGAAGACCCCCAAAAGTGTTGATATTGGGCTCATGTATTGAGTTTGCTGCTGCATTTCATGAAGCAGTAGATAGTAGAGAACTCTGAAACTGCTGTGAATCCTCCATCTCCTCCTTGTGGATAGGATGGGCTTCAGATGGCATTGGCGCCCTCAGCTATCACCAAGTACAGGTGGCCGCCAGAAGCCTCCTTAGTGAGATTGCTAAATTTGGTTAGGGTTGTTGGGAAATTTTATTAATCCATGTGAGTTTCGCCAAGACCGTGTCTTCAGTAACTTCTGTGCATTCGTGAACCTCAAATCCTTGTAACAAGAACTTTTAGAGTTTCCATCTGATTACAATGAAATCATCAGGAAATGAACGGTCTAAACTATTGACAGTTCCCAATGAACCCCATTGCTCCCAACTCATGCATGCATAATTTCTCTCATTGCCTGATTCTCCGATTTTGCACAAACATCATAGGAACCCTCCATGAATGTTTTATATTATTACTCATGCAAGCTTCATTCTCTCATTGCCTAATTCTCCGATTTTGCAAAAACTTCGAAGGAACCCTCAATGGAGTGTTTCAAGATTGTATGAAACTACTAAATTATCTATACAGTCAAGTACGGATACGAAGAAGGTGTGTGACACACCCAACTTGGCAGAAACGTTTCTCATTCGGTACCTACTTAATTATTACATGGAATTTTACCTGAAGTTTCGTACATTTTATGAACTCATTACATAAATATACATTTCATGCAAATGATTTTATGTATGTAGGCATAGACGGATGGGCGTTGGGACTGATGGGGTGTAATAACAATGTGTGTTTTTTCTCTCAAGAGCTCCCTGATATCTATATCGTAGTAATGGTCACATGTCCCTTCGTGCAACCGGCAACCTCTGGGTGATTGGAGTGTGCTATATGGCTCTTTCACGACTAGACAGGAAGCACATCCCGTCCTTTCTCTCGCCATTCCTCAGTTTCGAAAATGTCACCGAAGAGCTTCTCAACCATGGTCATCGATAGGGCCGTACGCTATCCATACTTTTCCCCAGTGTATTGCTATGACACTAATGAATCCCACTGCGCCTCAAAGCCTGATCTTGGTTTCCACGTCTGAGATGGTGGGGTATTCACACCCATGAAGTCGGCTCCAAGGGGCTACTAAAGCTCTAAAATGGATCGCACCATGAGAAAATTTCATATGAGAGCATCATCTCATCCACCACCTTCACCTTGTGTTGGAAAACAGATGGAACCTTAAGCACCACTTGGTAGGTTGACCACCAAACATCCGTGGCTGCTTGGGAAAAACATTTTACGTGACTTGAAAGCCCTTATGGGTTTTTGTGAGAGACGACAACATCGGCAGATGACATTGCACCTACTCAAATTCCTGGGGCTAGCAGAAGCATACATACTCAAGGCTGTATTAACTTTCAGGTATTTACACTTTAGGTCATTGTGTCCTGAACATGATCATGGAGGCCATAGTGGAGGGGTCTCTGCTCACTAATTATGTTGCTTGTCAATTCTGTCAATGAGTGATAGCCCTCCGAAATCTACCGTTATATATGGGGAATATATAGCTTTTGTCGCCTTTCCTTTTCAACCTGAAAGTGAATACAGCCTTGAGTATGCTTCTGCTAGTCCCAAAAATTTGAGTAGGTGTAATTTAATTTGCCGATGTTGTCGTCCTGCTCACTGAAACTTATATGGGCGTGCAGTCACGGATGTTTGGTGGTCAACGTACTAAGTGGTTTTTAAGGTCTGTTTTCCGACACAAGGTGAAGGTAGTGGATGAGATGCTACTTTCATTAGACAATCTCTCATGGTGAAGGTAGTGGATGAGATGCTACTTTCATTAGACAATCTCTCATGGTGAAGGTAGTGGATGAGATGCTACTTTCATTAGACAATCTCTCATGGTGCGGTCCATGTTAGAGCTTCAGCAGCCAGTTGGAGCCGACTTCATGAGTGTGACTACCCAGCCATCAGTTAGATCGCGATGTTTCCTTTACTTTGCTTTTGGCTGGGCATCCAACCTGATTAAGGTGGGTGGGATTGGTATTGGATTTCCCTCAGGCAGTTTTACACCATTTTTACGCCACCAAAACCTGTTTGCCCTATTTGAGCTAAGACGTCACCTGTCTGCTTCTGGTCTTGAGTTCGTTAGGCAGCAATTTGTGTGGTGTGACCAAGCAGCAACAGTTACTCAAAAAAACAGCTCATCTGCTGCGTTCACTTAGGCACCATGAATGGTAAAGAATTACAACGGTGTGTTGAACGAGGCGTTCCTCTCATTTGGTGGAAGAGGCTTCAGAGCGCATTGATACCCGTGATTGCCCAAATTTTCATGCTCTCTTTCAAATTCAACGAACTGTTCTACAGTGGGGACAAAGTAGGGTGTCAATATAATGCGCTGAAGTTTTATTAGACAACATATGGTTAGGTTAATTGGTTTTTTATTGCAAATTATAACATATTTATAAAGCTTTTGTTTGCTATTATTATAAATACTCGTATTATGTATTTTTATATTGTTATCAATTTGAACAATATAAATTTATATGTACCGAAGGTGGACATTTTTTAGTAGAATGTACTTAATAATGAGTCATTATAAATAACAATAATGTAAAACTGAATCTTTTTATTTTGAGCTATTTCGATTTATTATTTTCAATACCTACTTAACTTTAGTAATCCACCAAGAAAAAATAATAATTCCATCCCGAGATTTAACCTTAGATTTTATAATTTTCTAATTGAATCATCCCGTTTCACTATATTTTAAATGTATCTCAATTAACGCTCCAAGGTTTCCTAATTCTATACCTATCTACTTCAGACGATTTGAGATGGTCGTTTAATTAGCTAGGTATATTATTAATTTATCGGTGACGTTATTATGCTCTCACGTTACTCAATACTGGTTATATTGCCGCTATTGATAGATGTTAGAATTAACTAACTTCGGTTCCCATCGTTTGGAAACTGTTCAGACGAACTGAGAGCTAATTTGGCGTAAGTACCGCTCATCGATAACTCTTTGTCGGTTTATATCTGCTAATTGAACCCCTTGTTTGTCGGATAGCGGTGACAACTTCAAAGGAGGTGAGGCTGGAATTTCTGTACCAGACGTGGTATGCACGCCCAAGTCAGTCGGGATAAGCGTGGACGTCAACCCCTACGAGCTTCATCTTTTAGCAGGGACGATGGCGCACATGATCGGCCACAACATCGGAATGTCTCACGACGGCGGCAGTAAGTACCTTTGGCCTTCTAATCAAAATGCTATTCACAAGGGTCGTTCAAGTTACTTTTTCAGCTCGAGAAGGGTGATGTCACTTTGATATTTTGACCGTTAACCTTGACTAACAAATTAAAGGCCGTAGACTACTTTGGAGTTCTCTTGTTGGATTAGAAAAGTACCTATAATAATTCAAAATAAACTTTAAACATTACTTTTGACTCTCTTTCTAAAGCAGATACAATGAAATCTTTTACAGTTTTATTAAAACCTCATACGAATAAGTTTATGTCTTTTATTAATTCAAGTAAACATTTTTTCAATTTTAAATTTTGATTCGCCCGTTTACAAAATATATATAAACATTTCGTAAATTTGTTTATACTCTTCACAAATTCAACTTCTTGCACAAATTCTTTTGCAGTAATTGAAAACACACTTGCTTGTATTACGTAAGTAATATGATGCGAGATGAGGCCAACATTTTAAAACCAATGAGAGTTACGAAAATCGAGTTTTTTTGTAAGCCCCCCCCCCCCCTTCGTTCTGTAACTGTAAATCCCCTGTTCTTTCGAAGCCACTTTAACCTGAACCTTGGAGTTGGAAATTATCTTAATTTCAGTTGTTTAGCCTATCTGGCGCATCAAGCATTTCCAATTTTCAGGGGACTGGAGGATTTAAAACTATCCTCTTCAATTTCAACCGTATAAAAAAGGGGATACCGGGATTTCTTGAAAAGTTCAAAGAAGTTCATTGTCACCTTAAGTAATTGGCTTTGATCATGCTGTTTGTTTGGTGAACTTAGAGGTTTTGCAACAACATCTGATTGTTCAGTGGGGGTTACAAAATTATGGGAACGGAACAACCGGCAATTCCATTTCTTGTTTTTAAAGACATGCATGCTTGCAGACAAGCTGTTTGTAGTGGGGCCTCAGTCAAATATATTGAATGTCAGAAACCGTGCGAAGGGAAAACGTTGCTGCAATAATACATTCATATGACATACACACACACACACGTGATAGCAGTAGGTAGCAGTCGGTTAGCAGAGAGCATGAGGTCAGTTATGCCACCTAAACGTACTATTTCAATTCGCCAGCGTCCAGCGGATTCGGAGGATCCTGCTCCCAGTGAACCCCCTTCAATTCCTTCTTCGAATCATGTAGCTCCTGATACAGCCCTGCCTTTAAGATCCGGGTGACAACTTTAGAACAATAACTTTGAATCAATGCAGCGTCAGCTCAACCAAATTATTACCCTTCTAGGGCAACCTCAAACGGTTTAGGGTCTCTTACATGAAATGGGTGTCCTGCAGAGCCGGGTGGAACAGATGACCAACTCTGGGTCTTATTCGAACAACAATGAAACGAATGTCGTCCCCTCATATGGTAGTTCCAGTAGACCTGATGTGCATAGAAATTAACCTAACCTAACGACTTTCAATGTCAAGAATATCCCTTTTGAGGCCAGTCATTGCAAACAAAAACGCCCTGACAGTGCCTAACATTGATGTTCTACATACAGCAGAGGATGGTGAAGTTAAAGTACAAGTTCAATGTTGTATGTTGGTAAGAATGGGAGACCTCACATTCAATCACATTTTCTATATTGTGGCTATCAAAGAAAAAGGATTAGTGGGGCTAGACTTCCAAGGACACATAGGTGCACGATTGGATCTCCCTCAACAAAAATTATGCATACAGAACCAGAACATTCCTATACTCAGGAAGTGGCAGTGTGTTGAGCAAGGACTACTGGTAGTGGGAGCCAATCTCTAGATGGTACCTGAATTGCAAAGGCTCTTGAAAATTCTGCTCATGAGAAGGGATCTGAAGATTATCATGCAGCGAGGTTGCTGCTGTGGAAGTATAGAGTGATCATCGCAGAGGGAGAAAGGCCATTAGGAAGTTGTTTTAGATTCCATTGACACAGGGGATGGAAAGCTATAAAACAGAATCTTCGAAAGATACCTTATTCACAAGCTAGACATAAAGACCAAATGATGAAAGAAATGCTTGAACAAGGGGTAATTGAGCCATCGCAAAGCCCATGGGCATCGCTCATAGTAATGACTTCTAAAAAGGAAGATCCACATGGTTTTGTGGGGTTTACAGACGTACACCATAGGTACACCCATAGGTACACTTTGCCATTTATCCAGAGTTTTTTTATGCCCTTGGGGGTTCAAAGTGGTTCTGTGTTCTAGATTTGAAGAGTGGGTATTGGCAAGTGGCACTAAATGAAGCAGATAAGGAAAAAACCGCATACACGTTGTATGGTAAAGGGTTATGGCAATTTAAGGTACTCCCATTTGGATTTTGTAATGCTCCAGCCACATTTCAGCGCCTAATGGAGAAAATCATACCAGTAGAGCTTGCCTTAGTTTACCTTGACGACATCGTTGTCCATGGGCCAGATACCAAGAGTGTTCTAGTCAAATAGGAAAACGTTTTGTAACATTTGAAGATGGCATGACTACAACTACATCCCAAGAAGTGCTCATTATTCCAGACACTACCTAGGACGCATAATATCAGGAGACGGAGTACGCACTGACCTCGCAAAGACACGAGCTTTTCAAGAATGGCCAACTACCTGCAATAAAAGGCAGATCAGATCGTCTATGGAAATGTGTCCCTATTACAGAATATTCGTGCAAAACTTAGCGAATATTGCTCGTCCATTGTACCGAATACAAGAAAAAGCCATTCCCTTTGGGATAAGAATTGCCAATGGAGCTTCACAAAACTCAAAGAAGTTATAGCTTCCACTCCGATATTGTCATTTCCGAATTTTCAAAAACCATTTTTGTGTGATGCGAGTTCTCACTCAGTGCTGTTTTATCACCGGAAATTGATGGATACTGAGAATGTAGTAGCTAACTTCAGCAAAACCCTATCAAAGCAACAGCGGAACTACTGTGCAACTCGTAGAGAACTCTTGGCAGTTGTTCTAGGTATAGGACATTTCCACCAGTACCTGTTTGGAGTCAACATCACCCTAATAACGGACCGTGCATCCCAGATTTGGCTCACATCCTTCCGACACCTAGAAGGTCTGTTGTCCAGGTGGCAAGACGCCATGGAAATGCCTATGGACTCGCCCGTAGGCCATGGGCAGATCAATGTTCCTACTGTGTGAGAAGAGAGGAAAAAGAAATGCATCAGGAGGTAAACAAAATGTCATTGAAAACTTAGGATGAGATGCACGACAAGGATATGGTGTGGTTAATTGAAATACTTCGTAAAGGGAACAAGCCTGAACCACGAGAGCTCGCATAATTTAACCCAACACTTTGACTGCTAGTTGCACGATGGGACTTTCTTCAAGTTATACAGGAAAAAGTGTACCACAAGTGAGAGGGTGCAAGAGACTTGTTCCAGTGGCAGGATGTGGTGTATATCAAAGCAGTACCCGCAGTCCTTCACCAATGCCATAGCAGCTCCACAAGCGAATATTTTGGGCTCTATAAAACCCTGGAGAAGGTTCAGCAGCACTGCTTCAGGCCAGGAATTCCGTCAGACATAAAAGCATCATGCAGGAAATGTCTGGAGTGCCGCAGAGGCCCTAGGCCATTACATACTTCCGGTCTCCCTTCAGCAATTCATAATGGGAGGTCCCTTTGAACGAAATGTACTGGACATTCTAGGCCCCCGGACAAAAAGGGGTGACCGTTATGTTTTCGTAGTGGCTGGCTATTTCACCAAGTGGCCAGAAGTAATGGTCACACCAAATCAAGAAGCTCAAACGGTGGCCACCACATTGGTCGAACAAGTTTTTAGCCGTCACTGTTTTAGGTCGAGCCTAAAACAAGTTTTAGGTCGACACAGATCAAGGACGAAACTTTGAGGCTCGATTGTTTCATGAAGTGAGCAATTTGTTGGGGATGCGCCGAACCAGGTCCACCCCACAGCACCCCCAATCAGGAGAACTGGTAGAAAGGCTCAATCGAACCCTGACGAAATTTTTGGCTATGTTCGTCAATAATAAGCAAGATGATTGGGATGAAAAGCTGCCATTATTCATGTTGGCTTACAGAACAGCACCCCTTAGCACCACACGATTCTCACCAGCCCAGCTGGTTTTTAGTAGGGACCTTCATTATCCTGAACAGTTGTTCCGCATTGTACCCCAAAAAACCAATTGACAACAAATTTTGCATTCAAGCTGCGTCAGGATTTGAAGGAAGTTCGGGACATTGCATGCGAGACTATGGGAATCCAGATGCGGAGACAAAAGGAGCGATTTGATCGAAATGCCAAGCAACCCATGTTTCATAAAGGTGACTGGGGGTGAGTACATGAATCCAAGCGAGCGGTTGGATGATGCCCTAAGCTACAAACCCAATGGACTGGACTCTGGATAATAGTTCGGAAGAAAAATTAAGTCCTTTATCAAGTTCAAATAGGGGAGACCAAGAGGCTCCTCCATACCTATCGACTTGCCAGAGCAGATGTTAAACGAGCCGGACCTAATTTACAACTTCAGGATGAAGGAAAGATAAGGAGGAGGGGAATAATGTCATGACGTGGTCATGTGATTGAATGAAGAGTAGTTTTTGTTCATAGTTACGTTGTGGAAAAACTGGTTGTCTTGTTTTAGAATTCGAATGAGTGAGTTGAAATTAATTCGGAATTGCTAAATATATATATATATATATATATATATATATATATATATATATATATATATATATATATATATATATATATTACAAAATGATAATAGTTACAGTAAAAAAATTATTTGTTACAAGAACCAGTTTTTTTCTTTTTCTTTTTTTAATAGATGAGGTTTTGCATTCTGATGATCTCATCTACAAATAGTGGAAAAGTTGAACAAATGGCATTGGCAGTTTCTTATGAATCGGTACTTATCGGTTAACTGGAGGCCACTCATTTATATTGATCTATTTGTCCAATTAATTTATATTCTACTAAAACTATTGCTATATGGCATCACATGAACCGGTAATTAGGGATCAATAAATCAATACATATATAAATAATTTAGACAATAACACTTCTAATGTTATTTTTGTTAGTTCTCAATCCCCTTGGGAAAGAATGTATAATACACAAAGGAGTTCAACATGACAGAAAATAAGGGAAATGAAATCCTCCGAAGGAAAGAGGAATGTTGATGGAATGTCGGAAGCATGAAATTTCGAAGGCAATAGGCTTATTCAATGAAAATACCAAACACTATTATAGCAGCGATGGGCTTCCGTGGGAATTCTAAATGGGACCTCGGAAACGAAAGCAGAATCTAAGGCAATCTGTAAAGAGGTAGATACAGTATTTCATCATTATTAAACCGTCAACGTCGTCATTATTTGTACAATCGACAGTTTTCGTATTAGTTTCCTCATTACGGAAAAAAGGAGTTGTTTCAGGTTTTGTAGATTCAAAAATATAACAATAATCTGCTTTAGGAATCATTACGTTCGTCAACAGAGATTATATATATATATATATATATATAATTTATCAACATTAAGTTGGTTCACTCTCTATGCAAAAGTTACAGAATAATGGAATTTCCCCCAAATGAATTTGACATTAAGTTATATGCACCTATAATTTATTGTTACTATATTCTCACTTCAGAACGGACTAGCAAATCATTCCAATGATCGTATAAATCCTAATATAACGAACAGCTTTAAATTATTTTTCCTGCCACAGGATATCATTGCTCATTTTCAGGGCATCATTAGAAAACCATTCGCGTGACTATGCAAATGATTAATTACATTATTGACATTCTAGCAACGGATGACGTTAATGAACAGGCAGTCAATTGGTGTATGAACCTGTCCACCTTCAATTTAATAATGAAGATAAAAAAAAAAGCCATTAGCCGGATAGGAATGTCATTAATTAAAGAAAACATTATTAACTAGGGATACCTCAATGTAACTTTTGTGAGAAAAATGACTTTTATTCTCCAATCAGAACGGTTTTCGTTTGTTATTCTCATTAATAAACTTTTATAATTGAACGAAAATACTACTGTTCGCCCAAATTAAATTCAAAAAACCGAGAATAAAAGCCGATAGCTATGATGAGTCTAATTTTGAAGGAAAACGGGTCCAAGATTGTTTGTTAACTTCCTCCTCACATCATGATTCTTGAAACTTTTAGTAAATTCAAAACAGTATAAAGTACCTATTAAACAAAACTATAGCTGCTTTAAATTCCGATTCCCACTTTTTAAATTTACTTCAATAACCTAGGGATGTTTTTCTGCTGTTTCTTTTTTTTAACCCTCCAGCGCCCAAAGATGACCTGCCAGAGAAATTTCAAAATTTTCATATTTTTCCATCTACTTAGGCTCTAAATAGAACATTAAATGTGTTTTTACCACCTCCGCCCCTCCCCTTATGACACCGTCACCTGTAGGTGACATTGGGCACCCGAGCAACTAAGAAGGCAAATGAAGTAAACAGGTGGTTTCTGATCTGAAAACGTTTTATTCTTATGAATATACACAATATCAATTAAAATACGTTTCCGAAAATGAAACAATATGTAGAAAATGGTATGGAGTATAAAAAGTCACTAGAAGGGTTGGTCAATTTGCGATGATAGTCATGCCAACAATGGATACATGCAAATCTACTGCACATTTTTCACACATAAAACGGGTTCGCTTATGGCATTGCTTGCACATAGTGACCATCAATTCGATAACTTCATCAGAATACATTTTTTCGAAACAATCCATGATAGACATGTCGGGTCCATCGTAGGCAGTAAGTAGTATGTTCAGGGTTGTCTCATCTTCCAGCTCTTTTTATGAACAAATCTTCTTTGTTCAGCCAATTGATTTCACGTTCGGTCTTCTTCTCTTTTGGTCCTTTCTTGTAAGCCACCGTCCGAGTCTGCTTTTTGGTCAGTTTTGGTTGAGAAGTATGCTGCTTTTCCGGGCTGGAAGGGGACCTCGGAGGAGACCTGCGAGAGTCTTCATCCTCCAAATAGTCAGCATCACATTCATTCCTCTTCGCATTTTTTCAATTATTGGGAAAATACGTATAATTGTTGGGAAAATCGTATAATAAAGGATTCTGATCTGCTGTATGCTATCGCGGCAAGTTAGGGTTTTCACTATGGTGAGATACACATGAAACTCCACAAAACAGGTAGGTACATATGAAATGAAACGTAGGCACACATAAAACACATGAAAATCCTACTTGTCATACCAACAAAATGAGAATAACGAGCTGAACATTGAAAACAGTAACCCAAAACACGTAAAATGAATGTGAATTGCCAATACCGAGCCCCTGCAACAGATGAACGTCTAAGTTGCTACAGTGCCCAACGTCACCTGCGGGTGACACTCCATTTTTACAGCTCATTTTTCCTTCCAACCCAGGTATATTCACGAATATTTTAACAAATCTCGTTCACATAACTATCTAACTACACAAAAATGTGAAAGCAGTTGGGTTACAAACCGTTTTTTGGGCATGGTGAACGAAAAACGAGAGCTAACTCAGCAGGCGCCAGAAAATGGTGATGAGACAAACTTAGGAAGGTCATAACCTGATCCATAGGTTTCAAAACGAACTTTTTGTTGGTTTTATGTGTTCATGGATACTTGAAGGAGGTGAAAATATGCTAATCAAGCAGCCAAACCATTACCAGCAGTATTTAAACGTCATCAAAAAAGCGTCACCTGTAGGTGACATTGGGCGCAGGGGGGTTAAATTCATTTATATGTTTATTATTAATATGATTTAAATGTTCCGTAGTCTTTGCATCTGTTAAAATATTTAGGCTTCGCACTTATTGATATGTTAATTAAGCTGCATATTATTTTTTTGTAATGATAAGTTAACTCCTGATTTCCAGACAATTTCTTCAAATTTGGGAGATCAGATTCAGCTTTTCTTTGCATAAAGCTCTACGAGCTATACCTCTCAGTAATAATTACACTAAGCCAATAAGTTAGGAATTTAAATATATAGACTAGTTGAATTTACATACGCCTATACAAAATTGACGAATCTACGCCTAATGCACACCCCCTGAAAATGTTTTGGTTTACGTTTCAAGATGCGGGGAATCCAAAAATTGAGTTTAAAAAAATCCGTCGTCTGCGGCTTTTCTCCGGAAAAAACGAGACCAAAATTTATGAAACTTGTGTTAAAAATCACATTTGGGGTCTAGATGGTTCTAGACGCTCGGCATCAATTTTCATCAACCCTAAAGGGTTTTATTAAAGAGCTAGACATTCAAAAATGGAGATCCCGAAAACTTTCTAGGTAACAGTAATAATGTTTTGCTTGTCAATGATAAATTCAATTCCGAAGAATCTATATAAACCACCCGCAACGCTGTACGTTGAACGGTTCGCTTTCCATAAGGGATGGAACATCGAGAGAAAAAACCATCGAATATATAAGCGCGAGAAGATACAGGTATCACGAGCTGCTAGCGGATCTATTGATTAGACGATCATGCTCTAAATTCCATCAATAATCGCTGGATAGTGATACTGATACTGGGATACTTAAACATCCCCTTATAAATATCAGCTGATAGAATGCCAATAATGGAAATATCAAGTGATATTGTTCCAATGGATTTATTCTATCTTAGCTAAACCGAGTTAATTAACTATTGCCCGGGCGGAAGTACCTACTAGTGAATCATTGGTACCTACATGCTTAATTGCATCTCTCAAACCCAAGTCTACCAATTGGTAGCGAAAGCACTGTTTTCGCTTTTTATAGATGGAAAAGTTTTAATCTCTGAAAAATTAAACGGTTTTTTTTTTTTTTTTTTTTTTTTTTCCTTTTTTTTACAGTGGAAATTTCCTCTCGCAGTTTACGTTTTAGAACGTAAAAACTTCTGAAAAACTTTCGTTCTGTGTCTTTCGGTGTGGCTTGTGTGTGTGTCTGCCGTGTATCCTCAAATACTTGTAACAAGCTTAATTTCTACAATATTCCAATGGTTTTTATGAAATGTTCATGTAATGTGAGGGTTAGGTTGTAGATGGTCCTCTATCAGTTTCGTTGATCCCAGATCAATACTTGACTCAGCGCATGTGCAAACGTAAATTCCACCAAGCATTTCTCACGCCCGATCTCGTTCAAAATTGGAGGATAGGTGGAAGAGATTAGTTTGTGCATTCTCTAGCTATTTCAACATAATCCTATGATTGGTAGCTACTGAGTATGCGCGAAAGCGAAATCTCAGAAACAAGATATGTATTCTTTTTAACTAGCCCCATCAACAACTAACAGGAATGTCTGGCCCATAAATGGACCAGCATAATCTTATAAAGGCTTCTCCTTGGTCCATCTGGTGTTTTCCATTCACTCGATGAAACCCTGATTGGGTTTCTCTGGACTTCTTGACATTTTTCACAGTCTTTCACAACTTCAGTATGCTGATCGATTTTAGGCTACCAGACATATGATCTCGCAAATTGTTTAGTTCCAACGAGCCCAGGGAACCCAGGGGGGGGGGGGGGTTACTATGTAAAAATGTCATGCGATCGCCTCTTAGAACTCGAGGAATGACGATTCGATCTCCCCATATCAACGCTTCTTTACGAATCGATAATTCGGCTCTAATATTCCAAAAACTTTCAAGGTTTTCCCCAACTTTAGCAGGTCATATTTTTTTTACCCATTCCTTAACTTGCTGTAATTATTGATCCCTTGCAGTACTGGAAACTATTTCTTCAAAATCTATAGGATTTCCGCTCATTCCATCAATCATGAAAATATCTTGGCAATCGGCATACTCTTAAGAAAGTTTTTTGTCCATTAGAAATCGCGATAACACATTAACGTTGTTTTGATGATTTCTTTCTTTGCATATGAGGTCAAAATCGTATGCAGCTAGTGTCATAGCGTACTTTTAAGCTTTGGGGAAATCATATCTGGTGTTGGTTTTTTCTTTGAAAATATCTGTATCAGAGGTTTGTGATCAGTGATTAAAATAAAATGTTGACCATAAATTAGTTGATGAAAAGCTTTAACTGCCGTCACAAAAGCTAATGCCACTCGGTCAAGCGGACCTATCATTACCTATCGACTTTTTTTTAATATTTACTGTGAAGCATTGCTGGATCTTGGAACTGTAAAGGTGGAGACCCTTTTAAAAGGATGATCTGATCAAATATTACATACGGGGTACAATAATTTTAGACCAATGCCTTGCGCAGAAGGGCAATCTAACACCGAAATAATAAACCATTGAGTTATAATTTGCAGCGTCTTAATAATCAACGTTGGAGACTAATTTTAAAAAACCATTTTAAGGACAAAAAAGCCTTTTTTTTTTTTTTTGTAAAGACTTGTTATAAAATTTTAACTGTCAAAATAAAAAAAGTTGCAAGGCAACGTAGGCCTACAAAGTTGTGCAAACAGTCTACAGCGTTTTGATTTATTTTCTGTAATGAACCTGTGATTTACGAAGAAGAAAAACTATAACCCCACTCCGAATTAATTTAAACGAATTAAAAAATTGTTTTAAAAAAATCCGTCCTAACTCAATTGTCGTTCTCCCTACCTTTCGATCCAAAGTCCTTTCGATCCAAACTTGGTCAATGGCAACATAAGGAACCTGGCTGATCCTGAATCCCCATCATTACTTTCGATCAACCCTAAAGGGTGATAAGTAATCAAAATCTTGAACAAATTTCAAAATGGTGAAAAATTTTCGGTAATCACTGATAACTTCAATTTCAATTAATCGAATGATACCACCCGGATCATTGTACGTTCATCCATTCTCCTTTCCCTAGCGGGAAAAGGTAACGTCAGCATGAGTGTGAAGGAAAACACGTGAATACTTAGGATAGTGATTCCTCAACTTATTATGATCTTGAAGATACCTCATCACATTTTTCAGGAGAAGAGTGCGTATGTCGAGATTGGCATGGCTGCATCATGGCTCAAACGATTGTCGGTCAGGAGAATGTACAGCCTTATAAGTTCAGCGAATGCAGCCGTACCGACTACAATAGTGCCCTGAGAACTGGACACGGTATCTGCCTCCTCAACAAGCCGAACGAGGTGAGTAATATGAAATATCATTAATCAACTACAAACATAAATAATTATTTCAAACTAGCCGGTTACCTGACTTGAATAAGTATGTGTATAATAAACGCGCTTATGCTATAGATCAGAATGATGTGTAAAGTTTTATGGTCTGGATGCTCGCAAAATCGCATCTAAAAAATAAAATAAAATCAATACTTTGGTGAAATACAGATTATTTGGACAACTAGATCAAAATTATGTTTAATAATATGTTTTGGTGGTTGAAAACGAAGTAAAACTTGTAGTGCCGTGTTGGAATCGAACGCGGGACTACTTTACTGTTGTAAAGGAGATGATGGTCCAACCGGTCCACAGTGAGCCGGAAACCAATTCTAGGTGGCTATAATATAGACAATTTTGAACTGATTCCGAATAAAACCCGTAATAGCTTCTTCGACCGAAGAAATAGATTTTTGACAATTTTTCTCACTTTGTAACCTTTGGAACTGACCTAAATTTTTTTTGTACGAAAGAAAAGTTGTAGAGAAACAAATTCTGCATTGAACGAGACCCTGCCAGCTCTCTAACTCGTTTCTTCGATTTTTGGCGATTTTTCGAAGTTCTCGTGATTTACCACTTACTTACTTGTTGAGGATTTCCTTAGAAGTGGTTGGCCACAAAATTTTTGAAAAATCGCCAAAAATCGAATAAAAAAATTAGAGATCTGGCGGTGGTCTCGTTCGATGCAAAATATTTTCCTCTATAACTTTTCAATATTCTTTCAACTTCTATAAAATAATTTTTTCCACCTAGAATCGTTTTTTTCTTAAAATTTTGCTTTACAAATCACGAGATATTCAATGATCTGAACATCTGGGTAGCAATTAGTAGCAGCCAATTGTTATTAAATCTCATTCTACTCTAGATCTAGGATTGAGTTCTTTGAAGTGTGAAATGGATTTGTAGGGGGTCCCCGACCCTTCAAACTCACTTTTAACATTTCAAAGCCATCTAAATAGCTCATTTTTTATTCAAAAATTCGCTAAAATGAAGACGTTGAAGGGCTATCTAACACAAAAATAATAAACCATCGTTTAATAATATGCAGCGTTTTTAATAGGGTTAGTGAAATGGTTTACGAACAGACAACGAGGATGGGTTTTCTCGTCGATGTGCCAGGCTCACCCCATAGTGGCATACTTACAGACGAAAACAACCATCCCCTCTTCTCTTGTAGGGAACAATCCCAGAACTACTTATTTGTATTACTTCGGAAAAGCTCTCTTGATAGCCCATTATTTTAGCTTTCCTCCTATTCTGTCTTATGCTGGCGTTTTTCGTTTGTGCCTTGATGTTCATTGCGGATAAGTTTATTGTAGCTAGCACTTTGAAACAGCCATCAATCATTTATTATAGTACTATGTATGTGAATTTATAGCTTGAAACGAAAAGAACGTGCGGTAACGGAATTGTTGAGGATGGAGAAGATTGTGACTGCGGGGCGATTCATGATTGCCAGATCCAGGAGTGCTGCGACCCGTACACCTGCAAACTTCGCAAGGACGCTCAGTGCGCCACTGGTCCTTGCTGTAAAAACTGCACGGTAATTATTATTTTTATTGCTTTTTCACTGGTGTTCTACATTATATCAAAGCACAGCGTCCAAGTGGTAACGACAGAGAGCTTCTCACTGACTTCTTCCAATCAACTGTGATTGTCACAAATGCTCTGCTCCATACTTACGTGGTATAAATATAAATTTCACTAGAAAATATTGGAGATAAGAAGGAAAAATAGATCACGATATCGCAATATAAAAAAAACCCAAGTCCCCACACTCGACGCCCACTAGTCACCAGACACATGATTTTTTTGACCGCGCTCAACCCGTTCCGCAAGCGCACAAAATTGCCTAACAATGAAAACTGTGCAAAACATGGGTTCTGGTAAACCCCAATGGTTGTACATGAATTTTTTTTTTTTTTCTTTTTTTTCAGCACTGAATCACACGGTGCTATAAGTTTCTTGATTTGACTCGATTGTAGCGGAATAATGGGCGAACTTTGGTTTTTTATGTGGAAAAAAAAAAACATCTTTTTAGGCGAGTGTTTGCATAATTTTCCATTCTCTTTCCCACCTCCTTTCTCAACCGGGCTGGTTACCCTCGAAGTACGTTAGTCCATGTTGCGTTAACTTGTTTCGGAGGACGAACTTCATACGCAATTGGAACAAGACAATTGGATTTGAAATGGAAGCTGTCAGTATGCCTCCATGTGCAATGTTACAATTAAAGTATACATGGGAGTGATCTAACGTTGAGATAATACTGGTAATTCGACTCTGATTTTGAAGTCCTCTAGATGCGGGATATAGGTTGCTGTGTGGTATTGATTCTGATGAGATCTCAGTAATCGTCGAGGTGGCAAGCCCAATACCCCCAATTGCTTTTGTTGACAAAGTGGAGGGAATTTGACAATTGACATACGGAGACCTTGATTTCTTCATCATTTATGTTACGTTTGTTTAGGCTGGTTCTAACAGAAGGATTGAAAAGTTATTTTACTAGAGGGGGAGGTCCGGTTGTCGACATCTGACACGGGACTGATTTGGTGATTGTGTACTCTGAAGGTTCACTAACTACAAGACCCAATCCCAATCTAACTTGTTGATAAAGGTCTATATAAACTTGGGATTATTACACAACAGGTGATGAAGAATGAACTGTTATGCAGGTAAAATAGATGTGTACCTGGTAGGAAGCATTCCCATGCGAGTTGAAGGGTCATTGGGTAATGAAATTCCCGAGTAGGTCGTGATTTCACAGAAAACCGTCACCAATGATTACTTACTTAACATCGGCTATTGTGAATACGAGCGTCAACATCAGCTAGGCAGGCTCAGGTGGACAAGAGGACTGAGAGTACAATGTATTTACATTTCGTGCTTCCATTTTTCTAAAAGATAGGAGTGTTTGTTTCATATCTGAATATGGAAAATGCCGTTTAAGTATAGTGTTTGATCCGTGTAGAAGTAGATCCGTGATGGAAAGTCACAGATGAAGAACTTTTGTTGACGCATAGATGATTCCGTTACTGTAACTACGGGGTTTGTATTTGCTGAAACTCTTGGTTTTTTTCTCATACGCAAAAGGCCACTTATTTCAAAGCTAGTCTTCCTTAGAGTGTGTGAAAATGCCGCATTCGAAATGGAGTGTCAAATGGTAGGTAGTGCACTTGTTGAGAGGCCTAGGAATTTCTTTTTTGCATACTTGTTCTATCCCTATCCTAAACTGCGTCTTGTTGGGGTCTTTAACGCGTCATCTGGTGTAGTTTGAGCTTCTACTGTAACAGAACTTCCGCCAACGTAAGGCTAGCTCGTCTGAATTCGTTTCGTTAGATGAAGCTAGGTATAACAGATCAGATACCCCGAGTGAGAACTTTCTGAGAGTTGCGTCTAAGGGTATACTCGAGAGCTTCATTTGAAAGGCGACGTTGGACGAATGTTGCAAAGGCCAAAAGGATTTGTTGTATGACGAGGTGTGGTTAACGAGAGAACTTTCCATCTGTGGGTTGGAATGTGACTCGAAAGCAATTCATGAGTCATGTGAGAGCCTGGCTCTTGTAAGGGTGGTATCTCTGATTATGGCCCTAAATTCACAGCAGAATTTTTCTGCTATGGTTACTACGTTCCCTGCAGCACTAACGGAGTTATAATAATGTCCGAGCAATCTCCTTAAGGAAATTCATCCCGTTGCATAGTTATTGATGATTTACGTAAAAATAAAAACATACATATCTTTTTTAACAGAATAGTTTGTCTGAAATACGCATAAACAATATTTTCCACCAAAAATTAACGCGTAATCCATAACAGTTCGATGTCATAGAGTCCGGATTTGGCTATAGAAACGATAGATACTCTCAACAGAAGCAAGAGAACGGGAAGAAGGGATAATCATAATGGGATTGCAGGGATGGGAGTGCTGAGGAACATAACAAAATGTGCTCCTGAGAGAAGCCAACAGGTGAAAGTACCTACCATAGCAAATACAGAAGATTGACAGTAATAGAAAGCAGATTAACTTTGCCTCCCAAAAATACCAATATAGGGAGATCATAAATCTCAGCGTAATTAGTTGCATCAATTTTCCGTTATAGGTAGCAAACCGGACTGTTTGTTCGATTTCAACAATTAAAATCTCAGGAAAGAATTTTATCGGAATTCACCAATTTATTTCCTCAGTCGTTTATTGAAAATAGTAAAAAAATGAATTTAATATAGTTCAATTAGATAGGGACAGATAGATATCTGGATGAGGCTCTAAAATAAAATGTGTGCCCTCTAATATTATTCTTGACCACTATTACTTAACTATTTTTATTTTTCAGCTGAAATCACTGGGTACAGTGTGCAGGGAGGCGACAAACGAGTGTGATCTTCCCGAGCATTGTACGGGGGATATGGGGCTCTGTCCACCGGACATTCATAAAAAGAACGGCATCGAATGCGACAACAAGAAAGCCCATTGTTTCAACGGTCTGTGCCCCACACTCAATGCCCAGTGCGACAGGATTTGGGGTTTTGGTAAGATATTACATCAGTTATAATAGGTCATGCATAACTTTCTAAAACAATAATTTTGACTCGGATCCTTGCAAAGAGTACCTACCTGGTTGTACAAAGGACCAACACTCCCAACAACAACCCAACCAACCAACCAACATCCCAAATGGGATGCTCCGTGAGCTAGTAGTTTTCGCTTTTAGAACAACACTCTGAAGCTGTGATACACCTTTAGTGCAACAGATCTACAACTTTTTTTTTTTGCATAGATTTTTCAGGGTTATCATTAGATACCTACTTATACATTTTTGAAAGGGCAAAAAAATTGAGCGTTTTGAACTTTGCTGCTTAAGGTCGAAAAAATGGGTAACGACTAATGTCAACACATCGTTTTTTTTTTTTTTTTTTTTTTTTTTTTTTTTTTTTAACACTTTTTACGCCTTGTACTGAATTGTTAGCTCCGAACTGAAGTAACAGCCAACACCTGCTTACTGTTTTCTATTCATTGTATTACTTATCGTTGGACCGCATTAATTCTTTAACGTATTCTATTGAACTAGAAGAATAACTGACACTTTTTAAAAGCCTTATTGAAGTATCTAATAAGTATTGTTGATAAAACTGAAAAATGAAATGGGAGTAAATTAAAAGTTGAATAAAATTATGAAAACGCTAACGTAAGAGGAAATCACTTAACACTTTTTACGACTTGTACTGAATTGTATGCTCCGAACTGAAGTAACGGCCAACACCTGCTTACTGTTTTCTATTCATTGTATTACTTAACCTAGGTCCGCATTCATTTTTCAACGTATTCTATTGGACTAGAAGAATGACTGACACTTTTTCTAAAGCCTTTTTGAAATATTTACGAATCCTGACCACCTAGAGATCGACGTCGATCAAAACGAAATTGGCCCTTTGAATTTGACCTTTCAAACACTTACCGTATTTCAAACATATCCATATTATTTTACTCCATAATTACAATCCTTTCATTGCTTCGCCATTTCCCTGTCCCTGTGTGGGAATATTGAATGAGAGTTTTTGAATGACCTAAAATCAGGAATACTACTCAGAAAGTAACGCTAATACCAATACTAGTTCCAAGTTACTAGTTAGTAGTAGCAGTAATAGTAAAAATACAAGTTACTCAGAAATAAGTTTTGAAATTTCAATATTACATCTTATAAAGTTTCGTCTTACTCAAAAGCTAACTTGTGAATGTTTCAGGTGCGAAATCTGGCGACCTCGAGTGCTTTACGCAATTCAATTCTAAAGGCTCTTTTAATGGCCACTGTGGGACTGATAGTGAGAAAAATTTTATTAAATGTGATAATGAGTAAGTATGGCATACACGTTTACATACCAAATCATTAGAAATAAAGATACATTAACCCAAGAGGCATTAAGATTTCAAATTTTGAAAAATCTAAAGTTCATACCATAGGCATTTGTTTTGGGACATGATGTTAGGACAGTACCTACTTTTTGTAGAGAACAGTGAGCTCAAAAAAGGAGGATGGGCGAAAATGGCACGTCTGCCAATAAATTAAACGTTTAATATTTGTGTACATGAACAGTAGGTACCGAAATTCAAAGGTAATAGAAAAGGGTTCTAAAAACTCCTACTAAACGAAGTTAAGTATGTAGTAATATACGTCAGCTGCACAAAAATGCACTGCTATATGAATGAGTAAAATGTTGATTTGAAAATTACGTGCATTTATACAAAAGTGGAATTGGAAATAGATCAGTCAAAAATAGATCAGAAATATATCGAAAACAAACTTTTGTAATTCAGTAGCTGTGTGAGGCACGTTACGTAACATATTTTAATTGTCACTAACGTTGCAGGAACGCGCGTTGTGGTTCTCTCCAATGCCAGCATGGTCATTCGACACCCCAAATCTCAATCGATCAGCATCAATATTCGACAACGATAATTTCTATAAAAGGACAAGAATACGAATGCAAGTGAGTTTGACTATAGGATTTCCTATATTATGAAATATAAGTAACTATAACCAACTCAAGAATATCACTGTTGTACAACGATTCTCAGCTATATCTCCCTACGAAGGAACACACGCCCCTGTGTTTCTAGTATTATTAAAAGTTTTGAATAGATTTCCTGCAACCCCATAAGAACCATACCCGCTCAAGAGTATATTGTAACAGTAAACTGTGGAAGGGAATCCAAACCCCAGATCAAACACGTCGATCCTGAATCCAGCGAACCCTACCACGCCCTCTGGAATCTGAGAGCTCTCAATTTTATTACACACATGTGTATCTACTATAATTTTTCGATTACCACTCTCTCACTGAAGTAGATACCACACAAAACGGAAGTTATTGAAAAAACGTTGTACATTGGTAAATCGATTTCGACGGTTAGGCCATCATTAGTAACAAACAATAGCTATTGTTATTGTAATTGTTTGTTACTGATGATGACCTAACCGTGGAAATCGTTTCCTTATTGTAACTCTTTATTTTTCGTGAAAATAGACAACTTTTTTCACTAACTTCCGTTTTGAAATGGGTTTCCACAACTTCGTCGTGAGTGATTTAGTTCACCACACAGCCCAAACTATATGCCCTTAACCTTAAGATTTTGCACGTACTTTTTTTTTTTTTTTTTTTTAAGGGTAAGCATCCACTTTTTTCTAACTTCAAAATTTTACGAAGATTTTAGAAAGGTAAAGGTTCCGGGGAAAATATCCTTTTACCGTCTAAACGATTGGAAAAAATAGCCAGTAGTGTTTAAAGAAATGATCCGATCTTCAATCTCTTTGAAAATGTTAGTGTTGGATTAAATTTCCTAAATTATTGTTGTCTATCACTCTTTTTTTTCTCTTTTTTTGTGGAACGAACTAAATTCGGGTGATAAGTTAAGATCCCCCCATGCCCCGCCCCACAAACAAGATTATCCATTCCTAGCCAATTTGCTGAGAAAGATTTTTTTATTATTTTATTTATTTATTTTATTTTTTTAATTAATGAATTTTTTTTCATCTACTTTCTGCAAATTTAGAGGAGATTTCTTGGTGGTTCTCCCCTTTTTTGATGCACTTTTGCCTTTCCCACCTAATCAATAAATGTTCTTCTAGGAAATGGGAGATAGAATTATGGGCCTTGCACTATGTGCCTCTTAAGTTCTGTGGAGAATAGGAGGAGCATACAGAACGGCAGGGAATAAAGTTCAGAGAACAGCGCTGAACTGACCCCCCCACCCCCACCCCCCCCCACACACACACACACACACACACACGCACACACACACACGCTACTCTTCCTAATCTGCAACCAAACTTCCTCCCTACACCATTGCACCACCACTCCCTGGTCTGTTGGCATCTACTTTACAACTTAATATGGCTACTAAACTAAGATTATTTTAGCCTTAGTACACTAAACTAAGATTAGTTCAGTATTTGTGATATTTACCAACTACTTTATTATTCATACGTCAATACCGATGCATTACTCGCAGTACAGGAGCTTCAGGCAGCTTCACGAAGATGGAAACTTGCTTATTTTCAACTTTTTCTCTTATAATTCCTGAACCGTACTTCCGATAGAAATTTTCATACGCCCCAAAGTTGTATAGTACGAAAAAAGAAGGTTACGAACAATTAAAAATCGGGATAGATTTAGACGAGTTCTCTCCTTACCACATCGTTTATACTTTTCAATCAATACCATCTAGCCACCAGATCTGTCTGATTGAAGTATTTAATATGTATTTTTACTAGATGTTAAATAATTGAGCAACCCGTGGTTTATATAATATGGAGAGTAGAAGTACCCCATTACTAGTATCCTCTTTAATCTTGATATACGTAATGAAATTCGCATGAGGAAAATGGTCGAATCATCGTAAAGAATGTAAAAATTAATTAAATTTCGAACATATTAAAAAGAAGATGACACAGAATCAATAAATTATATTCAATTCAACATCACCTATTACTGTGACATTCAAATGTAGATTCATCATCAATTCATTTTTGGATCATCCCATTTCAATTTATTCAATTAACCTTCAAAAACGAGGTATCTCATGATGACTAAATGAGAGTTTCAGCTATTCACTGCCTAGAAAATACATCAGGCTCCTATTTAAACATTCGGTTTTTCTTACCTGCTTTGTTGAATTATGGGAATTTTATTCAAAAATTTCTTAGACGAAGCTGACCCTTTAACATAAAAAACGAAACAGAAAATAATTATATTTCATACAAATAGCCAAAGTTCTTCATTAACTTCCGTGTCTAATTGGAAGGGATTTCCATAATTTCGCCGCTAGTGATTTAGTTTGCTTTTAGTTGTGATTGTGGAAAAGGCCTGCTACTATTATAAATTTTTGTTCTGGATAAATTTCTGCTACTGTTATAAAGTTCTGGATTAAAGAAACAGTTAGCTTGAGGCAAATACGTGATAAAACTGTGGCAGAATAAATACATAATTTACCAATTTTGAGAGGGAAAACATTCTTGAATGAGGGATAGGAATTGTTGATATTTTATTATGGAATAACTCTTGTTGCCATTTTTGAGATGGTTGGAGAGAGGTTTTCAAGAGCCAAATTAAGTAAGATGAAATTCAACGAATATATTCTGCTAGTTTTACAGATGGGTGGAAGGGGGTGTAGAATATTGTGTAGACTATTCACAAAAAGTGAATTGTAATTACTTAATGTTATTGTAACGGGCAGACGTACACATTGTTCTCGATTCTTGGAATTTACTTGGAACTGATTTTGAGGGGGTTGATTACGCAGGATCTGTATCGAATTACTGGTCCGTTGAGCAATTTTAATTGAATTTAAAATACCAGAATTATACACAGTATGTACCCCACCAAGCATTTGAATGGTTTGACAAGTTCCTGCGAATACTTTTATTTCTTTTCTGTCCATAGAACTACGTCTCCTACGGAAAAAGGACACGTTCTATTTTCTGGACTGGTGTGGGACGGAACGCCTTGTGGTACTAATTTGGTAAGTAACTGCTGCATCTGTACCATTCACCTTGCGTGTCTGAAATCATGAGATTTTGGTGTAAAATAACTTCAATGTATTCACATTTTCTCAACTTCACACGTTTGATTTGAGATGAACTCACTTCCTCCCATTTCATTGAAAGTCATTGAAACATTCATACGTATCTACCAAGTGAGCAGGATTTCTAAATTGGTACCTACACATACAATGTGAAGATATTGATGGGACTAGGTCGTCGCCATGGAAGTATTGTAATTTCACCTTCTTGTCGACTGATTGATTCCAATAACGCGTCCAGGGAAAGAACGATTTTAGTCACTTTTTTCCATGTTTTGAGCTATTAATGCCTAAAAGATGGTCACTGGCAAACTTCAGATATCTGAAGCATAAATATTTTAAAGAACAAGCTTAGTCATTTGAAAAACGGAGTGAAATGCATGGTTACCGGCAACAAAGTGTCACGCATATTTTCCATTCTCCTTTCCGTACTGTTTTAGGCGGTTTGGAAGTGGTTTCAATTTTTAAAATTGTTACATACATATTGGAAGATAGGTGTTATTTTTAATTTCCTCCCGTTTATAAAACCGCCATAGGTTTTTTTTCCCCGGACATTTGAGAACAAAATTTTCTTGTTTAGTTGTTGTTACGTTGTTCCTCAAAATATATTGCGTAGAAACTCAGGGCCCTAGTCCTACATTAGTCATGAATTTTGGAGCAAAACATCACTGAAGTTACGAACTGAGTGTCCGAAAAGTAAGAAAAAATTTGTGAATCTGAGAATTCATAAGGCTAAGTCCTCCTGTGGGAGACTACATCCCTTACCGTGACATTCGATATCATTACCATCATGTCCTCCCTACGCCACCACAAGCAAGATCCCAACTATTGACCATCATAGATGCAAATTTCCAATTATACTCCCAACAACCCGTCGACATTTCTACAACTTCGGAAAGTTTATTTGTCTTGGTCACTCATCAACTGAATATTTTCAAAACACGAACAATGGCGCTTCAGATGTCGATCCGTTGCAACCAACACTTGATCCTAGACACAATCCACCAGCGCCATCTTGGCAAAACCATCATATGTCAGAATCAACTGTAATTTCAGCTCGAGAGTATGAGGCCAGATCGAGACAATTACGAAACTCGCGTTGGAATGTTACACCAATACTGTATAGAGACAGTGAAGAGGAAAACTCAACAGTGTAGGAGCGACCAATGCCAAATAGTTTGGTAAATGACAATGGAACAAGTCAGAGGTCTTGAGAGAATTCCCCTCAGGAAGTATCAAACTGTTCGTCAAAAGCAATTGAAAAACTATCGGAAGCATTCAATGAGCCGTACCTGAATCGAGTTGGGAACACAAACAATGTATGGTATACCAGATGGAGAATGATCACGTTTCTAAAAGGAAAGCAGTATGATCTTTCTGGCACTCTTGATGAGTGGCAATTTTATCAATGTGTTGAGTGATGAGAAGAATGCTCTGATTGCTGGTACCTACCCTTCAGAACGTCTTCTCATTTACATATCACTAGTCCTCCAAAGAGACAAATGGTAAAACAGGCTCAAGACATACATCAACTAATTAGATGGAGAATCCAGCTTTGGTTGGATGGGCAGGTTAGTGCGGGAGGCATCGCGGTGGCTATCTGAAGGAGGCAATGCTGTTGTGCTGGCCCCAGAATATGTTATAAATGAAAATGGGAGAAATGTGCTTGAAGAGTTCAATGATAAGCATCTCAGCCTAGATATATTAAAGACACTTTTAGATCCCTCAGTGAGTCGAGAACTGCTACCATTACTTTAGGCCCTTGTTACCAGTGATCATGTTGAGAGAGTAGCCCGAAAGCTTGATGGTGGTGAGGGTCCTAGTGGAACAAACTCTGATCAGTGGGCGGATTTCCTGCATGAAGCAGTGGCAGCTCTGGTAGACAAGTTTGCTAACCAGGATTTCAACTGGGGGACAATACAGGCTCTGATGTCAAGTCGGCTGGTTTCCCTGAATAAATTCCCTAGAGTGAGGCCCATTGGCGTGAGGGAATGCTTACGGCGCATTTTAGGTAAGTGCATGGCTGAAGCAACTAGGGACGATGTTACTGTTGTTTGTGGAGAAAAGCAGTTGTGAGGGGGATTAGCTGCATGGATAGAAGGAGCAATTCATACTGTGGCCAGCGTATACAAAGAGAAGAGTGCACCAAAGTCACATTGCGGACTCCTTCCGGTCGATGCGCAAAATTCATATACAATTCTCAAAAGGGTCATGCTGAGCTAGTTTTTTGAGGCAGTGAAGAAAAATTGCTCAGTAAAGAAGGTGTTACCCAAGGAGACACTTTAGCAATGTTGCTTTACGGAATATCCACCTTACCTTTGATTGAAACATTACAGGATACACAGCTAACTCAGTGTAGGTATGTTGATGATGCGTCAGCCCAGGGGCACATTGGTAACCTGAAAATATGGTGCGACAGGCTGAACAACCATGGACCTCAATATGGATACTTTCCTCAAGGCCTTAAATCCTACCTTGTAGTCCATCCAGAAGCTGAATTTGAGGCCAGGCATACGTAAGACAAGAAGTAGGGAAGAAGGCATATTTGAGAGATGAAATGAAAAAATGGACTGAATGTGTGAAGATGTTCGCACTGGCGAATGAAACCCATCCTCAACCAGCCGATTTAGCATTTACAAAATCAGATCAGGTCCAGTGACAATTTGTCCTGCGAGTTGTGGAAGATGGAGGTGATTGCTATTCTAGTCTTAGACATAAGATTTTTTCTGACCTTCTCCCTGCCATCATAGGTGATCAATTGCTTTCAGAAAAGGAATGTATGCTATTTGTTTCACCCTCGGTTCAAATCATAATTACCGCCATCCTTTTCGCCCCTTCAAGTAGTTCCCAAACTCTCCGCTAGAGTTCTCACTCTCGTCATCAATTCATTGAAACTTGTAGGTAATATCTTTCTTTTTTCTGTGAATAGAACAATTTTGAATAAAAACCAAATTAATTTCCGAATTATAATATCACACTCGAATCTTCGATATCGTTGAATCGCAAGAAGAAGTGAAACAAATCAAAGACTTTCCGCCTCTAGAAGGCTTCAGATATTAGCTTTCACGGCTGCCCCAAGAGGGGCAAACAGCCATTTGCTCTCTCCGCCATCATTAAGTTGAATTCATTCATTCAGTCTTTAGCGCTCCCGCTGTATCTGATTTGTAATAAATCCTAAAAGTGAATTTAGTTCAAGTTTATTTCTTTCCACAATTATTCACTATTTTCACTTCCAGTAAATAAAGGGGGCTTGGCTGTGGTTGACCCAGTACACTCAGCAAGTCGTTTGATATATATCCAAAGCAGGATCAAATGAGCTAATGTGGGCAATTAAAGCTGGGATCCCTCTTGATATAGCCAATCATCTTGCTAACATTACGGCAACAGAGCGGGAAGCAATACACACAAAACATGACGATGGGGATGAATTGCTGCGAACAACACTTGCTGAGTTCCCAGGAGATAGACTAAGCGCCATAAATCGCTCCATAGTTGGCATATCAAAAGCAAATGGTCAATTGTACTGTAAATGGCTCTACGAATGGGCTTATAGATGTCAACATCAAAAACAAAAAAGAAAAAAATGGAAACAAAAACAATTGGAATTTCGCTAATGATTACCTACCCATCACGTGACTAAGAATATTTCTCCATTCAAGGCTCAATTTGTTGAATACAATTGTTACGTTTTCATCTTAAACAAATTTTGAAAAACGGAGTTCAAAAGTACAGGCACTGGGGAAGAACGTTCGAGGTCAGAGAGCGGTCGAAGTCACCCCTCACGGGAGATAGGTGATGCATATGATGCTGGGCAAAAATAATCAAGGTCTTGAACTAGTTAAAAGAAAAAATAGTGTTATTTTAATTATGTTTTCTTTTTATAAACAATTTTACTACTCTAATTTCATTCAATACACTATTCCAAAGCAGAATATATCGAAAAACTATATTTCCCTTCATTTTTTAACCTCAAAATGAATAACTTTTTTCTGTAAATTTGTGTTGGATGACTAAAATCGTTCTTTCCCTGGGCCCGTCAATTATTATGAACTAGTGCAGAAAAAGCAAATGAGCGCCCCACACCCATTCACTCAAAAACATGCCCTTGTTCTAGAGGGCTAAACTCTTATTCTATAGGGATGTAAGAAGTTAGGTACCTTTTCTAGTGAATTTTTTCCATTTTAGAAAGACTGGTATCATCCTCTCATCATCTTCTCTATTGTTGTGGGAAACTGCTGGTACTGTTAGTTTGTTTTTGTTACCACGTTATGAAAACTTGGTTTTGGACTGGCTCTAACTTATTGGACAGTAATTAAATAGAAACAGAAGCTATTTTTTGATCTGTGTTGCAGCTGAGTTGTCTGTGTAAAGAGATCGATAATAGCCTCTGTTTCTGTTTAATTACTGTCCAATAAGTTAGAGTCAGATCCAATCGATGTTATCCTGTTGCACTGTGCTATGTAACGATTAAATAAACATACCTTTCTCATATTACCTGGGGGTTGATGTCTATTGTTCTCTAAATAAATGTACTGAAAATATTCAAAAATGTGAAACTGAAATTCATAAATTGTTTTCTTGTTTCCGATATTAAAGGCTTTCAAACTGGCGTTAAGTGCTGTTGTAATCCACTCAAAAACCTTCATTGTCCAGAGGAAAGCAAAAGTCGATATCAGTTACATTTACCTATAAGTACATCTTGAGTAGAAAGAAAAAATGATTTTTTTGTAATTTTCTGATTATTATAATTATCGTTTCGATCAAGTTTACTAGTACGGAAACCCCATTCGTGAAGTCAGTAATAACCTGTTTGTACGTATTAAAGCAATAAACATGCCTACCATCAAGTACTAACCTATTTATATATATATTCAAACAATGCACAACAACAATGCATTATATATCCACTCATGTTGATATTATAACTTGACTGCAACTGTTTCAGATTTGCGTCAATCAAACATGTACCAGTCTGTATCCACATGTCGGCACCGGGAAGTGTCCGACCAACGACAATAACATCGAATGCTCGGGTAGTGGAGTGAGTCTATAGATGATATATAATTTCGTTAATAATAATTACATATGGTATGTGTGCCGGTAAAGTGATAGCTATGTGTGGCAATAATGTGTGTAAATTAACCTTGGGATTCTGACTAGTACTCGTAAATGTTCAAGCAATCAAATGACGAAATGTTATCGACCATACAAATTCACGGATAAGGTCCCAGAAGATAGGGGCAAAATAAACTTATAATAAATCGAGAAAATCGCGATAATAATGATTAAATCGCGTTGTTTTTCTTAGGTGTGTACGAACATCAACAAATGCTATTGTGACCCTGGTTGGGAGGGCCCCGACTGTTCCCAACCAGGGGAATACGTGCCGCCTTCGATGGACACTACCACTACCTCCCAAGGCATCGGCCCTAGCCTGGAGGAGCACATGAAGAAGAAGGAGACGCCATATGGTAAAACTTTTACTACAACCTTTGCATAATTTTATCCTTAAAATAACAGTTTTTGTACCCAAATGGACTTCAATCTTCAAATGATAAGTTTGAATAATAATGCATTGGTCTGTACCTTTGGTTTTAATATTGTGAGCTTCGTCTTTCGGCTTGTATCAAATAACCAGATTCAACCTTAACGACATACTGGGTATATATGTTGACATCTGAAAAAGATAGTGAGTATACATACACATAACTCATGTAGTTAGTCTGAGACATCCGTCTTACCCATATTTCACAAAACCTTTCGCGAAACTCCTACTTTATGGGAACAAGTACATTCCAAGGTATTCAAAGTCTTGAAATTCAAATGAATTCTAAAAAATATGAAATTGACGGGTGGCTCCTAAAATTTCGCGATCGTGAACCATGAAATTATGAGCAAGCTAGTGTTTCCTTTCGTTGCTTTTGAAATTAGGAAAAATTTGAAAAAATAGCATCGTGCCTTATATTCGTTACGCCCCAATATAAATGCTAAACGATATTTTTCTACAAAGCTACAAAATAATAATTATATATTTTTGCCTTTTTCGTGGAGTCACTATATATTCTAAAACATTTAAGCACTCTTGTGCTTTTATGTTTTTGAAATCATCCTTCATATTTTTCGAAATCATCCCTCCATATGACCGAAGAAATTAAAAATAAAATTGATTCTTCCAAATCTTAATTTCAAGTTCACATTTATCGATTGGCAAGATGACACACCGCTATATAAGAAGTACAAATTTGGAACATTTTCGAGGTCGTTCCAGAATATTCCAAAACTGATCTCCAAGAAAATGAGATAAATATAGTGAACATACCATAAACAAGAACGTCTACAAAATTGGGTGTGGCGTATAGCTCCCTCGAATCCGTAACATGAATGCGTAGATAATTGAGAATTGGTTGAGATAATTATATAAATTATTGTGAAAACTCTACTGCGGAAAATAGTACTTGATTCAAGATAGGTAGCAAAAAACGACAAAATCGGTCAATTAAGAAACGAGAAAATAATGCTCGGAGTAATTTACGTTTATGTATGCACAGAATGAAGAATTGGTTTAAGAATAACGAAATTGGCAGGAAACTATATAGGGGTTCATTCTCTGAAAATTTCAATAAAATCGGATGATAAATGTGGAAATTATGCTCTCCAAGGATCGTAGATTAGCACTTGTGCAGCAGCTACTAATGGTATTATCATGAAGAAAATTGCTTTGGGTTTGTCAGCTCGTTTTCTCCCAACTATCCCCAGAATTTGAGCGAGATCAAACGACTAGAGTCAGAAAAAATGACTTTTGATTGAATTTACATTTACGCATGCGCAGAATGAAGTGTTTATTTGGAAATAATGAAACTAATATGGAAACATCTACATTCCCTGAAATCGTAATTAAAATCGGAAGAAAACTATAAAAATTAAGCTTGTTAGAAGAATTTTGCATTTGCGCTTGCGTAGGTGCCACTAACGATAAGATCATGTTGAAATCGATATGGAATGCTAGAATCTATAAACTAGGACGTGAGGAAATATTGCTTGGTGGGATTACGTTGGCGCATGAACAGAGTGAATTAATGATTCGGGAGCTGTGAAACTGATAGGGGACTGTCTACATCTTCACCCACATTGGCAGAAAATTGTGGAAATTAGGTTGTTACAAGGATTTGCGAATACACGACAGAGAGACACGTAGATAGATAGATATGGAACGAAAGTTGTTCAGATTGTTCTAAACGAAAATTGGGATTGGAAATTTTGATTGTGGAGACAAAAGATTTTTCCATCTCCCGAAAGTGAAAACAATACTTCCGCTACTCACAGGTTGACTCGGAAGCAATAATGAAAAACATATAGGCAATACCCGGACGTCCCAACTAATTGTAAGAAGGGCCATAGATCATGTTTTACTGGAAGATTCCTCCCCATCATAACCTCACATGCATATGCAACAATCAACCCCTCCTCCCTCACATCCACCATAAAGTATGAACTGTTTTTACATTGTGAAATCGAATAGTGACAGATTTTATCGGAATCACCCCCTCCATCTAACGCACCGATCATAAATTTGAAACCCCCAAGGTTTGCTGCATAACATGAGAGGATTCCTAATTAAACTATAAAGGAATGACGAGATTCGATGAAGAATTGTAGCTTGGGCTGCGAATAAAAAGATCGGCTACAACTCCGTCCACCCCCTATTTCCATGGTTTGTTGCTCAACCAGTCGCACATTGGGATCAAATAAATAATGAATCACGAAAATAAGTTAAGAATTTCAGCTTGGGTAGCGCTTATTAGGATCGGATATTACCGCTATTACCCCCTCCACACCCCACCGCGATGTCAAATCCAACATTTCCATGGTTCGTTAAACAACTAGTTTTTTTAAATATTTTTTTTAATAACAATACCCAATTTTTTTATTTTAACATTTTATTTTATTTTAACATTTATAACAAAATTTTATTTTAACTAAGTTGATTACCTGGTAGGGAGAAACTGGAGGGGATTATATTGGGTACTTGAAGAAATTAAGCTCAATTATACAATGTGATAATTATCTAATTTGATATCTGAAGAATTTGGGCAGTTAGTTAGCATTCGTGTGTTAGAATAGAATAGTTGTAACAGTATGCATCAAAGTTGGTGTTTTATATTTTGCAGGCACTGTAGGTATAATTCTTTAAAACAATATATATGAATGATGAAGTAAAAACGACAACAAAACTATCGTAATTTTAGACAATGAGGTGCCAAAAAACTTGCAGCCATATTCGATGTAACAAGTATTTTTAACGTCCCAACGTAGTGTTATTTTGCAGTTTCTCGTATGTTGAATCATTTTTACAACATTTTTCGGACTTGTTAATAAATCAACTCTTTAAAAACGTATCCAAACTATAAAAAATTCTCGGTTCGCTATAAGATTAATGGGTATGTGACTGTAGTTCATTATACAATAATACATTCAACACACGTGCTCCCTGAGGAGCTACGGTTGACTGTTGGATAGTTCCACCCCCCCTCTTAAGAATAGTTGACGCATCTGAGATAAAAGGGTTTGAATATGAATAAATTCAAAGATAAGATAGGTAGGTATATTCTAGTTGACACAAAACTGATAACGCAATGGAAAGATAATCACCGCTATCCGAAAGAAGTGAAAGAATATCAATCGTCATAAACTGTGGGAAATCCGTTTTATTTGTATTTTATTTTATTTTTTCAACTAAGAAAATACAGTTTATGGGACAGTTATAAAGATATTATATATGAACTAGAAAATACAGTGTACCTGAATATTGATAGATAGTATTTCTCAACCATTCATGACTGTTCCACCGCCACGAAGCCTTACTGATAAAAACAACAAGCCTACATTTATATCAGATATATTTTACATGAACTATTGAATATAGTGCACCTGAATATTTATGTATATCGACCAATCATAACCATTCCTCCGTTACTACTGTAGGAATTAGTTTAATAACGAGTCTACCAATATATCAGCTAATCACTAACAATAAAAATGTATAGAACCTCTCATCTTATTCAAACCTGTCATTTGGAAATGGAAAAGTTAAGCCGAAGGGTTCCATTCGTAGGGTACAATTTAAACAATTTAATCTAGTCACTATTCAAGATCTGCGTACCTTCTAGGTAGGAGAAAAGTGAATACCTATATCCTACCAGGCAGCATAGTTCTTGGTAGAAATCTTCAGCCACCCTCATTCACAAACGTTTTTTCCCCCTGCAGAATTATATTGAAAGCTTGGTTTATCAGTTTGACCTCTCACATTTTTCGTTAGCCGACGATATTGTTGCGAAATTGAAACCCAAAATTACGTTGAGAGCAAGAACTTGTCTGCGGTATTTAAAATGATCAAAGAGAGTTTTCCTAATGTTGAGTTTTAACCAGTTTCAGGTAATTCGTGTCGACGTTGGGGTAGCTGCAAGTAGTTGGAACAAATATTAAAAGTCATACTTGGAGCTATTTGTCACCCCTCCCTATTCACCATTATTTTTATAAGAATAAATACCAGGTATTTATTCTTATAAATTCTAGGCCCTCGCTTTCCAGTGTTCAATAATGTAAAACGAATCGGGGGAATTGAGTTCTGTCGATTTTGATTTTAATTTGCCGAGTTCAACCCTAGACTCGTATTATGGTGTGCACGTTTCGGCCACAGTAATGAACGTCGCTTTTTCTTCATTGCCGAATCAGAAAATGTCAGCTAACTCTATTTAGTTCAACGTAAATTTATTTTCGAAACCTGGCCTACATAACCGATCTTTTTCTCTTTTGGATCGCATATCATTTTGGTAATACATCTATGATAAATCTTCATGAAATTACCTCGTATTATACATCAGTTGGTAATTTAAAAAACCCCAAGGGTAAATTCGTTTAAAAAACCCCAAACGATAAATTCGTTTGTTTTAGTCTTTACCCCCCTTCACTGGAATTAATTTTTATTATTCCTTGCATGAAAGATCCTTGGTACTACGGTAAACTGGTTTCTCCCTTCCTGAGTTTCAAACATTTGGAAGTATGAATGAATACCTCCGTGTAGTCTATTTTTCAAAAACCATGTTTAGTCTCCTTTTCGAATATATGTTCGTATCTTCGTACTTCTTGGGTACCTTGGAATTCGTATTTTCCTGACTCCATCAAACCAAAAGATTGCCAAAGAGGATGCTGATACAAATACAGCGTAATGGTCAGACTCCACACCCACTCCTCCTCCAACTCATTCAGCTCTTGTAGATATCCGAATTTGAACCATTTTCCATCACGCTACAAAAGTAAGTCCAGCACTAGGATATCACGAAACTTTGTCTTCCTTAAAGTTAGGCACCAATTTGTTGAATGCGTACCACCTTGACAACGTCTTGCTCTTAACATTCCGTTGCCTTCAAATGGTGTTCATAGCTTTTTTTTTTTTGTCTAATCCGATCAATCATGTTCCTGTACGCACTTCATATTCAGTCATTTAATGTACTTTCAGCGAATTTTCTTAGAAAATGAAGCTATTTCAATGGCTAGGAAATTTTTGATAAATTTGAAATTGAAATTTGAAATTGAGATAAAAATTCCTTTCCAAACGAAAGGATGAGTTTGTTGACTAGCACTTTTTCAGCAAATTAAATTGGTCAAATGTCAAAGAACGGCTATAAATTGTTAAATTCATAATTTTTAGCAGAATATTGCTCAAATAAATATTATCAAATATAAAATAGAACATTAAAAAATTTATGTACAAAATATTGCTGAATAATCTACTTAAATTTCATTAAAATTTGCTATACAATCGATAAAAACTTCAAAAATAATCGAAAAATCCAAAAGCTCTTTTTAAAAAGCGGATTACTATTTATAATACGTTTTTTTTTTTTTTTTTTTTTTTTTTTTTCATTAAAATAATGGTTAACATTTTCTTGGCACTCAAAAAGCTCAAATTTCAACACAATTTACCATAATATGACAACTTAAGAAAATTCGCTCATATGATCATGCTGCATGAGTGGAACTTTTTTTATTACTATGAGTTGAAAAAGAGAAGTAATCAATTTCCACAGGAATAAATTGATGTAGACTAAGTTAGGTCGAAATTATGGGTACTATTATGTCGAAAATGCAAGAATTACCGTAGGTGGATGACCGTAGTATATATGAAATGTAGCACGCTACATCTCTGGTACTCAATCATACCCTCTAAAAATCAATACATATAATCAATCTATACTTTTACGAAATAGCCGAAATCGAGTTGATTAAATTCTCAAAGAGTACTGAATTTCTTCCTTCCTTCTTTCTCCCGTTCAATCAGTGCATTAAAAATAGCCTTTTCATTGCGTCGGTGTAATTGGTAGATATGTCTGTGCACTCCACAAAAGTATTGGTAGGCGATTGATTTATGTTCCCTGCAAAGCTTAACTCTTAGGGCTGACTTCTTAATCACCATATTATATTCTTCTGCGACCTGAATAGAGATGATGATAATTTTACACTATTGTTTGCTTTTAGAACCCATGGTATTAAAAGAAATTAAGTTCTTGTTCTGCATCCGGTCGGAGCTGAAATATAAAATAAATTATGATTCCTCTTGTAAACTTATATTGGCTATTAACGAATGTCCTAAAATCTTGGCATTTTCTGTATCAGCCCTTGAAGGTGATACACCTGATAGAATTAGGGAAGCGGGGAAGTCAAAATGGGACCCAGGTTAAAATTAATCCCAGCTTCCGGCTTACTCTTAAATTTACCCTTCAAGGTCTACCGGTTCACCCTTAGGGATAACATTAGCGTGATGGCATTTTCAAAAATCAGTAAGATCCATTAAGTGGGGTAATTCTTGTTTGCTTTGGTAGATTCTGTTTCAGTGACTGATTAAAACTACCCAAGACACTTAGTTCCATCTAAGAACTGTCTGTTCGATGTCCGAACGAGTTGTTGATGAAAACAAAGAACTTCAACTCAAGCGTGGGGAACATATTATCAATTTCATCCCAATTATGAACTGATACCGTACCAATAGAACTTGATTGACAATAAATAGATTTTTTTATAACTTTGGTTACTTCCTACTCACGGATTTAATTCTAATTACTGAATTTTCCTTCGGTAAGTCCCCAAGAAGTGGTATATTTTGGTTTGTTTCGTTATAGATAATTATCATTTGAATACCGTCGGTTTCAATGAGCCTTTTTAAATGTCGGACACTCGTAAGTGACACAGCAGGCTTATCATTTGCCGACCAAACCTATCCTGCCAACCCTCATTCAACGTACGCGTGAAATTTTTTATTATTTTCTTTACTACAAAAGTAGAGCTAACTTTATATACAGTAACCACAAACGAACGCACTGAAATTTAGTACAAAAGTTTTTAAGGCTTTAGCTGAATACTAAGATCTGAACATGTTAGGCAAAGCTTGTGAACATTATTGTTGGGTTACGATGAACACCCACAGTTTTATTTTTATTTATTTAGTTTTGAATTTTATATTTTTATCTTATTCATTTCATTTATTTTTTATTATATTCTATTCATTATTTATTTTATATGTTTTTATTTATTTATTTATTTATTTATTTTTTTTCAATTGCTAGAAATAAAATGTACATGTAGATCTAGACGTAATTGTGAAATAATTAAATATTCAAAACGATCTTTCCTGGTGTTCATCCCCCCCCCCCCCCCCCTATGCTGTTTGTTAGTGTTTGTATACAGGTGAAACAATTAACTTTCGGTAAAGTTAACATTATTGGTTGAGTGACAATATGAATGTGAGGGCCAACATTTTTTATAAGTTAGTAATACCCAAAACGCGGTCTATATTGATATGATATCAAAATCAGATACCTATGATATTCCTGTGGTAATAGAATACTTGTTTTTGCCCTTTTTCAATGCATAATAAATTGATTGATATTCTGTAAATGAACCAAGACTTCGTTTCATGGAACCCTATTTTATTCAGATAAAACGGTACTTTATGAACATTTAGGTTATTATTACTATAACATGCGTTGAAAAACTTCCGAGGCCAGAACCTGGCTAGCTTGGATCACTTTGTTTTAGATAGGTAAGTATTTACCTAACAGATTTTAAAACGATAGGACCTTGAGAGTTACTTCACCCGTAGTCACCAGGTGGCTTCACATTATCTAAACCCCTGTGAGCACCACTGGCAGGAGATAGCACAAGTAGATTGTCTCAATAATCCAGTCTTATTGTTTGTGTTTTGTCCTAGTTGCGTATATACAGTGTTGTTAATTATTAAGTATTTTCTGGTCAGACATTCCATGTCAAATAACAGCTAGTTGAGTTATAAAAGTACCATGAACAAACGAATTACCTTTGTTTTCAACACGACAAAATTAGTTCCTCAAGAGCGAGGGGATAATCAAATGTTGGAAGTTGTGTCTAGTAAACTGGTTATGTATAGCACTACAGATTTCTTTCGATGTCTCCAGCACTAATCTATTACAATGACGGGTGGCAACGAATGTTATCGTAATACAGCAAACAGATTTATTCGAATACTTACATACCTATCACTAATTTTGCTCAATAAATTGACTATCATCCGTTTTGGTATTACCTAACATTTACGTACTTGAAATTGAAAACTGCTTGTAAGTCAAAAGCCATTTGACTTTTAGACATGATCCCCAATCATTCTTGATTTGATAACTTTTGGAGGAGTCCGTTGTCACTAGCAAGTCAATTACAGGGTTTCTTGCGCTTTGGATCTAAGAACATCATCATCAGGCCGTCGAAACAGTTCTGTTCCACGTTCTGATAATGATGTTCTTATATCGAAAAAGTCGATGCATGAATGTACTCGACTTGCTAGTGACGATGGACTCCTCCGAAAGGTATGTAAATGACAATTTTACTCTTTCTAGTAGCGGAAATAACCCTTTTGATATTATAAGTTATTTATAACGTTTTCCTACGCACAGAGGTACAAAATTTATATTATTTAAAATCAAATTATATAACTATGAAAGTAGTGTCGACCATTTATTTGAAATTTTCCCATGGTTTTCTTATTGTTGGGACGAAACCTACGTTTTCTGGCAAACAATGTTTTACAGGCCAGAACTCTGACAACCTAAGCACCCTGATGATGGTCTTCATTATGGTTGGGGTTGTCAAGTGCGTCTTCATATGCTTTGCTAGTATAGCCGTTTGCTACAGGTACACACACGATAGGAAAAAACTTTTAAAAAAGAATGGAAAAAATGTGTACATAACTTTTAGAACCTACTCGTATATATATTAAGGTTTTTGAAGAACTCATTCACTTAAATAAATGCAATTTTTACGGCAAAGTGCCAAATCGGGAATGCGTTTTCCCTTGTGTCACTGCTAGACTGTCTTCCTTTGCTCGCAGCTTACGATTTTGGTGTAGTGAATGATGATTGGTGCGTTGATGTATTCTTTGGAAGCGTGCTTTTAGTGTGAGTATTGGTGGTTTGATTTGGTGTGATAGTGCATTCGTTCAGATGTCCATGTTAGCTAATGATTGACAGAAAATTGAATAAATAAATACCAACTATGGCTGGGTAATAAAAAGCCGTAATTGATCATTTCCCTGTTCTGACGGCAAACAGTTTGAGTTCCTTAAAGCATTTCTTAGTCATGATGGTGGTGAATTCCAGCATTTCGATTCGAGCGGTTGTGCTTGGCTCATCAACAAGTTTACTATAGACAGTGTGGGTGACTTGTAGATAAATTATTCTGGTCAAGTAAGTCTGACTTTTGATTGCTTCCATACTTTGCGCCCGTGCCACACTTCTCGCTTCTTTTTTTATTCATTTAAGCATTTTCATCAGTAATTTTTCGATGAAATTGTCGGTTTTAAATCGATTCATATACAGTAAAAACGGGACGGAGGAAGTGTTGGCTTCAATGCCAATATAAGTAATTGAATTGTCAAGATTAATGTTCCTAACAACACGAAACGTGTTTGAAAGTACGCGGATGTCCTTCGGTATGTACTTAACCACAAAATTTGTAACACTATTATTTACTCTTTAACTTATTTGTACTATGCTAGAAACCTGATTCAAGAGGAACAATAAAAGTTTATTACCATCAACGAAAAAGAAAGCTAAAGAGGTATCACTTGACATGCTAGAAACCTGTCAAGCTTGACCCAAAACATAGAGCCACTAAATTATTAATTAGTCACGATCATGTTAAATATGCGCACCAAGGTATATCTACGTTGCTAACGCACTGAGACGAAGATTCTGGGTTATAAAAGCAAGAACTGCATTTGTAGCTCCGATCAGAAAATGTCGGTATTATAAGGTAAAAAAATCAGCACCATATGTACCTTATATGGCCAAAATGCCTGAAGAGCGTTTGGAGCCCCACATCGGGCCATTCACCCACATTGGGCCGGACGATTTTGGGCATATGTCAATAAGGGTTGGACGTTGTTCAGAAAAACGATGGGGAGCATTATTCATATGAGCACTCGGGCTATTCACTTAGAAGTCGTTCATTCGTTAACCGGTTATAGTGCAGTAATAGCCATAAGACGAATTATTGCGCGCCGAGGGCAGCCTTTTAGCATACACTCATAAAATGCAAGAACATTCAAAGGAGCCGATTGAGAAATATGAGAAGCATTAGAGCAGTTTGACCAGCAACAGCTCAACGAGTTTCTCAGTTCAAGAAGCATAAGATGGTCATATATAGCATTTCCAAATTGAGTTAAACTTTTTCCATTTAGGTTTAGTTCTTTTCATTTTAGGTTTAAACCTTTTCCACTTAGGTTTATACCTTTTCCATTTAGATTTAAACCTTTTCCATTTGGATTTAGACCTTTTTCATTTAGATTTAAACCTTTTCCATTTAGATTTAAACCTTTTCCATTTAGATATAAACCTTTTCCATTTGGATTTAAACTCCATCAAAACGTCAGTAGTTAGCCCCATCATAGTAAGTAAGTGCCTATCTACTGAAATTTCATTAGGTTAGAAGTAAAAAAAAAAAAGGAAACGGATAGTTTTAACTTAATTTATAACTTCCGTTCATGAGAAATTCTTGTGTTCAAAAAACATTTGTTCATTATTATATTATATTACATTTCTGTGCATAAAAAAACACTTGCATGATTTAATTTTCAAGTTGTGGCATAATAACGTCGGGTTAGAGGTAAAAGTACCGAAGAGGTAAATTCATATTGTGCAAAAATCAAATTAAAATTTCAAAAGTTAGTTTGGTAAATATGATTATTTTCTTAGGTTGGATACATAGTTTGATGATATTGATCACCAATAATAACAACAGTTAAATAATCATAATATTCTGCATTTGATTTTCCCACGTGTTGAATTTGTGACTTGGGTACTTTTACCTCTAACTCCACGATAATTTCCTGAGTTTAAATCCAAATGGAAAAGGTTTAAATCCAAATGGAAAAGGTTTAAATCTAACTGGAAATGGTTTAATCTAAATGGAAAAGGTTTAAATCTAAATGGAAAAGGTCTAAACCTAAATGGAAAAGGTTTAAACCAAAATGAAAAACGACTAAACCTAAATGGAAAAGGACTAAACCTAAATGGAAAAAGTTTAACTCAATTGGGAAATGCTATATACCCCCCAGAAGCTCCGCATATGGGGGGGGGGGGGGGCTTGGGATCGGATGATCCGAACAGTTAAGGAATTTTCGATAGTTATTTTAAAAACGAGGGCACCTTCAGTCGAATCATTGTTGACCGTTTTCGCCGAAGCAAAAAATATTGTACATTCAAAGCGATTGGCTCACATTTCGACAGAACCTGAAGACGACGGTCCCAGGAATTACTGGCCAAAGGGAACCAATGGTGTTGTTTACCCCGACAAGTGGGGACACACAAGAATGGCGGACATACCAACTTCGGATGGAGTATTTCAGAAACCGGCGTCAAGACTATGTCAAATTGTAATCGAAAAATAAATAACTTTCTAAAAAGGGGGAGGAATGTGGGCTACAATGGTGTCTATGTTGGTCAATTGGTCAATATAGGTAAATGAATTGTTAAGATTAATGTCCCTGAATTGTAAGATTAATGTTAAATTAATGTTGTGTTAACAACACAACACGTGTAATTCTTGTTTATTTATAACCATGATGAAAAATATATCCAGTTTAGTTTCAAAATTCACGAACAAAAGTGTTTTTATTTAAAAATATGTTAAAGATTAAATAATAATGGTGTAAAGTGTGTGGTTAAGCACATTTCGAAGATCAACCGCACCATTTCCAACCGGAAGCTCAGGAATTTTATTATATATTGCAAATAAGTTGAAGAATAAATAAGAAACAAATTGTTAGGTATCAATCGATTGGTGTATATCCAATTGCCGCTAATCATAATCGAGTCAGCAAAAATTCTCGTATTAGGATGAAATTTAATAGGAAGACGTAGATCTAATTAATGAATGAAAGAGTTTTGATGCAGAAACATTCCGTTCGAACTAAGGTTTTCAGTCTGACATTGAAAAAGTATTTTGGTATAATACATAGACGTGTACAGACCCAAAAAATTACTTTTCGATTTTTTCGTAGCCTAGACCGTATTTTGTGACAGCAATGGCTAAGAAAAAAGCGTCTTTATTTTTGTGTTTTCTTTATTTTTCAGTGTGATGTCATGCTGGAAACATGTGTTTGTCTTCGATGTATTTAAATGTATTTGTAAATATTGGTTACTTTTCAAATTGACTATGTAATGCAACAACCATTGAACTACTACCTACTTATTCATTGCTTTTTAAAATCTGACTATCTTTCGTTTTTCTTTGTTTCTGCCTATCTTTTCTATCTCTGACCCTACACATTCTTCCGTTCCCTCAATATTATTTCATTCGTTTTACGCTGGTTGAAACATTAATTAAAATACAATCAAACAACTTTTTTTTTCTTGATTTAATTTAATTATTTTTTGCATGAATTGGGCACAAATGCTCCTAAATACCCTACATGCCTTAACCTCAATATCCGTCCTTTATATCCTCAAAACTACAACATCCACTTTTCTTTTGTTGAATTGAATAATTTTTTCTCACACCGTTGCTACAAAACATTGTTTTATAACAAAACAAAAACCTTCAAACACAACAAAAATAAAAAAATAAAATAAACAATTAAAATTGAATAATTGACGACGACAACCGTGTAATTGTGTGTTTTGTTTTTTCTTGTTCGGTGCAGAAAATTCACACAGTACCAACACGGTGTTCCTGGTCGGTTCGTTAATGTCGGTGGTGGGGGGCGTTTTCATAGTCTTTGCCCTGAGTGCTTTGTGCTACAGGTCAGTTGTTGTCCACAAAAACTTCTCTCTCTGCCTCAGGTTAGTTAAACCAAAACCAGGCAAGGTAGAAATTATTTATTTTCGTTTTTTTCTTTCTTTTCTGGATATTGTTTTGATTACAATTATGTTACTGGGAAGTTGTGAACTAACGAAAGATAAATATTGGTATCGTTTACAAGAGTTGAACGCCCTGATAGAATCTTTACCGTTTTAGTAAAGACATCTACGTTCTTGTCGGTATTATCTCGAAAAACTGATTTTTGTTTTTTGTTTGAATTTATTTGTAATATTTCCCAAATTTTTATTCCCTTCATGAAACACACCCTCATGCGTTATTATTATGTGTCCTTTTTTTAATTATACTCAACTAGTGTTGTTTAAATTGCCAAGAATTTAAAAAATCACAAAAACTAAAATAAGTAAGCTTTCTTTTATTATTATTATCTTTTTTAAACTCTATTGAGAATATAGAATAAATTTTAATCTGCAGTACAACAGATTATTAATTGCTGAAGAAATATCTGTTGGGTTTTGCAAGTGTTGTATTCAAACATGCCTTCAATGGAAACAGATTTATTAGTTCATGTTCATACCGTAATACTTCGATATATGTTCGTACAGCTACTACTACCAATATGATTGTTTTAGTAAACAATCAATCCATTGCGTTCAGCCAGGAAACTCATTACAAACATTTTATTTATTCATTTTTTTCATTTATCAATCCCCCCCCCCCCCCTTCTTTTTAAGACTTAGATGTCCAATCGTTCGTTCGACCATCACTCCAAACTTATTTTAACTGCCTCACATCTAAATAGTGTTGACCGTTTTATTGTGACCAACATCTCTTAAGTATAATTAAAATTCTACGAGTATATCATAACCCAGAGCCGCATTTCTCATGTACGGATTTCTTAGTTCACAACTTCTAATCGTTTTCTTCTCTTCATGCATGGTATGTACAAGGATATTTTGTGTACCTTTACAAAAATTGATTTTTTTTTTTTTTTCATTTTATTCAAACCACTGTTTTACCACCAGTCCTTGACACGCACTCACCACTCAATGCAGTGTTTGTATACTTGACACCCTACAATTTTTCCGGGTAACAATAATTGTTGTAGTTTATTGAAGCTTCTCACTTTCGTATATCCTTTCCCGATTGTTTTTTCTCCTCTCTTCAATTGGTCCATTCAATTTCGTGAACTTCATACGAACTGATACCCTACCGGTGTCAATATCAGGGATGAATATTATACACTAAAAACCATGGTAGGCTTAAGATTAACTGAATTGATGATAAACATCAAATTATTAGGATTATCAATATGAATTAAGAGATTTATTATTTTTATTTTATTTTGTTTTTAATTTTTCAATTTGTGGTATTGCTAAACTGTAATACATAGGTACCATATCGTAACGTGTTATATCGTTTAACACATTCCCAGCAAAGCTCACCTTGTACAGACCATGTTTTCAATTTGTTTTCTGTAATTTTTAGCATCCTCACTTGAAATGTAGTCCGCTACTGTGAATTTGGTTTATTTGGTTCTCAACTTCAGTTCCTTATAACTTCTCACAAGATTATTATTTCGTTTTATTTATTTATTTATTTTATTTATTTATTTCACGGCTTGACATTTCTTTTCATGCTTCAATGAGTTTGTGCGTAAAATAGCAATTATAAAGGCATCCAAAAGAAGTTCAGGCAGAATTTAGCGTTAAAATATCATTTTGTTCGATGAGGATATATCAATACCTATTTAAACATTCAGAATTGAACGTACACTGTGAAAGTCTTTCTGAACTTTTTGCTCACACGTTTGACAAATATATAGTTAATAAAAATTATAGCTTTCATGCTTTACAAGCTTCTTTTTTCTTCCGTTTTTGTTTTTTCTGATAACAATCCTAGACCGCATGCATATGGTAAACACTGCTTCACTGACAACTTATAGAATAGCCAATCCTCCACTTAATTAGCCGACACACACTTTTGAAATAGATCCAAGAATATCAACGTGGTAAGAAATTTCAAACATATATCGATTAGTTTTGAAAACATGATGATTTGGTGAAGCCGTCAAATCAGTCTGTTTATATAAATTGTAAGGATCCAAATCACCTTTATGTCCTCACTCCCTTCATTCCTGGTAATGTTGCTCATATTCTCATTCCGAATTCCCCCCACTTGTTTTTCACCTTCTTTATCACTTTCCAAAAACCCTTTCACAATCTCCTCCTTCGATCCTTCTTTTTACTGTAATTTTTGGAGCTTGCAGTGTTATGGTTTGTAATGTCTAACGATAATTGTGCATTTTGAATGTCTGTTTTAACACAGATTTTATTTCGTTATCATTTTTTTCTCGAACAAGAAATGGAGTTTACATTGATGTAAATATGCATATATTATCCAGTTTTCAACCACCCCTTTTCTTATTTAGTTGTACAGTTGATTTTACCCACCATCATTATTATCACACATAATAATATTGGTTGAAGCGGGCAAAGTTGATATTTGAAAAACATAAATAACTATTAAATGCTGATCTCTTGAAACCAAAAGTTTGAAAACGGAACCTATTAGTGTCCTTTCCATTAATAAATACTACTGAGAAACCCGTCCTACATGCGTGTGAAGATTTTAAAAACGAAAAGTGTTAGTGCAAACTCTAGTAGGAAATAATCACTACTTAGTATCTAATAATGGTAAAATATAAATAATAAACTTCAAGAACTTACCTACTTATATCAAGTTAGCTTCAATTCTGAAAAATAATAACATGAATTGAAAGCGCTAGACACCCATTACTTTGGCTAAGAATTCTCCCTTCACCAAAACCCCCCTTATTTTACCATAAGGGAATACGTATCGTGGTAAATTACCTCCACTTGTATTTAATTTCAATTTTAATTGAGCTAGGATAAAATTTCCGATTGTGCTTGCCGAACAGCTCTAATTCAAACCAAATTAACTTATTTATCAATAGTACCTATATCTTTGGTATCCCTATTTAGAAATCTTCATTTTCACTGAGGTAAACCCGAATCGGACTCACCGGTTTGAAAATTATAAATTTTTATTTTGCTGTTTCATGGTTTCCTTTCCAACTCGTCTCGTCATTGTGCTCTCTTATTTACCCATTTAGTGAGAAAATTTTCAAATATTCCGAGAGCTCATTTCATGACTAAGCTGATCAAAAAAATGCATCGTTCATTTTGTCACATGATACGATAACCCCACGATTGACACAGACAATTAAAGTTCCATGTTCATCTCAGATTGGATTGTAATTAAAATTAAGAAAAGAAAAGAAGGAAATTAAGAAAAAAGGGATCTAAATGCAGAAAATTTGGGTCCCAGGTAGACCGGGAACCATATCCATCGGTTTTCTGTTCCAACGTACTTTACATCTTTGAAACTCCTTAGATTTATGTATTACTTTGCTACTGTGACACTATAGCTCACGGGGGTTATTGACTCAACTACATGTTCAAGATGGTGAGGACTTCGGTAAGACAAACCAAAAGATGTAATGGGTTTAATTAGTTTTTTTTCCGCATTGAAATTCGGTTTCCTGTTTTCCTACCTCTATTTAAACCCCTGCCGGACACAAAGGTGACTAAATAAGTGATGTTTGGTTGGATAGCCAAAATTTCGAGATAATAGGGCAAAGACGCTATTTTTACACTAACTATTTTAAATTTAATTTATCTAAAAGCTCCATGTTCTATTCTGTACAGATTTCAATTCGATGTAATCGTCTTAGAGCTCCGTATTTGAATCAGCTAAGTTACAGAAATTTTTACTTACATCTGAACTGATCCAAATGCTAAGTTTGTAATTCAGCAGAAATACTAGTTCTATTTCGCATCGGCTGATAAGAGAGTCCAATTTCATCTAAATCTGTGTCTCATCGTTCGATCCGCAAGCTCATTTTTTATTCTGAGTTAGCGGAAGCTCCATTATCGACTCAACAGATGAAAAACTCAATGGCTCAATGCCCTATCTGAAAGCTAGGTCTTGAACGAAAGCATAATTGATACTGGAGCAACATTACAGGCAATATTTACCCTGTCTCATGAACGCATAGTTGCGAAACCAGTTCCACAGAATAAGTTTCATTTCATCGCAAATAGACAAAGACATTTGTTACTTTGAGACTTTCCAAGTTACCACTCAAATATAATTGTATCAACAATCAACAGACAGAAAAATGTGGCCAAAAAAGTGGGTCGTCATATTGGTTTATTGACCGCTTTGACCGGAATCTCAGAAAAGAATCGTTTTGGCTGATGTGGAGGATCCCATACCGATTCACCCCCATTTGCAAACGCACAAGAAAGTTTAATATTGATCCTCCCTTCAGAAGAAAGGAAAGCTACGTATTTTCTGTATATTCCTGACAAACGATCTGGGTGATTGAGTGATAGATTATTATTTTTTCAAATAACCCATCTTCTTCCAAAAGGCTAATTCACAGATATGTGCTAATGCACGACCAGTACGTGGAAAGTCCCTGTAAGTCCTTTATTAATGAATAACCCAATTATACGAGTATAACCACTAGAAGACTCACATATAACAGACTGAAACATAATTATGCATCAGAAATCTTGTGATATAGAAATCCCATTTGAATATGAAGAATACTGTTTTTTCTTTAAAGGCTTGCGCTATCTTTGGTAGGCTTGGCAGAGAGAATAGTTTTTTGTTAGGTATCTACTCATTAGCTAAGCATACATATGTTTTAAGCAAGCTTACAACCTACTTTGATGCTTAGGACGGTTGAAGAAAAAATATCACTATGACTAAGGTCTCCTAAACAATAAATATGTAGGTAATTAAGTGGTAGTGTTATTATCAACCTAATTGAAGAAAAACCTGTTTGACGCCCGCTTCAGCTTTTCGATCATCCTTTGTAAATGTTGTAGATCGTACCTACCTTTTCTTCCCGTTTTAGAGACTTACATCATCCTTCAAAAGACACCGGAATTTTTACTCCATCCTGTCGTGGGGCAACTCGGTCTCATAACGTAGCTTTAACTTAAAATAGTGTTATTTACGACCTAATATTTTGCGATAAGGACTCTTGTGAAGAACAACTGGCTCTCGTTGTACACACGTCGGTGGCGGAGACTGACACTTCATTTCTTGTGTAACACCTCCCACTGTCAAAGTAAATTACTGTGGCATGAAGCTTGTCCTAACAATGAAGTTACGAAATACGACGTTGGTTTGGTTTTTTGTGCTCGTGAATGTGTTTATTTGCATCACTGTGTTGAACGTGTATTTAATTTTAAGGAAACTAAACAACCAAGATAATTAAATAAGTATAGTCCTTTGAATTAAAGTGAAGTACCGATGAATTAATTAAGGACATGAGATTCAAACACAAAAGTACATTCGCGTTTTCTCTTCTTTGTTTACCCCTTCCACCCCTACTCAAATTCTCATTATTTTCCAACCAATTTAATTTTCATTTTCCAATGTTTTAATTTTATTTTCAATTCCGTTGTATCCCTTGTTTTTCTCCCCCTTTTTTTTTTATCTCTTTCGTTACTTTTCCTAAAACCCAAATTTTTAACCCATCTATCATTCTATCCGTTCTCTCTCTTCTTCTTTTCCCAAAATCCCGTAAAATCCTTTAGGAGGACGACAATGCCGAAGCCGGACCCACCGTTCATCAAGAAACCCGGGATCGCCCCTCAGGGGCTACCAGCCATGGCGACAGCCCCCGTCGAGGATACGCCTGGCCTCGACAGCGCTGCCATGCTTAACTTTGGGAATATGCCTAGCTACAGGCAAGTATATTTAGCAGGAGTTCCTGGGGGACCTTTGTATCAAAGAAGCAATCACTCTTGCGGATAGCCTCTCAATTGTGTCATTCCTGTCTCATTCATGCACTGCGCTACACACTTATTAACTAAGTGAATTGGCAGAATTAGAGGCATTTTTCGCCAGTTTTCTCTTGAACATGTGAGTGTTTAAGAGTGAGTGGGACTAAAATCACCTCTTTCAGCAGTCTTCGTACTAGATCGAGTAAACCCTTGAAATTTTATAAGGTAAAACTATATTAATTTTCATTGATACTTCGAATTAACTCAACTGTCAGCCTTTCCGATTTCAAAATGCTAATGGATTTTCGATTAAAAAACACTCTCAGTTGTAAATCGTGTGCCGTGTTACTAAGCACTTACAGTAACTTATTTCTGCAAGTGTGTCAAGCTATGACTTGCGTGTTCCATTCACTAATTGCCCGAAGAAACTATTTTAGAAACCCAATTTGACTGGACTCCGTATGTTGCTTCTCCCAACATCGAATGACCTCGGTTTTCAAACGATTAATGATTAAGAGTGGAGAGAAGAGTATGATGAAGACTCAAATAGAGAGATGAAAGTTGTTTGTAATTAGTTGGTGAATATGAAGAATGCTCAATATAATAAACCGACCCCTTTACCTTTGTTCTCGATAATTTATCACTAAATAAATTAATAATAAAAGTTTCCAGCTCCTAACTGATTTGTGCTAACAAAGCTAATAATCTAATTTTGATGAGTGGAAGTGGCCTGGGTTCTCATCTGCTCAATTTTAACTCAGGTACTTGATGTCCCGTTTCTAGGGACGCTGTACCGCTTGAATAGTGTTGAGAGGAGTCATAGTTTTGATATTAAAGTAGATAACACGAAAACCTAAACAATATGTATCAGTATTGCATTTCGATTTCGGAAATGCCATTGAGAAAATCCTTACATGAATGTCTAGAAAACTATATAAATTATGGTAAACGTGTTTCTAGGAAGGTGAATTTGTAAGGAATTTATTTATATTAGTTTCCAATTTTCAAGAATTAGTAGCTTTCTTGGATTCACAAGCTACAACTTGCTTTACGACATTCTGTTCCAAAATCAACCGATGTTTGCAGTGGATGGTGCGAATTCTAGCAATCTCCAAGCTTGCGTGTTTCCTTCGTAAATCTGAATTTAGCAGTCGTTTCCAGTTCATTGACCTCGTTTATTTGAGTTTTGAAAACAAGTTAATTATATTGATAACCCTTGGAATGTTTTGATTAAATTATTGTTTAAATCAAGAATAAGTTCTTCATTTTGTGTTTTCTTGTAATTTTCTTGGCATTTCCAAATTTTTTTCATAGTCCAAATTTTCGCTTATAGGAGGATTTTCTTTGTATGTTTCTTCGATTTTTTTTTTTTTTTTTTTTTTTTTCTCCAAATCATCGTTGTAAGAGGTTTCACAACTTTTGACTAGCGACACTTCTGTCAATCCACTAGAGAATGTTGAATCCGCCTTCATCTTATCATCCGTTTTTAACCGAATTGTTTCTTTCCCGATTCATTTGGCTTTTTTATTTTACCATTCTCGTAATCCAGATTTCATTAAGATGGAGCAATTCTTCCTGCCGATTTCACCATGTTATGAAATGTGTATTCCAATCAACATGCTTGGTCTCATCATAGATCCAGAATTTAATTTTTGTTGATTCCCTTCAATCGGTATCTATTCCTACTGCCGATTTTGCTCATTCATTGTGTTGTTAAATGGAGCGACCGGGTCCCGTGAACTGGAGGTAATTATGTAAATTACGGTACGCAAGTTTGTAGGAAGGGATTAATTACAAATTAATCATGAGTGGGGGTACGGTATATATTTTTTAAAGGTCTCCTAACACCTTTAATAAAGATGTTTTTTTGTTATTAATCAATACTGTTTACTTATTTATTTACGGCTAGAGCCAAATACAAAGAAGTCAATAATTATAGTAGAACGAATAAAAATTATAATTTTCAAATTCATGATCTCGTTGGAAATTATGCTTGCATAGTAGACAATTTTATAGTAGGTTGAAACTAATTGCTCAATTCTGTCATCACTAAAAAACGAATGGTGAGCAAGGGATGAAAGGACATCATTACCAGATTTATTCATACATCAAGCGTTCCAAAAAGTAGAAAAATACAGTTTGGTTCGTGCCTTTGACAACGATTCGCACTGTGTGCATTGGTAAACGTAGGATATACTCGTACTCAGGCATAGGTTTAGTTATACATACTTGGGCATATTTACGAATCCTGTTAAGACAGTAATTATTCTAAAATCTAGTGATTTTCATAGACGAAAAGCAAACGTCTCTGTTTCACAGTTGGATTGCTAGGATCGTGGGACTCCTCCATTCTACGCATAAAACTGAACCTTTCAACGATTAAAAAACAATAAATACTTTTGAACAGTTTATTACGTCATCAATATCGTTGTTACGGATTATTTCTTACCCAAGGGAAATTTTATGTTACATCGCGATGATACGTTTCGTAGCAGATGGTATGTTGGTCAGTCCTAAACCCCTCAAATTCAAAATACCTACCTATTTATCATCATATATTGTGTCTGCACCAGTTTTTTTCTCTTTCTTCCTTTTTTTCTTGAAACAGGGAGGTAAAAAATTAGCAAATGGTGAAGCGAGCAACTCTTTTCGTGCCGCACAGAGGGACGAAACCCTCAAATCATGTTCAAAACTTCTCATGACTTTATAAGGTTTTTTTTTTTCCTTCCCATGTGGGTCTTGGATACGTAGAATCCAAATTTCATGTCAAAATTTCTCGAAAACAAAGAAAAAGACAAAGACATTTTTACCGCTAACACGGAAAAAATCGTAGCATGGATATGTTGGTATATTTGATTTCCAATACATATACCAAATGACAGATGCGAAATGAACCATGGCAGGTGAAGAAATACAGGCTACAGATGCGAAATTACCCATGACAGGTGACAAAATACAGGCTACAGATGCGAAATTACCCATGACAGGTGGTAAACATCCTTGTCAAAATGTCTAAATTAAATTACCTCAGTCAGCTGATCAGAAAAGACCAAATCAATTCAATAGTCTCCTATTGTCCCAGGGAGTCTCCCTATCACATCTCAACTCCCTAGGATGAACAGGAGAGATTTTAGCTAACTCAGCTGATTAGGAAAGAGCCAATAATCGCAATCGTCTCTTGGTGTCCCAGATAGTAACGAACTAAATCACTCGCGACGAAGTTGTGGAAACCCATTTCAAAACGGAAGTTAGTGAAATTTTTTACGAGCATGAAAGCCCTCTTAAAAATGATTTCTGTTCTAGAACCAAAAATTTCAACCATGTATCATGTTTTCTCGAACGGTTGCAATCATGTTCACAATATCAATTATTGAGAATGATCACCTGTGTGTAAACAATTATTATTTATATAACCATGCTCATAACTCAGTTTGTTGGACACGCACTTCGCAGTAGTTAACATAATATTGTTGGATAAATCGAGAGCTTTCGAACGAATGGTCAACGAATTTTGTGGGATGAAAAACGACGAAGTACCATTTCCCTAGCAACGAACCGGTTGTAGGCGGAAATTACTGTAACACTATATGTTTCGTGCGCGGAAAAAAATTGACTCGCAAAAATTGCTAGGACCCCAGGGCTAAAACATGATACATGTTAAAACGTTGTCTATTTCCACGAAAAATAAAGAGTTACAATGTTAAATCGAGTTCGACGGTTGGGCCATCATCAGTAACAAACAATAACAGTTATTGTTTGTTACTGATGATGGCCTAACCGTCGAAATCGATTTAACATTGTAACTCTTTATTTTTCGTGGAAATAGACAACGTTTTTCACTAACTTCCGTTTTTTTCCAGATAGTAACCCTATCAAATGTCAACTTCCTAGTGGTAACACTTGAAAATTACGCTCACTCAGCTGATTGGGAAAGATCCAATAATTTCAATCGGATCTTTTTGTCCCGGAGAGTCTCCCTATCAAATCTCAACTTCCTAGGATGAACAGGAGACAATTTAGCTCGCTCAGCTGAGTAGAAATGAGCCAGTCATTTCAATCGTCTCATAATTTCAGCTTCAAAGATTAAATACGATAGAAATCATCAGCTTTAGGAGCCCATCTGCTTATCAGATCTCAATGTATTGTCTAGTACCTACTGCTCACAAGAACCTACTACTCAATAGTATACCTACCACGTGCCTGGTTCCTTCTTGACTTAGCAATATTAGTTTATAACTTAGTGTAATAAATCAGCTGACAGAAAATGGCTTAGGCATCATGAGATGTTGTGATAAAATGAGAGCATTCAAAAAAGTGACGAACGATTTTCCTGCTATGAAAACTACCTAATGGAGTTACACTTCGCTAGTAACGCATTGGTTGTACGTGAAAATCAATAGAAAAAGAAGAAACCGAAGAGTGCACCTTCATTATTGTTGCTGTATAGTGACCGAATTTGTTTATCGGTTGTAGCGTTGCATTTTTTCGTTTGCAAATTTTAGAATGACCCCCAGCCCAAAAACATATCCGTGTTAAAAGTTTGCCGAGTGGATTGGGCAGTATACCTTTCTCACTCATTGTAATATGGACTTATGGAGTTAGTTTGAAAAATAAAAATACGTCAAAACAAAATTCACGTTTATACATTCGTAAAGGCTACCATGGATCCGACGGCAGAGAATTTATGAGAATACATTTAGAATCTATGCCGTAGATCCCTAAAAGTTAATCAAAGTCGATCCATTAGTCTCGTGGTCTCACCTGTCTCAACTATTTTGGTTTAGCGAATGTGTAAGACTTATTTTCAACCAATCGAGATGAGATCCATATGGCGTCATCCTGAGAATTATACCCAATTACCCTGCGAGTTTGAACAAAATCAGACCAATAGATAATGTAACATCGACCAAACGAGAAATGTATGTTTGCGCTTTTGCATAGGCTGCTGATTATCCGACTGCAAGGAAATTCGTAAGACATTATTTAGGAGCTAACCAACAAAATGCATGGAAATTTTATTAAAATTAGAGCAAAACTTGGTATAGTTTCGAGCGTGATAAGGATTTACCACAGACGAACAGGTAGACAGACAAGGAACCGAAATTGAGCAACAAGCTCTGAAACGCAGAAAACAAGTAGAAATTTTGATTTTGGAGGGCAAAAATTTGTTTTGACTTCTAGCAAGAAAACCAAGTTTCCCTTCCTTCGATAGTGAGAAAGCAAAAACGTATATTTTATCATTCGTTTTACATATTTTAGTACGGGATCGTTGGAGTAAGATATTTTCCAACACTTCGAAGGCAGTAAAAAAAGAAATGATGGTATGATTATCGATGAGATCCCTACAGTTGTTGCAATGATGTACGATAATCCGTCTGCTTTCCCTAACTCTGACAGAAAATTAAATTGTCAACATGAGGGCAATCAGAACTGGTTGGAACATTTTAAAAATCGCCTTGAAAATTCCGACGATCGCATTAGCTGATATAAATCCAATGGAGTTCGGACTATGCGAAATCGAGTTTATTATACCTCTTGTCACTATAGTTGGACTAGTGAAGCGATTATAACCTACACATTTTGTCTAATTGATTTTCAGTTTCAATGGTAGATAACCTATACTTAGATTATTTACCATTATTTATAAGAAGGACTAGTAAAGTGTAGATAGTAGTGAAGTTCATTAATGTTCTCACTATAGGTGCACTTCTCTACATATTGATGACAAGGTCAGCGTTTCGTCCAACCGCAAACGCAAATCAATTGCGAAGTTACGTTACGCTAAGGGTACCGTGAGTCTAATTTGTTTCTTAATCGACCTGTGGAAATAAAACCTGAAATAAAGTACCTTGGGGACAACTAGAATTACAAGTACGAGGTTGGGAGGGACTCTGATCAGATGAGAGACCTCCGAGTGTAATTTATTTTTTAATATAATACATTAACAGTGCACGGAAGCGTACTGATTACCTGAGGGATCTCTGGCCCTAATTTCTTTCCTTACGTACGGTACTTTAATTTGTGATGGAGCTGCATCGTGACACTTAGATAACAAAAAACGATGTTGCTGGGAGTTCCCTGAGGCTAATTTTTTTCCTAATCGACCTACGGTGATAAAATATGAAATGAAGCGCTTTTGGAACACGTTGAATACAATGGCAAGGTATGGAGGCGAACTGATCAGCTGAGGGACCTGAGAGGCTAATTTCTTCTACTATTATTCTATAATACTAGGTTTAATAAAATTAATGAACAGTGATCTGCGTAGAAGGGCTATCTATCACAGAAATAATAAACCTTTGCGTAAAAAACAGCGTTTTTTTCCTTGCAGCTTCAGACAAGGAACACCGAACCTTGATAACACCGAAAATTGATACAAACAAGATGGAGACGCATATTCGTTGTGTCGATGCCATAACCTATCTTGTGTAAAATTGCACTTGTACATATTTATTATTTTAACTAAATAACACTGGTGATATCTGAAATAATTATATATATTGTGAGTGGGAAATACCCATCCCCAACTTTGGTCGCTAAGTTCACTTGGTGAATCCCTAAATCATTCTCTCTCCCTATGCAATTCTCTCGTCTCAACCAGACTGTATTTATAGTTCTCTATTTTCCTTAGTCAGCTTTATATACAGTACACATTAACCAATTCTATCAATATCGCATAGTCTTGGCTTATCCTAACAATAATTTATCCTTATACTCATTTACTTGTTTCCGATTCAATATTCTCCTGTGATGCAAAGGAATTCGTATTAAATGAGATTTTTTTAGTTTCAACATTTATAAAAATGTCTGCCATGTAGGGTGGTTAATTAGTCAGATTTCTATCGAATTCGTACCATTAGACAATCAGAAACGGTTGTTATGAGATCTGCAAAAATGCGGATATGAACACGTTCATAAAGGTTCAAAACAATAAAACGCAAAGGTAGGGTACTTTCTAAGAACTGTCACAAACTCGCTGGACTTGAAACGTTCATGAAAATTTATTGGCAGGTTACCTTTGGCAACGAGTTTGCCGTTGCGTATTCCCAGGTGGAGGTTTGGATACAAATTTATATCTTCTCGAGGAAGACAAACCCCATTTTTTTAGGTGTAAAAATCTTTTCTCTCTTGAAGTTTTTCTCATTCACAGCTTGTGAAGCAGATCCCTCAACAGCTAAATTGTTTTATTATGCTTCGACTAAAAGTATTCGGTGTCACTCTATATTCTACGCATCTCATAAAACTCAAGAATTCAATATAGGGCTTTACGGACTGCAACAGAAACTCTAAAGAGCGTCCCTGCAGCTTCACAATTGTCCGAAGTCAGTAAACCTCGCCTCGAGCATAGGAGAGAGTTGATAACTAATCGTTGTCTGTGTCGATGCCTCGATGGACAGCTCTGGAACGTAACCATGATAAATGACACTAAAACAATGGCCATCGATGCCTTCACAGATTGCTACATGATGATTAAAAAATGCTACCCTTCTGCTAGAGTTTCCTAATGTTGCCACATGAATCTCAAAACGAAGCCAACCCCTAAGCAACTGAATGCTATTCACTAAAGCTCTGTACCCTCAGAATAACCCACCACCTACTTTCGTCGAACCGTATCGTTCATAAAAATTGCCACCGTGATTTATGAATGAGTTTATGAACGTAAGTCATGGAAATGTATAATCCAAAAATATGTGAATCTTATGATCAGGTTACGCAGCCTTCCATGTCTCAAGGGGCTATGGATTCGTTCGTTCGTCAAAAAGTACATTGATTTCAACATACATAGGGTTGATATCTATATATTACTTACCTATGTTCAGAAAGTTATGAAGAGAAAGGTTGCTCCCTTCGTCATTAGTTCGATTTACCTCTCTCCTTAAAAACCCCACGTTTATAGTAAAAGTGAAGTTTGGATCGAACATCGATAATTTTAATTTACCTAAGACTAATAAAATAATTTTATTTTACCACTTGATCCTCCATCCCTTGACCTTGAATGGAGCAACACCCTTGTAACATAATATACTGCTATTTAACGTCGTTATATCGCGTTCCTTATATCTCTAAATATTATTCTGCTAAACAAACTAATTTATTCTTTTAAAACGGGAATATAATGATTTAAACAACCATTTGAATTTTTTAACTTTTTTAGCGCATTTTATAGACACTAGACATTTTAGTAGGTTTTATAGAGATTTTGTTATGGTTAGCTCAACTTTTTCGTGCTCACATGTATATTTGATAAACTTTCCCGAAAAATATTTTGTTATAAAATATAAAATGAACAATTTACTTATGTATTTTTTAATTCATTTTGTTTTTATTTTTTCCAAAATTTGAGAATTTTTCGAGATTGATATTTTTTGGCAAAAGAACGGATGTTTTCTCATAATTTCACAGTACATGTTCGATCTTGAACCAGATAATGAATCGGTCTGCATTGAAGCAATTCATATTCTAAGTAAGTTTATCACAGAAATTTCCTCATTTACATCACGCTCGCAGTAGAAAACCAGCACATTTTTAACGCTTCAAATTGAATGTATTTTCAATTTTATTCACTACGATAATCACAATGTTTATTCGCTTAATAATTATTATTAATTAAGTAAATTTCTAAATTCTTCTCAATAATTTCGAAAAATGTGTAAACAGATCGGGCGTACGCGTGTCGGAATGCCGGACGGGGAAATGCCGGCACAACTGGGACGATTCTTTAAGTTGTTCATCGTGTGAGCTACTTGTTCTGAAAAGGTGTGTTTTTTGCCGTCTTAATTTTTCGTATGGTCCGTTATTCTTTCCAAAACTGCATTAATTTTATCAATCGGAATAATTACGCTTGTAAATCAACGCAAAAAATTACAAACTTCTTCTCTCACATTGGAGTAGCGCGTGCACAGTACCGCTTGCGTTTTACGTTAGATATTATTCACGATCTCACCAGCTAATCGTAAATTAATTTTACACTCTCACAAAATTAAGTACCTACTTACTTTAGATATGTGTTTAAAATAATGTATCTGTTTCATGAAAGTATCCATCTATTTAATTCATATCTATCATGCAATTATTAATTGTATGTTTGTTGTGCCCCATTTTGTACGTAGTTGATCACGTATTTATCCCTAAAGTTTAAACACTACACTGTCTTTTTTACAACTAAAATAAGTTAACGTGTGGACAACAATGGAAAGGTCGACAAAATGATATCTTATTTGTGGACATGTTGAAATCAACCCTCTGAAAAGCAAATCTTAACATGAGTGGCAATCATTTAATTCGCTCGCAATTTATGATATTGAATCCGTTCCTCAATTATTTACGCTCAATCATACACGTGAAAATGCTCAAGAGACAATTAAATTTGTCATTAGCTACCTAACGTATGGATTATGTATTACAGTATGCGTAGGTATTTGATAGGAATGGAATTCAGTAAGTAATCTGGCGATTGATGTTGAATTGTTGAAGATGAAACTAGCATAACGGAATCGCAATAGCAAATACCGATAATCCCACTCGAAAATCGATGCAAGATTAGAATTCAACTCTTTCCGAGAAGATAAAACCAAGGAAATATTTCTTAAAGATTGAAATAATAAAGCATCTGGTGCGAAGCGAACTTACGATATTTCACGTTTGCAAATGTGATAGAGCTTGTCAACATAGAAAAGCTTTATAAACCTGACAGAGGTTTTTGAAAAGAAATTCTGCTTTGAGGAAATCCAAGAAATTAAAACTCCAACGCCGAAATTTTAATTATTTTTCAATAATAATTTTTTATTTAAGTAATAATAATATAACTATTATTTATTCATTTATTATTATTTAATTTTAATTATTCAATTAATAAATTAATTATTCTTGGTAATAATTTTTCTTGCTCCTTTAAAACGTTAACAACGGATACCTCCACTCGGAGGTGTGGCTAATTATATTAACCCTGCCCGAAACTAGCTGCAGTGGAAAGTGGATGGTTCATTTAACGCAAGATATGATCTATTAAGAGATCTATATTGATCAGGTTTATTATTTTATCCTCACAAAAATATCCCTACGCAGAAAAAACTTCCAACTTTTTTAGATCTGAGGTCACAAAGGTCATAAAGGTGCATCTGAGGTTGCAAAGGTTTAGAATAAAATTCTGCCAAAAGAAAATATTCATCAGGTCACTTGCCAGGAATGGTCCAGGCTTATCAAGGTTTCCTCCAATCAATACAATTGTCTTCCTTAAATATGGTCTTGAGTAAGTCCAGATCATGTAAGTTCAATGGGAATCAGAATAACAGATACCTGTTGATTTTGTTTTTACAGTACGGCAATAAATAGAGCTGATGAGCTTGCCTTCTACTGCTCTGACCTAATAAAATCAATTTACAATTGTACCTGATTTTCTAACAGGTAGTTACTTTGCCTCGACTAATATGAAAATGTTAACATTGATCAAAACAGATATCGCTACTATGGACTCAAAATACAAATCATAAACTTAATCTCAGTCGAGATGGAAAATGGAAAATTACGATAACAGAATTTAACTTGAAATATGAAAATATCAGAATAAAGTTGCAAGTCAGAATAATATTAGATGTATGGATAGATTGATGGAAATATCGCATGATCAAAGATTTGAGAATAGACTAATGAAAGATAAATTGAAGAAGGTAAGTTGATTTAGTAGAAAAAATATTGATGAAGATAAGTGATTTGTAAAAATGTGTTGGTATGGAAATGAAGAGACGTGTAAATAAATTCAACTGGTTCAAATGGTTCAACTAATTCATTTCAGAAGAAGGCAGTCTGATTGATAACGTGTATCCTTTGATCGAACTTTACCTAGCGACCATTAGAGGTCGCACAAAACATTTTCCATCTTTCTTCTTGGTTATCTCTTTCTAACACAACTTCTCCTAGTCCACAATTAGTTTACCTGCACCTACAACAGAAGTTCCTATGTGGAGGTGATTCCTATGTTTTCATTCTTCTAAAACCTTTGCCATAGGCATGGTGGTATTCATCAGTTTTGTGTTCAAAATCCATGAGAACGTTACATAATTTATTTTAGGGGATTCCTGGAACACCATATTTCATTCTGCTAAAGTAAACCAGGCCATTTTTAATGATTTTTCGTAAACAATGAAGCTATTGCAATGGCTCCAAAAAATTTTAAATCAATAATTTGAAAGTCTTGTTCATTGAAATCCGTTATGTGGCATTCTGAATCAATTCCTACATTTTCACACTTTTTCCTATATATTTACCTAAACATGTTTCATAACAGACGATAACTCTCCTTGGAATTGAGATTGTAAAAATCCGTTCTTGGTCCAAAAAATCTAGCTTTTCGAATGAATGGATCAGCACTTTTGAGCATATTAAACTGCTCAAATGACAAAAATGTACTAAAAGAATAACTAAAAATGACTCAAAACAAAAAAGGCTAATTTTTTTTTTTTTTTTTTTTTTTTTTTTTTTTTTTAAGCAGATGTTTAGAGAAAAAAAGTTTATTAACGTTGAACTAGAACATTATGAACAAAATTATGCTGAAAAATGTACTTAATGAAATCTCTTCTTTTTTCTTTTCTTTTTTTGCAATCTTTTAAACAGCAGTTACATGCACATAAATAAGTATATTGTACATCAGTAATCATAAAGTCCCAAATGAACATTAATGCTCTTCTCGAAGTCAAACAATAATGGTACACTTCTATTTTTGAGGATGTCAGTATTACATCATGGTTGACTGGATTCTTAATTTTCTTCGCGATTTCTTTTAATAGTTCCTCTCTGGGATTAGATTGAGCGGTACATTTTGAAATTAAATGCTGTTTGATTCTCGGGTCTTCTCCACCAAATCTTCATTGCGACGACTGTACCGCATTTATTCTTCACAGTTGTGCGTTCGAGCAGCTATGTCTACTTTTCAGCCTCATGATAATTTAATAAAGGTTTTGTGCATGGGCTACTCAACAATTCTATATCACGGCTTCCTGTTCGGGCCATTTTATTGATTTGTGCCAGTCCCTTGTATTATGATCCATAAATGCTATCTTCCAATTGCTGAAGAGCTCTTATGCTGTAGACCTCCTTATATCCGTATGACGGGACTCAGGAAAGGGTAGTCGTTATGGGAATGAAATGGAAATAGATGGACGTATCTAGAAAGAGTTTGGATGTATGGCTTGTACATTGTTTTTTCAACCATTTCTTACTTTTTGCAGTTTATTTGTAGTATTATTGTACGCTCGTGTAAGCTCGGCATCATCACTGAATATCACGAGATAATTGAAACTGTCAATAGGATGAGAGGAGAATCTGACCCAGACCCAGACGGACTACCTACCCGTTCAATTAGTGGAAGAAGTTATTGAAAGCATAGCTGATCTTCTAGCTCACATGTTTAATATGAGCATTTCAAGAAGGCAGAAATTTCAGACCCAGCCAACTATCGCCCTATCTCGCTAATCAACTAATTAAATTGCGAAGATGTTCGAGAAGCTGCTCAAATCTCGTTCGGTTTCTTTTCTGGGAGTAAATAAAGGTTGAAAAGAATCAGTTTGGATTCCAGAGCAGCATTAGTACTCAGGATGCACGATTTATGATCACCGATGATATATATCGGAATCTGGATATTGAAAATAGGGGAGTTATAACGCATCTGGGCGTTGCCAAGGCATTTTACAGCATAGTGAAGGAGAAAACGGTGAAACGCTTAAAAAATCTGGTATTGCAGGAATGGCACTGCATTTCTTCAAGTCCTACATCAGTAATAGGGTGCAAGCCGTCCACATAGGAGACACAGCAGGTGACACTGAAGTTATACGTTCTATGTTCAAGGCCAGTCTGGTCAGTTAAGGTCAGTCAAGATTAATCAAGGTCAATCAAGGTCAGTCAAAGTCGTTCATGGTTACTCAAGGTCACTCAAGATCAGAAACGTTTAGTCAAAGTCAGACAGGGTCATTCAAGATCAGTCAAGATCTATCAATGTAATTTAATGTCAGTCAAGGTCACTTAAACTGATTATAAATTTGTTTAAGGGTTTTCAGAAAATAACGGTTGGAGTAAAAAATATTTTTTCCCCTCATAGATATTTATCGAGTTTTATAATTATTTTAAAACGTAAAAAATCTTATTTTGAACGTTAGGTTAGAAATATTTATTCTTAGGTGATTACAAATGTTCGTTATTGAAAACAATAAACCAAAAGGAGTGACTCATGTTTTTGTAATCATAATCTGTAGTGAAATTTTCGAGGAAACGCTTATGTTTCACCTTAACAGGTGATACACACAGTTTGGTAATGCATGCATCACATCGACTGATTTGTAAAAGATTTTGATGAGAATAACGAATATATCATGATTTTAGTGGATGTAATCTTTCCTTTACAACCTTACATGAATTTGCTGCGAGGAACAACCCCACTTTGATACACTTTCAACTACGATAAAGTATGAAATGATCTTGAAAATAGTTTGAAAATACCACGATATTGCCCCCCCCCCCCCTCCCCAGATATTAGTCCAGTTATGCAACCTTTCAAGTTTCAAATTTACTATCGATGGAGAGTGGGAATAGGTAGAGGGGAGTAACTCAGAGAAATCATGATGTATGATTTCATGGTCAGTCAAGGTCATTCGTAGTCATTTAAGGTCATTTGAGGCTTTATGTGGTAATTCAACGTCATTTGAGGTCATTCAGTCATTTGAGGTCATTCAAGATCATTTTTGAGGTCATTCAAGGTTTTTTGAGATCATCGAGGTCATTTAAAGTCATGCATGTTTATTAATCAGGGAACCTCGTTTATGTAAACGGCTTGATGACGAAGACCTACTCTGGAAAAATATGCATGTTTGCTGACACCATCGTTCTCATAAATATAGAAAACATGTGGTGAGATGCTCACAAAAAAACTAAAAAGAACCTGCGTTCTATAGCCAGATGGGTGAACGTGGATACACTCACAGTATATTAATCCAAGTCAGTTTATATGAATATTTCGAGGAATTGAGATACTACATCCTTGTCAGATGAGAACTTAACCACCCACATCTGTGAAAATAGACCTTGCAGCTGCGCAAGTATAAGGAAAATGAATAATCTAGTATACATCGTTGTGACTATCGACAGCCACTTGAAATGGGATATACATATTAACTGTCTCTGCAAAAAACTTCAAATATGTGCTTATGTTTTTTATACTACCTACTAAATATTTTTCAAAAACCTTCTTCGAACTATAAATCGGGCGCTATTCGAATCCATCCTACAACCTAAAATAGTTATTTGGGTAGGAACCTATGAATATTTGGTCGAAAAATTTTTAAAATTCAGAAAATTCCTGTTGGAGTGATATTTAATACAAATAAACTCTATCCTACAAAATATTTGTTCATGGATCTGAATTTGGACACGGTTCGTCAAACCTACATGAAGAATATGAAAACATTTATTGAAAATTAGAAAAGATCCTTTTTGTGGATTTCAGAGAAAGAAACAATAGACCTTATAGACTCAAGCAACCTAAAGTAAAGAACACGCTGAGATGAAACGAGACAGAAAAAGAAACTAATTGTATAAAAAAAAGTCAACAAAATGGAAATCCTCAATATAACTTATTACAATCTACTGCGAAGAGAAATACATAAATTAGTACACGACGTCAACACTAACGGACTCTCTCATTCATTATATTACAAAATATATATATATATATATATATATATATATATATATATATATAGATATATATATATATATATATATTTCAAAATATTGATATTTTAAAAAATAAATTGAAAACTTAAATCAGCAACTCCGTGCTGGACCACAGTTTTCAATCATTTAGCACGGTCATCCAGAATAATTTTTACAAGAGAATTTAATTTAAATTACCTTAAAGTTCTAAAAATTACAAATACGAGTACGTTATATATCTTAATTATCTAAGTATATATTAATATTGTACACAAATTTTTTATTTTGTATCTATCAAACTGATGGTAATAAAGAATATTATTATTATTACTAGTGGACCCGTGCTGCTCCGCAGCGTTACATGCCATATTACCGCATAAAAGTAGCAAAATCAAGCCCCGACCGATCAGGAAAGAGCCCATAATTTCAATCTTCTCTTATTGTCCCTAAGAGTCACCCCGTCAAATTTCAACTCCCTAGGATGAACAGATGAGAATTTAGCTCAAGCTGATCATGAAAGAGCCAATCATTACAATTGTCTCTTGATGACCCAGAGAGTCTCCCTATAAAATTTCAAATTCCTAGGGTGGAGATAATTAAGCGGACTCAGCTGTCCATGAAAGTGCGCATCATTTCAATCGTCCATTAATGGCCCCGAGAGTCTCCATATCAAATTTCAACTTCTTAGTGTGAACAGGATAGAATTAAGCGGACTCAGCTGATCATCGTCTCTTCATGGCCCAGAGAGTCTCCTTATCAAATTTAAACTTCCTAGAGTGAACAGGAGAGAATTTAGCTTATTCAGCTGATCGAAAGCGTCAAAACCAAAGACGCTCGAAGAAAGTCCTCGAACTGCGTGTTTGCAACCATAATAACGTTTCGGGAGCCAAACAAATCGGTTTTCCGCATACATCATTTCAAACTCAACCAGTTCAGTCGTACGATATCTCAAATAAAAGGGCATGCATGATTCACTGAGTGTTCTTAAACCAAAACGAACAATGTATCTCAATTAGAACCTGAAATATCAAAGGACAAACTATAAAAAATTGAGGCATCTGATTTTCAATGCTTGATTACAAATGAATCTATGCATAAATACCTTTCATTGTCATAGTTTGAATTCAATTAACTGTTTACTTGCTCGTGTCATTTCTGACGTTTGACACATGGATCGCACCATGCGATTAGCGAAGTTAAGCAACATCGAGCGTGGTGAGTACTTGGATGGGTGAGCGCCCAGGTAAGGGTCAGACGTCCAAGAAATTTTCACACTCCTGTATGGCGAACCCCTCTCCACTCAAAGGGCCAATGAGTAGCTTTAAGCGAAATCATCAGAACGAATTCTGATCCTCCATTTGGAGGACAGCTGATGAAGTCCGCTACGCCCGAGGCAGTCGGACGAGAGCCCGAACCTGGAATGGTTGAACACTTTACTTTTATTTTACTTCACCATTCATTAAAACAAAAAGTCCAGTCATGCAGCATGACCCCATGAGCGAATTTTTGAAGAATATTACCGATTTTTACAACCAGCGAACGGCATTATTTCAATTT